>JAWDGP010003233.1:510000-645000 GCA_033675545.1 Elysia crispata | reverse complement strand
ATCTCAAACAGTGTGACTTACGTCCGGCATTCGATATCTGTCCATAGTTATGTAATCCCTTCGTTGGTTAATGCAATTTTTGTTTGATTTTCCAACACAAGAGAGCTGCACACTTTGGCCCCATTATTGCTTGCACATGTGAAAAAAAAATATAATGAGTGTGAGAATGAATGCAGTTTGAGATTATGGCGTGTTTGTTAGATGATTGTTTGATGAAGCACGACCCCAACACTGTGATTTCAGATGGTTTTGCCAATAAAAAAAACACAAGCTCCCGTCAGGCAGACAGGATCGAAAATATGAGGCCTTATACTGACCTACCGGCAGTTGGGGCTCGAACCCACGAAGAAAAATCCCTACACATATCAGGGCGGATTCTCTAACCCCAAAACCGCTTGCACTATTTTTTTTTTCAAGTTTAAAATCTTTTTGGACTTTCATTTTGCGTCTAAATAACAACGTTTTGACAGAAGATCGTAAACACTGTTTTATTAATTAATTTCACAGGCAACCTAACTGAAGTCGCTAGTGCTTTTGGTCTGGGACTTAATTCAACCCAGCACTCTTCCTCAGAACAACTGAACGCCTCATAAAACTGAAAACAGCACCCGTTTTCTTGGAGTCTGGGCAGAATCTTGCTGCTCCCTCTGCCATCATGAAGACTCTGCAATGTCTGCTTCTGGTTGCAATCCATGTTGCTATTGCTCAAGGTAAGTTGAAGAAAAAGTCACAAGTCTTTACGGCATATTAAATATTTCTTATCTTACTATAATGTACTATAATCAATTATGGCTCCAATTGAACAATGCTTAGAATAAAACAGATCGCTGTGAAGAGTGGAACTGGAATACTGTATGAAATAGGTGGAGATAAGTATTCAACAAAGGTAATAAAAATATTTAGATCTTAATCATATTTAATCTGGAATCATAATGCCATATCCACCACCACCACCACTATCTTTGTCACTGTCTCTAAGGTGATCAACACAGGGGCTTCATCCATTTATCTCTTCACCACTGCCTGTTTCTTTATGCCTTGTGTAATATCGATTCATTTCTTCACCACTATCTATCCGTTTCTCTATGTCTAATGTAATGAACACACGGGACTCATTCGTTCATTCTTCACCACTATCTATCCGTTTCTCTATGTCTAATGTAATGAACACACGGGACTCATTCGTTCATTCTTCACCACTATCTATCCGTTTCTCTATGTCTAAGATGATGAACATACGGGACTCATTGATTCTTTCCTTCACCACTATCCATCCGTTTCTCTATGTCTAAGGTGATGAACATATGGGACTCATTCATTCGTTTCTTCACCACTATCTGTTCATTTCTCTATGTCTAAGGTGATGAACATATGGGACTCATTCATTCGTTTCTTCACCACTATCTGTTCATTTCTCTCTGTATAAGATAATAAGCACACGGAACTCTTCGATTCCTTTCTTCTTCAATGTCTGCCCTTAACTAACTCTAAGGTGACGAACATATTCAACTCAAGTATTTGGAAAGAGAATTTTACTCCTGGAGAAAGGCTGAGCGCGGCATAGGTGACTACAGACAAGACGACAGGCTGGAGCAATTCGACCTGGAACTTATAGATATTCGCACGGTGAGTGTGCATATAAGTCCATTTTTAGATATTAGTACGGTCGAGTGTGAAAAAGAGTTTATTTTCTAGATACTCACACCGTCAGTAAGCAAAAATGCTCATCTATCAGGAGGTTAATCTTTTAGATATTCACACGGTGAATAGGGGACTATGCCCAAAAATAAAAATCCAGTTTTAAATCTTGCACATGAATGCGCACAAATATCATCTCAAAGATATTCACAAGGTCAGTGTGCACCATTTTGTTTTCAGATATTTGTACGGTGAGCTGTGCAACAATTATCTTTCAGATATTCGAATCTCGCTTCTAAGCAGAAGTTAATGTCAAAGATATTGGTACGGATAATGCGCCAAACTTAATTTCCAGAAAAGAAAGTTATTACATAAAAGGTTTATATTTTGGATATTTTCACGACGAGTGTGTAAATGTTCTCTTAAGGATTATTTAAAGTGCTGTGCGTCTCTCTCAATAATAATTAGCTTTAACAGCAAGGGAAGATTATTGCTAAAGAATAATCCGTAAAAAAGAACCGATAATCGTGCATTGAATAGTTAAGTGAAAACTACTCAGTGTGAATATCGTTCGATCAGTGCTTACAAGATAGATTCATAAAGGACAATCAGATTTGTATAGTTTATTTAATAAGGCCATATCATTTTAAAATGATTGATGAAATATTTCTTTAAAAATGTCAGAAGCAAAAATTCTTGCGCAAGACATAGAGGTGTCAGCGAGGCAACCTGATAAGCGCCAGATAGACAAAAACGTCACGGAACCTATGAAAATATTAATCCTGTTCTTTTTACTCTTGATTTACTGAGTTAGCACTGTGTAACAATGATGTATACATCGCCGCTAAAAGGTCGGTATATTCCTATCGTGCTCGACAAATGCGTAAATAAAACAATTCATCTTTAAGATACTCGCACAGTAAGTGTGCAAATAGGTTCATCTTTTAGATACTCGCACGGTAAGTGTGCAAGCAAGTTCCTCTTTAAGATACTCGCGCGGTACGTGTGCAAATAAGATCCTCCTTTATATACTCGCGCGGTACGTGTGCAAATAAGATCCTCCTTTACATACTCGCACGATAAGTGTGCAAATAAGATCCTCCTTTATATACTCGCGCGGTAAGTGTGCAAATAAGATCCTCCTTTATATACTCGCACGATAAGTGTGCAAATAAGATCCTCCTTTATATACTCGCACGATAAGTGTGCAAATAAGATCCTCCTTTATATACTCGCACGGTAAGTGTGCAAATAAGATCCTCCTTTAGATACTCGCACGATAAGTGTGCAAGCAAGTTCCTCTTTAAGATACTCGCGCGGTACGTGTGCAAAAAAGATCCTCCTTTATATACTCGCACGATAAGTGTGCAAGCAAGTTCCTCTTTAAGATACTCGCGCGGTAAGTGTGCAAATAAGATCCTCCTTTAGATACTCGCACGGTAAGTGTGCAAATAAGATTCTCCTTTATATACTCGCACGATAAGTGTGCAAATAAGATCCTCCTTTACATACTCGCACGATAAGTGTGCAAATAAGTTAATCTTTTAGATAGTATGACACAAATGTTCATCTTATCCCTGAAAGCTCGAAATTTAATTTTTATCGAGCCCGAAGAGTCTGAAATGCGAAGGTTTCTGACTATAGGCGTTAGAAATTCGCATCGAAAAGGGCGCTATGAGACAATTGTGTTCGCCAGAGCAAACTACCATACAATACGAATTCACTGCAAGTAGTTTACAGTTGACAGATTTTTATCTCCACGGATCAACACTTTTTTTTCGGGCGCTTGGAATAAGAAAGCCAATCACAGTCTTCATTTTTTCCCGATATACGGAACTCAACTTTTGCACGACTTGAAGTCCAAATGCGCCTTTTCCTAAAGCTATTTTCTTCTGTTTCACTTCGCTCATAATTTGAAGCGAAAAGCTCACGAGCAAATGTAAGCATTGCTTTATTCCGTTTCCTTTTTCTTTTAAAATGATATTTTTGGGTCTCCCAAACTTCTGCTGTTCGATTTTACTTGTAACTTAAAGTGAAACGCACACAAGCAGATATTAGCAATGCAAGCTTTAAACTAACTGGATCTGTACATTTAGATAGTTTTCTATTAAAAACTAAATAAAATGCGTGTGTGAGCAATCCTTAAACAGAGCGCCCAGTAGCTGTATGGCACGACTTCAGTATGAGTGTAAGTTTGAAAAATGTGAAAATATTAGGCTGACTTGCAATAAGGTTTGTGAGAAAGCAAGTAACAGCCAGCAATATAGGAAGAAATATAGCAGTCAGAAACAAGACTTCAGTTTTCTGTGTCTGTTCCATGGTTGCAGGAGTATGCAGGATATCTTTTGGAAACACTTCTGAACATCAGCAAGGTTAATCTTTCAGAGAAGGACCAGATGGATTACGCCATCATGCAAGATATGCTGCAGGCGTACACTAATGGGAGAAATTGGAGTCGGTGAGTGCAAAAATACAAAAAATAAAACAAAAAAAAAATAACAGCGACAGCAACAAAAACAACAACAAAACAAAAACAAACAAAGAAGGTAATTTTTCGCCCCAGCCCCCGAGGTAGATTCCCGAGTTTCGCCATCTCCGTCGGTAGACTTCTTTCCCCTCACATTATATAAATCGGTCCCCGCTTGAGAGACTTGGTGAAAGTTATTCAAAACTTACGCAATTTTGAGCTCTAAATTGTCCTCAGCATCCATAACTGATAGTATAAAAGACTGTTCGCGGACAACTCCGAGAAAATGTCCACAGAGTAGTTAGAATCTTTGTGCATCGAAAATACCTAAACCGTACTTCAGCTATAGTGCAGCTTTACAGCACAAAGTTAACCAGAAATCTATACATTTTGGGGTCAACAAAATATGAACCTGTTATCATCTTCGAGAAACTTAACGAAATAAAGAATGAATTGTTTTGGCACTAAAAATGTAACATAATTATAACTGCAAATAGGAAGGAAAGTGTTACACCACTGGCGGTTCGAAATTATCTAAGAACAAAAGTGATTAGGCTTTATCCGCTTGCATCACTGGCAAGAATCAATACATGAACACCCATCAAACAGAAAATCACTATATGAACACCTATCAAACAGTGAACCATCATATGAACACCCAAAAGCACGGAACCATTATATGAACACCTATCAAACAGTGAACCATCATAATTATGAACACCCAAAAGCGCGGAACCATTATATGAACACCTATCAAACAGTGAACCATCATATGAACACCCAAAAGCACGGAACCATTATATGAACACCAATGAAACAGTGAACCACCATATAAAAACCTAAAAGCAGGGAACCATTATATAAACAACCATCAAACAGTGAAACCACCATTTTTCCTTTCAGTTGGACCTACTTGACCCCCATGAGCTGGCTTGAAGGGCTACAGCGCAATCCAGACCTTTTCGTTGAGTCTACAAACTTTTTAAACATCGGAGATTTTGAGAATTATATCTCCAAGCTGCATGATTTTCCAAGACTTGTAAGTCAAAATTATGATAACAATATTAATTTGAAGTTCTCAACAAAAAAATGTTCATTCTTATAACAGAGTTGATGTTGGTTTTAATAAAAAAGACAATTATTAACGTATACGATGATCGCAACTTGTGCCAAATGTTTTAGACAATCGTCATAGTTAGGCAAGTACGAATCGGTAAGTACCGACTGTTTCTGGTAGCATAGGCGAAGATTTTTAGGAATCAGTAATATTATTGAATTAAAGATTCTCCGAGGTGGCAATATTACATTGTTATATTATATAATTTTATATGGATGAAACCTCCTGTCTTATTTTGCTCATTAAATATGCTGTATTTATGTGTGATGACATAAATATGAGTATCACGGAAATCCCGAGGAGAAAAATATCAGCATCATAATCATTACAATATTTGTTTCATCCATGAATGTTTGTTATCCAATAATAATACACTTTCCTGCAAATATTAATTATCATAATGTGACAGTTAAATTAGGCCAGTGGCTGAAATCGAAAATATAAACTCTTCTAGCAAATGAGAGTAAAAATCGAAAAGACAAAGTAAAAGACCTATATTTAAAAAAAATAAAGAAGTCTTAAATGTGATATGTTTCAATGTTTTTTCCCCCAGTTCAGAGAATATAAAATATCCTTCAACGAAGCCATTCGTCTGGGCAGAGCATCCAACATCAGATCTATTGTGAGTGCCATCTTTTCCCTGCTCCTTCCCAATCCCCTTGTTTATATCTATCATCATGGAACCTGTGTCTTATTCTGTAACGAATTGGTCTTATATTTACCTTTCCAATCACGGGAAATAACGCATGATATATTTTATATATTTCAATTGTTCAAAGTGATTTCAAGATTATATCCCTCAATTGCCGGTAAAATTCTACTTTTGCCTCCAAACGCAGCCAAAGAATATTTAGTTCTTTCTTTTGTGGTCACATAGAACAGGACCTCTTGTAAAATTCTCCATCAGAGAGGCATAGAGAAAGCGTTGCAAATTGAAATAGCTACATCAGAAAACTGAAAAAATAGCAGACACCCAAACCTGATTCTTTTGAAACTGCGAAGAGCATTTTGAATCAGACGTTTTGTTGTTCGATCTCCTCTCCACTTCCGCTCCAGGACCGCATCCCAGGCCAGATTGAGCACATCTTGAATGTCTCCGTGACACAATCCATCTACTACAAGCCGTTCATCACCTATCTGAACGACACATACCTCTCTTTACCGGACCCCGAGGCAGTCATGTAAGAGTTGCATTAGAATTTTAAAAAAATTGTCTTTAAGATTACTGGTCTGAGAAAGATTCAACTCGTGAAAGAGATTTTTATTTGATGTAAAGATTTATAATGAAAGATGTCTTTAAGATTACTGGCCTGAGAAAGATTAAACTCGTGAAAGAGATTTTTATTTGATGTAAAGATTTATAATGAAAGATGTCTTTAAGATTACTGGCCTGAGAAAGATTAAACTCGTGAAAGAGATTTTTATTTGATGTAAAGATTTATGGAGAAAGAAAATGATTGTAGTTTACCTCCTACGACTGCCATTTTATATAACCGTCATCATTTCTTTACTTCGATTTATCGATTTTCTTATAATTTCCATCCCTATCGACATCACCATTCTTATTAATTTGAATTTCTACAAATTCTCGCCTCAACATCACTACTACCTCTGATCATCATCTTTACTATCATGATCAGAGCATCTGTCATGTACACTGACCACACAAAATTGAGCTAAACAAAAAAAAAAATATTCAAAACTGCTCATCAGCATCTTTTTTCTCACCAGTGAAAGCGTTCAAAAGCGAGGTCTGAAGGCGGTGGAGATAGTGTTCGAGGCTTACAAAGATCTCAAAGATTACCTGGAAAACGTAAATGAAATGTTTAAGAACTGCTAACGCGCTAAAGTGGAAATTTTATATTCAGCAACCGGTATTTAAAATGTCAGTATTATCGTTTTATTGAGTTTCTATCCGTTTATTACTATGAAAAAGGAATGCTGGATCTCTCCAAGCTCTTAGATCATTTGATTCGCATTTAATTGCATGTAAAACAGCATGTGTCAAAAATATGTAAACTTACCAAGGCTGTAAACGCTATAAAAAAAGTAATTTAAAAAAGTTTGTTTTTCTTTAACACTAGAAATAAAACGTATTGGGGGAAAAAATAATCAAGAAAATAATACCAACGTAAATTTGAATTTATTTTTTTCTTCACAGATGATCTCGATTTAGACAATTACATCTCTTCGAGTCTTCGAGTTTTAATTTTCTGCGGGTTTCAATCTTCACTTTCTGTGATAAATGAATAGAATAACCTGCGCGATCTTACAATTTTGTCGATGAAAAACTCTTTTACAGTATTTTTTTCTTTTCTTTTTTTTTTTTTTGTGTGCATTAATAATGTTTTTCGACTATCTTAAAAATAAGCGTAATTCGTCTCATCTCACCACGACTTGCCATCATGTACCGTCCGCCAACTCGTGATCTCATCTTGCCAGATCTACATGAAAAACACGCGACCCAGTGCCGGGCTGGGGACCCTGGCTGGAGGAGCAGACTTCTACCAGGAGTGCCTCAACTGGTACCTGTCTCTCAAAATGACCCCGGGAGAGATTCACAGGCTGGGACTCCAGGAGATCGACAAGATCAAGGACAAGATGTACGAAGTAAGCGTTTAGCGAGCTCTTTTATTTAAAAGTCTCATAAACTCAGCGTCTTAGTAAAATTACAACGAAGTCATGGGTCATGAGGATGAGGGATTTTCTGACCTAGACCCGGGTTATTTTATTAACTCCAATAGTACCGTTGATCTAGAATGAAGCTATATTTAGACGCCGTCGCAGATTCGCTCCCACAAGGTCTTCGGTTTCGCTATGGGCCTAGTCAACACAAACTTCCTAAAGTTATGGAGATTGCCTTTAGAAAGTGTAAGTACCAAGCTAAATCAGATAAGTCAATTTCAAATTATCAATGTAAAAATCGGAAAAGTTGTAACAAAAATTTTTTTTTTCATTTTTCACCTTGATTCCCCTGTAGAATCGAAAGTAAACAGTCCGATAATTATTCGTTTACAAATCTGTAAACACTTCAGGAAAGTTATAAGAACAAGAAATGTTCACTTAATCAAATGAATGTAGGTTGCAACCAAAAATTACAAAAAAATTGATTCCATATTTGATCTTCTATGTTGTTTGTCACACATTTTTGATATCTGTGTGTAATGGATGTAATTAGTGGTGAAAACGGGGGGGGGGGGGAGAGGAAAGAGGAGTAGATGGGAAGAAGGGGAGGGTAGTGGGGGGGGGGGGGCTGGACGGAATGAGAGGAATGGAATTTTTTTTATGGCAACTGGGGTTTTATGTAAAACGACTGAAATGTAGGGATTAATTAACATTGACAGAAGAGTAGATGGAGGAAAATGGCTCGGGGCTAGAAGAGAGAATGTTCTGTTTCGCTTATAGTCTCTACCCCAAGATTACTTGTGTAGATCTATCGCTGAATGATATGAATTGCTTTCTAATATCATAAGCAAAATTCAAATCTAATGATAGATCTTTTTAAATCTCAGTATCATGAAGTTACAAATACATGGGCAGCTGTGAATTTCCATAGGGTACGGCATGGCTAAGCATGTTTTACTTATATCCATCTAGCCTTCCAAAAAATATTTTCAAAGATCTTTAAATAGATTGGACGAGTTCGGAATTAGAATGATGTTTTCAAGTAGTATGGACTAATGTTTCTGGGTTTAGCACGAAATTAGATGTTTTCAAGTAGTGCGGACTAATATTTCGGGTTTTATACGGCAGTAAATGCTTTCAAGTAGTATGAATTAATATTTCCAAGTTTAATAAAGAATTTGCTGTTTTCAATTCGAACGGACTAACACTTTAGAGTTGCTTAGTGCCTTTGTACCCTATTCATATTTTTCATAATATGCGCAGGAATTTTTTTTGTAGCACATGCGATCTTATAGTAGTAGATGGTGAAGGGTTAAAAATTTGGAGAAGGGGAAGAAGAGGCGGGGCTTAACATAGCCAGATTCTTTGCGATCGCCGTGTCAATCCGGATATTGACCAATTGACCACCCAACTCTCCTCAAGTCTTGCTCGTTAATATTGGAACACAGTTAGTTATAACACATAGCTTTAAATATTGGAACACAGTTGGTTATAACACATAGCTTTAAATATTGGAACACAGTTAGTTATAACACATAGCTTTAAATATTGGAACACAGTTAGTTATAACACATAGCTTTAAAGTTGTCGGTGGTAGAGTTTACAGTTTCGAGTACTTAGCTTAAGTATCAAATCAGCGCAAAAATCAATCAACCAAAACAAAAAAAAACAAAACAAAAAAAAAACAAAAAAAAAAAAAACAACAAAAAACAAAAAACAAAAACAAACCGTGTAAATTAGTTGGTTCCAATTTTTTTCGGCTGTATCATTTTACCTTTTCTTTCTTATATTCATTGCCGGGGTCACTTTCTTCTCACATGAGTTTAAAAAAAAAATCATCTATTTTTCTTTCCCAAAAGATAATTGAGAAACAAGGCTACCACAACATCTCTATTCGGGATTATTTCGCAGAACTGAAGAAGAGAGAGGATATGTTTTTTGACACGGAGGTATAATCTTTTATTTTTTCAACATTTTCTAAATTCCAAAATGCGTCTTTATGCTGAACTAGGCATATTAAATTAATGAATTTGCTTGCAAAATTATCTCTTCTAGTTTACAATAAATATATCAAAACAATATGTAACACTGGATTTTTATACAAAATAAAGGATAAGTGTGTGAACTTGAATAATAATAGTTATATCAAATATGCTGCAATCTAAAAGTGGTAAACCACATGCAGTAATATTCAGATAACTGACGAGTTTATCACAAAGCCTGAAAAATAAATGCAGATGGTTATAGAGATAAATATGATTATTTTATCTGACAAAAAACGACCTGATTAGACGAAATCTTTTGTGTGTGATCCATCTATTGGGCTCCGTTATATTTATTGGTAGGAGCTTGGCAGGGCTTTGCGTAAATCGTATAATCCTTATTCGATCCTTAACGTTATTGACTCACACAACTAGAATTGAAACTCTTTTCAAAATGACTACTACAAGGACGGCTCCCTCCACAAGTTAAGTCAGCTCCCACTGTTTCTGTCTGAAACTTCCAGGATGACATCATCGCAGAGTATGAGAACATAATCCACAGACGGATTGAGCCGCATCTAAACAAGTTTTTCAGAGACCAGCCTGGACTTCCCGTAGTGTGAGTGGTGGAGATAGATGACAGAAAAGTAGCTTTATTAATACCAAGGCAGAATGTGGCCTTATTTGATATTTAAAAAAAAATATTCTTTTTAGATCATGGCACCATTTATTATTATTATTCTTTGCTGTTAATTTAACGTCCTTTGTTGTTAATTTAACGCCCCCTAAGTTTCCAGAAGAATCTGATACGGAAATAACACGCCTGTAACTGGTTTGTTCAGGTCCGACCCTTCCACCAGGATTCGAAACCCGGACCCTCGTCTGAGCTTTCTGGTATCCTAAGAAAATGGAGAGAACTTCCAGCCGAAAAAAGGGAGAGGACTACCAGCTGAAAAAAGGGAGAGAACTACCAGCTGAAAAAAGGGAGAGAACTACCAGCCGAAAAAAGGGAGAGAACTACCAGCTGAAAAAAGGGAGGGAACTAGCAGCTGAAAAAAGGGAGGGAACTAGCAGCTGAAAAAGGGAGGGAACTACATGCTGGGAAAATGCAGAGAACTAGCAACCGGAAAAAGGGAGAGAACTACCAGCCGAAAAAAAGGAACGAACGGCTGGCAGAAAAAGGGAGAGCAACTGAAGCTTTTTTTTCCAATTCACAGTCTGAATCACATAGACCTCCTCGTTCCGAGTTACAAAAAACCAAATTTATTTTTTTTAAAGTCAGCCAGATGAAAAAAAAAACGACCCGGTTATAATACTGCTAAATTTTGCTTTAAACTGATAAATAATTATTAATATAAGTCTATTTGTCTCAGAACTGTTTGAGAAGGTAACAGAAAGAAGTTTGTGTTTATTGTGGATCTATGATCGTAAATATGATTTCCTTGAGATAAAAATATTCAAAAAAAACCAAATACCCTCTCAGCCCATTTCTGCATATCAGAAGACTAATTTTCCAAAAATTCTCTTCATTCATTCCATCGTCTCCTCAGGTAATTTGCTTTCTTGTAAGAATTATTGTTAATATATTAAAAAAAAACCAGTAGGATTGCAAACTTTTTGAGAATGCAACCTTAAATTCTGGAAATATTTTTTTTTTACCTTATCAAAAGCCATTTTTTACTTTACACAAAAGACAATAATGGTATCTGAAATGATTGAACTCGATCAAAGCCTGTTTCTGGTTGATAGAGCCCGAAATCAGACACGGCATCACTGACTCAGTGCTTGACCAAAGGTCAGTGGTGGTCTGCTGTTAGAACGCCCGCCCTGGCATATCTATACCCGTAAAGCTCTAAGCCTTGTCCTGTATTCTCTGTGTCCAGCGTCCATCCGATGCCTTCCGATGGTTCCAGAGGTTGGTACTACTCGGGATCTGCTGACGGCATGAGGCCCGGAATATTCTATGCGAACACAAAGAGAAGAGTGTAAGTGAGCAGAAAATAATCGAGTAATTTGTTAGAAAATTAAAAAAAAACAAACCTAAAAACGACAAAAAAGCAAAACAACCCCTATCTTTGCCAGGAACGCAAAATGTTTTATTGTTTTAAGACGTTCTGTTAGCATAGAAATCTAAATATCCCAACTGCTCTAGTTTGAGTAAACGCTAAAATTTAGAATTAGCCATAATGGACTTGGTGGTGATAGCATGAGGAGCAACACCGACGCTCATATTTGTTCCAACGCGGAGACAAGCTATGTTAGGTCAACAGTACAAGACTAGTATTAAGCTTTGAGAGATCCAGTGATTTTAGAATGGGGATCCACGATTAGAATGATTGATTCAAGAATTTTACAAGCCCAGACTTCAACTAACGGTGATCTCAAGGTTTGTTAAGACTAGAAACCTAGTTTGTGTAAGACCCGAGATCCATCACTGAAGCCCTAGACAGAGTCTGCTCCAAGAGTGGTGTTAACATAAGGGATCTAGTACTACGATTCTAGTTTGAGTCTAAACTAAGACTGTTGATAGAAGGGGAGCGCATTAGAACAACCTTAGTATGTGTGTGTGTATATACACTAAGAGTATTGATAGCAAGCTAGGGAAGTTCACTAGTACCATATGTATTTATATATACATATATATATATATATATATACATACATACATACATACATACACATATAATAAGAGAGTTAGTCGCATGATAAACCTACTCCTAGAGCATAAGTTTCAAAAATGGAAGTGAAATAAACAACAGAATTGCTGTGAGGAATCGAGTCATTTATGTTGTTGAAACAAACAAACAAACAAACAAACAAAAAAGGATTATATTGTGATAAAAATTTCATACCGAGGACAATTATTACATCAAGGATTGGAATTTTGCATCTATATAAGCTATAATGATTTTTTTGTTAAATCGTGAGTCTGTAAGAAATTCTTTTTTTTTCCTTAATACAATGTCGAAAAGGCAATAGGCACACAACTTTATAATTAGGGGACAAAAAGGAAATAACAAAACTATTGTCAATTTAACATATAAACGTTTCACTTTTCAAGCTTCGTCAGTATTATTACAAAATTAAAATTTTTTCCCCATAATTCATCTAAGCCATCCCCATCCCACCACCACCACCACCACCACCATCACCCAAACCACCACCACCACCCAAACCACCACCAAACCACCACCACCACCATCACCCAAACCACCACCACCACCACCACCACCACCCAAACCACCATCACCATCACCCAAACCACCACCACCACCACCCAAACCACCACCACCACCACCCAAACCACCACCACCACCCAAACCCTTGCTCTCACAGACCGAAATACGTGATGATGTCCCTCGCCATGCACGAGAGCAACCCAGGGCACCACCTGCAGGTAGGAAGTCCAGACAGAATCCAGGAATAAATATTTCTGAGCCTACTTGACTAATTAAAGGGTTGATTATGACACAAAGCAGTGAATTTTACTTTTAACATTCCCCACCTCCCCCTTGACGGCCCCGAAACTAGAAAAAAAAAAAGATGATAAAACTCTCTCTCTCTCTCGCTCTGTCTCTCACTGTCTTTCTCTCTCTCTCAACCTCTATATAGGGGGCCCCCGCCGCCCCCCCCCCCCCCCCCACCCCCCCGACACGCACACCATCACGAAACCAAATGAATATTAGCATCTCTCTCTCCATCTCTGCCGTTCTCTCTGTCTCTGTCTCTCTTTCTCTTTTTTCCCTCTCTCTCTTTCTTTCTGCCTCTTTGTCCCGCTAACAAAACTCTTCACCTAAAGGGAAACCAACGGCGTAACTCAGTTGAAGGATATTTTTCAGTTATGGCCCTTAAACTTGAAAAGAAAAAAAATAGATGGTAACGGTTCAATTTTTCTCGCATTGTTTATCGAAATATACAAGGAATTCCCTCTTTCTTCCTTTCTTTTTCCGTTTCTCATTTTTATTTTATGAAATACAATCCTTTTAACATTTAGATGTGGAAAAGAAATGACTTACCTAAATTAAATGCATTCGTGCATAAAATGTGAAAGAACGAAAATCTGGTGTGAGACTTTCTGAGAACATCAGGGGCACTGAAAAACAATCAAAATTTACAAGGAAGTTCTTTTTTTTTATTTGAAGTTGACAAAATCAATATGATACTTGTGTAAAGAATTAAAAAATAACAAATATATGTATGCTTTTAAAGCAACCTTCCCCTCGTAATATTATAGCTCTCTTCCCACTGTTTATGATTTAATGCCAGGTTTTTTTTTTCACTGATTCACAGATGAGTTACTCACTGACGTCGGATTTGTCAGACTTCAGGAAAAATAGTGAAAATAACGAAAAGTTCCGAGTTCCATTTGCCATCCCGTCATACACAGCATTCGTGGAGGTAAAGACACTGCACAAACATTGGGGGATTCAAAGCGATATTTTCCATTAACTGTGAAGGTTTTATTTAGCTGGAATTTTTTCAGTGTCATGCCTTCTGTCATGTAAACTGGACTTCGGTGCAAATGTCCTGTGACATAGTTATGTCTAACTGTTGTTCCTCTGTTTGCTTAGTTGTTGAATCTTTACACTATGAATCTAGGATCTACCTGTCAACTCTTATCATTCTCTATGATTAGCTTTCTTTCTATCGCTCAATCTGGCTATCTTTTTTATATTGTAATGTTTTCTTTTTATGATTGTCTGTATATACGAGTATTATTGAACCGATGTAGGAGGCAATAATCCTAATATGCAGGATATTGATAACACTTTGTAATGCATTGTCAACCTAATAAACATCTATGAGTACTTTTTGATGCTGTAGGGTTTAATTTCCCAAGTCAAGCGTATATAATAATGATAATTGTAAATTGCATTTTACACATTCTCAGCCTATATGAATGTAACCAATATTAACCGTTAGAGTCAGGCGTATATAATAATAATTATAAATTGCATTTTTACACATTATCAGCGTATAATATAACTATAATCAATATTAGCCATTATTATAATTATCATTGCAAATTGCATTTTTACACATTATCAGCCTATAATATGACTATAATCAATATTAACCATTATAGTAAAGCGTATATAATTGTTATTTCAAATTGCAATTTTACACATTATCAGCCTATAATATGACTATAATCAATATTAACCATTATAGCAAATTGCAAAAGCTCCTCCCGCTCTCTCTCTCTCCCTTTTTAATTGTATCACAATGTACAAAGATAAACTCTTTTTCATAACTGAACTGTGCAATAAATTTTCAGTACCTGCTTTAAAGTTGAGGATCCAGCATTTTCTCGAATGTAACAATAAGCTTCATGAATGCAGTCTAAAGGACTGGTGTTTGTTAACAGGGTATACTGTTTACTAGAGGACTATTGACAATGCCTTCAGCATTCCCCGTTGCAGTTAAAGCCGGACTTCAGAAATTTAATTTTTTATCGCACAGCTCTGAAGAGGAGATACAAAGAAATAATTACTCTAGAATTGTAAATGTCGATTCAATTTGGAAAAAAAAAATCACTTACAAAAAAGTCGAAAATTCTGAAATGTTTAAAAGGACGTGTGTTAATGGGTTTTTTGGTTTTGTTTTTTTTAGGCGAATTTGTATGTTTCAGTTATGGCTGTTTTCTTATTTTTAAATGTTTATTTATTTATTTATTTATTTATTTATTTATTTATTTATTTATTTTATTTATTTATTTATTTATTTTATTTATTTATTTATTTTTTTATTTATTTATTTATTTGGTCTTCGCTTCGACATTTCCAGGGCTGGGCCTTGTACGCTGAATCACTTGGCGTCGAGACTGGCATCTATGAGAAAGATTACGAGTTGTGAGTTCTGCTCATTCTGCTTACCTTCTTTCCCTGAATTTTTTTGATAAACTCATTTCTTGCTGTTTAAAGTTGCTTTGCTCTGTTGTACATTTATTTATTTACTCATTTTCTTGTTATCATTTTTTTGTTTCTCGATGTATTAACATTTACCAATTTATTTATTCATTTAAAATTTAACATTTAATGGTGAAAACGGGAAAATGCAGGGCAGATACTGGTTTTGAAACTAATTAATAGACCGTATCGCTTTGGTGAGTTCTTTGATATGTGACACCGACCATTCTAGATGATTTTTTGAAACACTGGAGCGTTTAACTCTTCTCACCCCCTCCCCCCTCCCCCCCCCTTTTTCCCCACTCCTCCCAGACTGGGTTACTACGAGTCAGAACTGTTCAGGGCCGCCCGACTTGCGGTGGACACTGGACTTCACTACTTTAAGTCAGTGAGCCTCAGAGGGTTTTAGTTGGTTTTATTTCATTTGTTTCCTCTTATTTATTTATATCTTACTGGGTTACAGTGACTAAAATATTGTTTGGAATAATTCTACATAATGTTGAAGAAGGCTAAAATCATCCTTTTTTAAAAATGTCCCAAAGATTCACAAAGATGACAAATTGTCACCACCTTAACATTTCTATTTACTTATTTCCCACGCTTTCACGTTACTTTGCTCCTATATTACAACTTATCAATTCTATGCTGACTCATTCTCTCTCTTCAGTTGGACTCGCGATCAAGCTCAGGAATTTTTCATACAACACACGGCGGAATCAAAAGAAGGTAATTAACCAGCTTTATTGGTATTCATTAGGGGGTGCCAAATAGCTCAGTCGGTAGAACGCTGGGCTGAAAGTACGGAGATTCGAGGTTCGAAACCCGGCATGGTCGGAAGCCCATAAATCCATGTGGTTGTTGCGACCTTTGAGTTTACAATGATATTGGATTTGCCTCATGCTAAAAATAAGCAGTAGCATTGGCCTGCATCGTTAGCGAGATGGGTATTTCGGCTTAAGCATAACACAAAAAAGTATAATTAAAAAAATTGTAAATCCAGTCCATTTTTCTCATCTCCGAATTGTTTATTCATCAATGCAAACAAATAGGTGCCTAATTTTTCTTCAGTTAGAAAGCATTCTGTTATTATCAAATGACAATTCTGCGATTTGCATTCGCTTCATACTCAAGCCCATCTTTACTGCGGGGCTATGTTAGCGCAGTTTCAAATCTTTTTGATATTAAGGGGTGATTTAAATCTCCCCTTCAAAGCTCACTTCTCCTAATCGAAAGTCATAAAATATCGCCCAGGGTAATGTGAAGAGCAGGACATGTGGTCTATGAAGAAAAATTTAATAAGAATTAGTTAAAACCCAAACTGCGCTTATTTATCTTTTACTAAGACTTACCCTCCCCCCCCCCTTCCTAAGCCAACCGAAGAGCCTGACCCGAAAAATCTTAAAATTTAAAATAATTATATTTGGGGGCACAAGGGGGCTCAACTCGGTTGACAAGAATGAGATCCTGGGTTCAATTTCGGCTAGGCTCTTTTGGTGGTAGGGTCGGACTCCCAGTCAAACAGCCCGATTTTGGGCTTGACAAGAATTTTAACTTCTCTAGGAAGCTTATCTCAAAGCCTCCATTTTTTAAATAAAGGGTCTCTTCGAGAAACTTTCTACACTTAAAGCTAACCAGGTAGCAGGGACATTCAGTGGTTTCTCTCTTCCACAGGCATCGTGGTGGAGGTTGACCGCTACATCACGTGGCCTGGTCAAGCTACGACCTACAAAATCGGGGAACTCTGGATCAGGGCGCTCAGGGAGAGAGCGGAGAAAGAGCTGGGTAAGTCACCGACTATCTGGGCCGTGCAGGGATAGAGCGGAGAAAGAGCTGGGTAAGTCACCGACTATCTGGGCCGTGCAGGGATAGAGCGGAGAAAGAGCTGGGTAAGTCACCGACTATCTGGGCCGTGCAGGGATAGAGCGGAGAAAGAGCTGGGTAAGTCACCGACTATATGGGCCGTGCAGGGATAGAGCGGAGAAAGAGCTGGGTAAGTCACCGACTATATGGGCCGTGCAGGGATAGAGCGGAGAAAGAGCTGGGTAAGTCACCGACTATATGGGCCGTGCAGGGCTCACTAGATCTAGACCGTGTACAGCAACCAGGGGAGCAGAGCATGAATTATTTAAGATTCGGTGGAGCCGTCAATTATACGATAGCCCACACCGGCAGACACGGGTAACATTATTGGGAGACAGGGCTCCGTTTCAAAGTGTCGGGCAGTATTGAGGAATTCCATTCGACTAGAAGAAAATATGGCAGGGGTGGCAGTTCGGCAAAACGTTAGAGATGCCAGGTACAGTCAAAGAAGCGTGCTGAGCTGGCTTCAATGTGGTGGTACGGACTCTTGAATAATAGTCTAGTTCGAAACATTTTCTGTCCTAGTTTCCTCTGAAAATGTGTCTTCTTATGGAGTCTAAGATAGCATTATTCCAAGTTAACAAGCCCCTCCCGCCAAAAAAAAAAAAAAAAAAAAAAAATTTCTGGTTATGAATTATACATTTCTTTCAAGTGATATAGACATCATGTCTGTTGTTATGTGTAGCTCACTGCTACTAGCGAAACTAGTTTTGTACATGCAAAAAAACAAAACAAAACAAAAACAAAAACAAAAAAACAACAACAACCCCCCCCCAAAAAAAAAAAAAAAACAACAAAACTCAACAAAATCAGCCAATCAATCAGTCAGTGGTTTTGCTAGTATCTTATCATCGTATCGCTATCTCATCTATTTCTATCGTTTCAATCCTTGATTTGACTTGATGTTATCGCATCTTCCCACCACCAGGAGAACTTTTTGACGTGCGAGAGTTCCACATGGCCGTGCTGGAGAATGGCGCCATCCCGCTGCCGATTCTGGAGGATCAGGTCCTAAAGTGGATCAAGGACTACCGGAAGCGGAAGTTAGAAGAAGAGGAAATGGACGGCGAGTGTGAGTGTGTGATGGTTCCTCGCGCCAAACCGAAAGTGCGCTGCCGAAGGTCATCACCCTTGACGCTTGAACCTAACGCGGCACACCGACTGCAAGCGGTCTACATAATGTGGGTTACCTTTGTCTCAGTTATAGTAACGGGTTTCAGTGTACCGCTGAGGTCAAGGTTGTCTTTGACGTCATAAAAGTTTCTACTTTATTATTTATTTGGTGAGAGGGAAAAGGGGGGGGGGGGAGGGGGGGGGTTCTATAAATACTTATTTTCATTTATTTGATAATTGATTATTTTTATTTTGTTTTGTTGTTTTTTTGTTGTTTTTTTCCTTTTGGAATATTTGACGCGGCGAATAAAATTTCATGTCATTTAACTCTTGTCATAGATTTAACAACTATAAGGTGAGAGATGGTGGGGGGGGGAGAGGGGCAGAGAGAGAGGGGCAGAGAGAGATAGAGAGAGAGAGAGAGAGAGAGAGAGAGAGAGAGAGAGAGAGAGAGAGAGAGAGAGAGAGAGAGAGAGAGAGAGTATGGAAAAAAGCAGCGAGAGCGACAAGGAGAGAGATAGAAACAAAAACAAAGAGAGAGGGAAAGAAAGACGGGGAAGAAAAAGCGAGACAGAGGAACAAAGAAAGAGAAAGAAAAGAGGATAGAGAGAAAACAGAATGTAAGAGAGTGAGAGAAGAACAGAGACAGAGAGAGTGAGACAAGATGAAATTTCATGTAAGTTAAAAGAATAAATGCAAGCCATTCGGAATGAGCACAGAGTATATACAGTTATGCCTTAGGACCAGTGCTGTGTACATTTTATCTACAGAATTGTTCCTTTTTTTAGGTCTGGAATTCATTTTTTAATAAAAACAAAAACAAAAATAAAACACCTCTATATAACATGGGCATTATCTATAAGCGATCAAAAATAAATCATGCTTTCCTTCTATCATAGCAATCAAGATAGATTGTGAAAATATTGATGATTTGAAGAGAGCTACCTCTTATATAATATATAGAGTGTCTGATTTTCTAATTAAAATCGTTATTTTCTCTCTAAAATGCTTCAGGCTTGTTTTATATTATACTGTACATAATGTAAACATTTAAAGAATTGCTTTATAATTACAATACTTTTTTTTAAAGTTCATTGGTAAAGAACAAACGTTACATTATGTCAATAGTGAAATATTCGATATGCCATGATTATGGTTGGTATTGTAAAATGAGATCTAAAAATGTGTAATCTGTATTATTATTTTTGGTGTCTTATGGATAATCGTAACTTTTTAATGTCAGTTTTGTAATCTTAATTTTGTTAAATGTTTGATTTAAGGAGTTTTGTCATCCTATTTCTTGTTAAATGTTTGATTTAAGGAGTTATGTCATCCTATTTCTTGTTAAATGTTTGATTTAAGGAGTTTTATCATCCTAATTCTTGTTAAATGTTTGATTTAAGGAGTTTTGTCATCCAAATTCTTGTTAAATGTTTGATTTAAAGAGTTTTGTCATCCAAATTCTTGTTAAATGTTTGATTTAAAGAGATTCGTCATCCTAATTCTTGTTAAATGTTGGTTTAAGGAGTTTTGTCATCCTAATTCTTGTCAAATGTTTAATTTGTAAATACATAACTTGTAACTCTTGTAACAAACAGAAAAGAGAAAAGAAACAAAGCAGCCGTGTTGTAACATAATATTTGTTTTATCCACGATAAAGGAGGCGCAATTCATGAAGTGATGGCTCTGCGTGTAGATTAAGCTTGTTATCAATGTTAATTGCATGAATTGATGTTGGTGCATTCCCCCTTTACGCTGAAAATCCCCTCACTTATAAATGTGATTAAAGCTATAAGTAACTGTATACTGCCTGGCCTTGTTAGGTTTTGAGAAAAATTGATAATCTTGTAGTGAAAATTAGATTTTTTTTTCTGTTTTTTTTTTAACCCTCACGATCACACAACAAAGTCTTTATACAGTTTTTAGTATAAATGAGCCTCTACAGAAAGTTGAATCTTTTAGCTGAATACGTGATCGAATTTTTCTTAAAGAAGCTTCAGGCAAAACAAAATTTATTGTAAATATCAGCATAAATAAGAGTAAACTCTCTGGGTTGTATGTAATTGTGTTCAGAAGGAACAGAAATGGAACCAGTTTTTCTATTGAAATGATAAGCTGCACATTATGCCCAAAAACATAAAAGACAAGACAGTATTAATTTTTAATAAAGATAAGAAAAAGTCTGATGGCGCTGGCAGAAATACAGAATTCAGGTAATTTTCCTTCTTATCTTTCTGCCTTTGTCAACTGTACCAAAAAAAGGTGTTTTTTTTTCCTTTATAACATAACTTCACTCTAACAAGAATTTTCTTAACTTAATAAAACGAGAAAAATAGATTGGTTAAGAATCGTAGTTTGTTACATATTGTAAGGATCAAAATATGACACCATTATGAATAAAGAAAAGAATGCAACAGAAAAAAGGGTCCCAATATTACCTTCCTTGCGTAACAATTAATTTTAAAGAATTTACACGGTTCATCTTTTCGTTGAAGAAAATTCATCTCAGTAAATTACAGTATGAAAATGCATTGCAGTGAGAGGAAATCCACTCCCAACTTGGGCACTATGTACGCTGTGAGTAACAAACTCAGCTCAGAGTAACAGCTAAATCCTCTCTCAACTTGGGCGCTATTTGAGCTGTGAGTAACAAACTCAGCTCAAAGTAACTGCTAAATCCTCTCTCCACTTGGGCGCTATGTGAGCTGTGAGTAACAAACTCAGCTCAAAGTAAGAGTTAAATCCTCTCTCCACTTGGGCGCTATGTGAGCTGTGAGTAACAAACTCAGCTCAAAGTAAGAGTTAAATCCTCTCTCCACTTGGGCGCTATGTGAGCTGTGAGTAACAAACTCAGCTCAAAGTACGAGTAAAATCCTCTCTCAACTTGGGCGCTATGTGAGCTGTGAGTAACAAACTCAGCTCAAAGTAAGAGTTAAATCCTCTCTCAACTTGGGCGCTATGTGAGCTGTGAGTAACAAACTCAGCTCAAAGTAACAGCTAAATCCTGTCTCAACTTGGGCGCTATGTGAGCTGTGAGTAACAAACTCCGCTCAATGTAACAGCTAAATCTTCTCTCCACTTGGGCGCTATGTGAGCTGTGAGTAACAAACTCAGCTCAAAGTAACAGCTAAATCCTCTCTCAACTTGGGCGCTATGTGAGCTGTGAGTAACAAACTCAGCTCAAAGTAACAGCTAAATCCTGTCTCAACTTGGGCGCTATGTGAGCTGTGAGTAACAAACTCAGCTCAAAGTAAGAGTTAAATCCTCTCTCAACTTGGGAGCTACGTGAGCTGTGAGTAACAAACTCAGCTCAAAGTAATAACTAAACCTTCTCTCAACTTGGGCGCTATGAGAGCTGTGGGTAACAAACTCAGCTCAAAGTAACAGCTAAATCCTCTCTCCACTTGGGCGCTATGTGTGCTGTGAGTAACAAACTCAGCTCAAAGTAACAGCTAAATCCTCTCTCAACTTGGGCGCTACGTGAGCTGTGAGTAACAAACTCAGCTCAAAGTAAGAGCTAAATGCTCTCTCAACCTTGGCGATATGTGCGTTGTGAGTAACAAACTCAGCTCAAACTAAGAGCTGAATCCTCTCTCAACTTGGACGCTATGTGTGCTGTGAGTAACAAACTCAGCTCAAAGTAACAGCTAAACCTTCTCTCAACTTGGGCGCTATGTGAGCTGTGAGTAACAAACTCAGCTCAAAGTAAAAGTTAAGTCCTCTCTCAACTTGGGCGCTATGTGTGCTGTGAAGAACAAACTCAGCTCAAAGTAAGAGGTAAATCCTCTCAGAACTGATGAGTTCAAGTCTTTCCTGATCTCATGTTTATAATACCAGCAGTGGTATATAACATTGTTTCTCTCTATTGTTGCTTTACCTTGCAATCATTCCAATTTTACGGAGAAGTCCAATGCAGTGTAATAGTTGCTGTAGCATCAGAGTTTATTTTTCAGTGAGTAAACAATACATTGTATATTACTTCTTTAGAACAGCTCGGTTTTTCTGCAGGAGTTTAATCATTTCTGAAATCATTAGAGAACCTAGAATATTTTAGTCAATGCAAATGAATCAATCAAGGCAGTTTTATACTCATTTATTTATTTATTTTTTTTTTTTTGTTACAAGGAAAGAAAAACCATAAAAATTTTCCTTCTTCCTTTCCCCAGTACAAGTTCGGAATCGATCTATTTTGTTCTGGAGCAAATTTATCAACAACATTTTTCCTCACTGTTTGCTGATTAGTATTGTATTGTCCGCTTTCGTGTAGAGATGCTAATCAGGTGCTCGACGTGCTAAATCGAAGGACTAATTCATTGGGTAAACTGGAGACTAGTTCAAGTTCTAGAATGCAAAGTTTGCTCTGATCATAATTTTTTGTTATTGAAACAGAGTATTAATGTCCTCTATTTTACAGTTTACTAGTTGTGCAGTTGAAACTAGTATCATAGTATCAGAATAACTCCTCATTTTTCCTCAGCCGTGAAAAACCACCAGTTAAACGTGCATTCTCGATGGCAGGATTTAGAACGCATATTTTCCGGGCAATCCCGCTCATATTCTCATTGTGAAGATATGAAGGGGACAAGATGATAATTGGTGAGTGTTTTGCTAAGTCCTGTAGCTCTACCCAGTTCAGGCCCTGAAGCTATTCTGTTCTGTCAAAAACTTGCAGTGACCAATGGCAATGAATGTCCAGCCTCATTGAAGCCAAGTGCCTTCACCTCAAAAGCCAAGTGCCTCCACCTCAAGCTGGATTGGTGGGTTGTTACGATTCGGCCTGGTCAAGATCCGTGTGTCCATTGCAGAATGTCTGATCGGTGTTTCTAATCATACGGACTATCCTGTAACAAGGTTTACGCAAAAGTTTCCCAGCTGTGATAATGTTGTTGAGTTTTTAAGTTATCGATTCCAAAAAGGTTTTTTTTTATGCTAGTCATCCCTCCAACCCTCCCTCTCTCTATATATATCTCTCTCCCTCTCACTCTCTTTCTCTGACCGTCTGTTTGTTTCTGTTTCTGTCTCTGCCTCTTTCTCTCTCTCTCTCTCTCTCTCTCTCTCTCTCTCTCTCTCTCTCTCTCTCTCTGTCTCCCTCTTGTCTGTTTTTGTCTGTCTGTCTCTATCTCTCCCTCTCTCTCTTTCTCTGTCTGTCTGTCTGTCTGTCTCCCTCTGTCTGTTTCTGTCTGTCTGTCTCTGTCTATCTCTTCCTCTCTCTCTTTCTCTGTCTGTCTGTCTGTCTGTCTGTCTGTCTGTCTGTCTCTCTTTATCTTTTCACCCGACCTACCTTTTCTTCTTCATCCTTTCCTTATCCCTAGTCTGCCCCGTTATATCCCCTACTTATATGTCTTCACTTTACCTGAGAGTCTTTCTCTCTCTCCCCCTCCCCCCCCCCCCGGGCAAAATATGTTTCCCACGGCCTCCCTCCCTCCCGGTCACAGATCGATACACGCAACTGAACTCAGATCGATGTCATCCGCACGCAACCAAGTCGAGATGCTGAAAAACACTACCACACATACACACACACACTTACACGCACCGATTCATATCAATCTTCTTAAACACACGCACTAACACACACATCAAAATATGGCCGAAAAATCTCGCTCAATAGAACGAAGTGCTAAATCAATCGGTACAAAAATCGAAGTTGCGGCTTTCGTAGAGAGGAACCGACTGACTGAACATCTTTGGTTACAAAAGGCTCAGATTGGTTCGTGTCATCTAAGCCATGAGAGAGAAATCCTGTATTTTTCTTTCTATGCACGGCGACAGAACGATGTGAAAGCCATTGATTAAACGGGCGGGTCCTGATAAAGGCGTACACACATACCTTAGAGGCTTTTAGGTGTGCATGCGGGCGGACAGCTAGGCAGGGTGCAATATTACGGGTATGAGTTTCGGTTAATCGAGTGAGAATATTCGGTTACTCTGATACTCGGATACTTGTGTTCGGGTACACAACATGAGAACACGGCAGTAAAATAAGGCTTACTCTTTGAGCAAAGCGTTTCCCAAGGTTAGAGATGCTTTGTTATCAATTTCTAGTGCTAAAACTGAATAGAATTTATTTATAAGGCCACGTAATATTGTTTAACAATTTATGATTTTGCTGCATTTTTCTATCATCAAGGACTGCTCCATTTTTTATTACCCTGCTTTAGAGGTGAGTATCATGAAACATAAATTCTAAACTACAAACCCTGTTGAAGTTAAATCTAATTCATCTTACATATTTATTTATTTGTTTTATTTTTTTTTGCAGAAAACCAGATATTCATTCGAGGCCACTAGATCTTTAGGATTTAATTCAATTATTATTACTTTTTAAAATCAATTTACTAAGTCCTCAAAATAAATGATTTCATTAATATCCATCCTTATGCTTTCAATCATTCACTTAGTTATAGTTTCATTTTGAGGCAGTAGCGATAACGACATAACCACTTTTTAAAGACAGTTATTTACGATCAGGAAACGTGTGTGTCATCTACGCATATCCTTATATTTCGGACGAACTTTATTTACCAGTTTATGTTACTTTTAATTTTGCGCATGCGTTTTCCTTTGCGTGAACTTTTCTTGTTTTTAGCCGTTTCGAGTCGGAGCTTAACGTCTCTAAAATTAGCCACAAATTGAGTAGGGGCTGTACTCAGTGGTGCTTACCCCCAAAAAATACAACCAAAATTATTTAACGTAAATCTTTTTTTTTTTTTTTTAGTAATTCACAAACACAAATGTAAGGCAGAATTTAGGAAATGAGAACTTATTTCTGTTTATCGCTCTTTCCACGGTGTTTCTCGAATGGAAAAAAATATAAAACCATATCCGGATAATACCCGGGTATCCACCGAACTCTTGAGACTGTCAAATACTCAAGTACCGAGTACAAGCCTACAAGATAAAGCTGAGATGGGCTTGTCTTGTTGATAACTATGACATGATGCCCTCAAACAATGGGGCCCAGTTGTGTAGGTGTAGCCTATAGTTACGCTATCACCTTATCTACACGGCTCGCTTGTAGGGGCTAGAATCCGACATGCAATGGTGATATTTATGTCTTTGTACCTTTACTGCTGGGAATGTAGGAAACGTTTTTTTTTTATTCTATTAGGCTTCCTTGAGACTTCACCCAGAAAGATAAAGATATTCTTAAGTTGGTCTTTACCAAGAAACTGATAGTGCAGTATTTACTATGATTGTAGTAGAAGCCTATGTGTGTTCATGATAAATTATCAGACTAGAAGATGTGTACTTACTAATATGGAGAAAGTCACAGTATAAATAAAGAAATATTCTGGCCGTCTGAGGATAAAAAGAAAGTAAAAATGTGAGTATTAGAAATAACAAAAAGATTGCTTTATATAAGTGCTTGCTATTCGTTTGTTTTTCTCAAGTTAAGATAAAGTGAGCTCAGATAAACTTTATTCGTCTAGGATGGACATTTGTTTAGGAATGCCGGACTATTAAAATTCTGTCAAGTTACACCTGTGTAACGACAGCGAGCAGGTAAATTAATTCTTTTTCATACAAACTCTCTTTCTATTCCTCATCGTCAGCTCCACTCTGTCTCTGTCTCTCTGTCTGTCTCTCTCTGTATCTCTCTCTCTCTCTCTCTCTGTCTCTGTCTCTTTCCTCTCTCCCTCTATTTCCTTTCTTCCCCCCCCCCTCTCTCTCTCTCTCCGCTTTTACCTCCTTCTATATATTTTACTCATACTCTTATGAAATGGATTACGCTAAAAGAACACAAAATGATTTGACTTGATTTATGTATTACAGGATTACTTATCCAAATACTTCTAATTTTTATATCCGTTTGAAAACGTCAAAGTATTTTACAATATAAAAAAAAAATTGGTTGAATAAGAAAAATTTTCAGAACAATACAAATATCACTAATTTCTGGGTAGTTCTCAGACGCATTTCAGCTTAACATCAGTTTTCTTTAGTTCCTAGGATCAGTATTGACCACTATCATGACGCATTTCAGCTTAACATCAGTTTTGTTTAGTTCCTAGGATCAGTATTGACCACTATCATGACGCAATAAGCTTAACATCAGTTTTGTTTAGTTCCTAGGATCAGTATTGACCACTATCATGACGCAATAAGCTTAACATCAGTTTTGTTTAGTGCCTAGGATCAGTATTGACCACTATCATGACGCAATAAGCTTAACATCAGTTTTGTTTAGTTCCTAGGATCAGTATTGACCACTATCATGACGCAATAAGCTTAACATCAGTTTTGTTTAGTTCCTAGGATCAGTATTGACCACTATCATGACGCAATAAGCTTAACATCAGTTTTGTTTAGTTCCTAGGATCAGTATTGACCACTATCATGACGCAATAAGCTTAACATCAGTTTTGTTTAGTTCCTAGGATCAGTATTGACCACTATCATGACGCAATAAGCTTAACATCAGTTTTGTTTAGTTCCTAGGATCAGTATTGACCATTATTATGACGCAACTTCAATTTCAGCTTGTTTCTGAAACAGAACCTTTTTTGTCATGGCTATGTATGTTGATAAATTTCTTATATTATTATACTGAATAAAGTTCAAAACAGTTACTGCACTTGAAAACAGCATACCGTGTCTGAACTCGCGAATATCATTTGATTAATTTTATTGCTTTAATAAATAGACTATCGGACACAATATGACTGCAGAAAGTGTTACTCCACTGCCGTTTTACAGGTAGATAACTCCCAAACCGATGATACTTGTAGGTGCCAGGAACAACACTTACCAGGATTATTACTGCATAAATTTATTTTTGCAAAAATATCTTGAGCAAAAAATATAGGCTTCGACCTTGTAAGACGATTTTTGTGTGAAGACATCGATATTTTAAAAAATTAATATTTGTTCCTCGCGAAACATGAAGCACGACAAATTAAAGCTTTGATATACCGAGAAAGATGAAACAGTGCTCTAGGTGAAATCTGCCCAAGTGGTTTGTGGTATATATATATATATATATATATATATATATATATATATATATATATAGACACCCTTGACCACCGCTTGAAACACCGGGGTCGTATGAAGAGAATTTAAGGTAAGATCTTCTATGAAAAGCTCCCACAGTTGAACACTCTGATCAATTATTCCAACTAATCTTCAAATTATATATATAGGCCTACGATACACCGATTTTAATGTTTAGCAATAAGCGACTATTTTAAATGTAGTTAAAACAACCCAGTAATCGATTATCTCGCGACAACACCGTTTAATTCAAAGTTAAACAAACCGTCATAACCAGGTCGGAGCGCGAGTGGCTCAGTAGTAAGAACGTCAGCCCCAATACTCGCAAGGACATTTATTAGTAGTTCGATTCTCCGCTCTCAGTGGGGGAGTTTGTGGCCACACATTTTTAGTTTCACTCCAGCTTGTTTGATGTGCAGAAAAAAAATCTGAGATTACTTTGTTTGTGGACGGATCAATCTTGATAAACAAAACCAAAAGGAAATGATGGTAGCTACAGAAAAAAAAAATTCTGTAGTAGGTCACAGAAACAAAATACCATACCAGTGTATGTTATACTCATTTCTAGTAAGCTGCATACAATAAATACGATTCGTTTAATTACATGTACGTGTTTACTACTCGTTTTTCTTTAAAGTTTAGATAAATAAGATGAGATAAACTGTATTGTCTATGACAGGAATTTGTTAGGGATTACAATCACCTTACACTTACGTAAAGAAAACGAAGTAACTTCTTTGTTTATTTATTATAAGATTTTTGAAGCGCTTATTACAAGTGAAAGCAGAATTTCCATAAAGAGTGTCTAAAGGTGGAATGTCTTGCAGTAATTCATTGCAGCCCATTTATTCTAATCTACATGATGACGAATGTTTCATAAGATTTGGGAATAGATTTATATTTTACAAAATCAGCAGAATAATCTCATTTAGCTGAAAAAGACAAGACGAGTGAAAAGGAAAGGATAAAATTTTTGCTTTTAATGTAATTTTCTGATACATAGGAATCGAAAAACAAACAAAGAAAAAACAAAAAAATACGACTTGTTCGATGAGAAAACCTTAAGACATGTTTCAGCCACTCTGGGCCTTACCTAACCCCCATGTTTTCTACTTTTTCAGTATTTATATCTTTTCTTCCACTTACTGTTAGACAATCGGCATGTATATTAGGCATGATTAAACTTTCAGCTAAAAAAACTATTAATTATACTCTGAAAAGTCCTTTCAAGGTCTGATCCTAAAACATGACATCACCAATGCAAAAAAACACACCGAAAACCCTAAACAAATCATATATCAGTCTATTTTAATTATTTTGTGCTTGCTTTTCTTTTCACATTCTCTATGAAAGTGTGTCCTTAATCAATTGTGGAAAAAGTATTGTGCACACAAACGGAAAAAAAAATCAACGTGCCTAGAAGTTCAAAAATTCAAGCGAGTTCTTATCAGTTCTAATTTTATTTTTCAAAGATCCAATGTGTCAAGTGATAAGAGCATAAAATCTCCAAGGTTCCCGACACAAGTTTAGCTCGAGCTTGCTGTCAGACCTCGATCTGGAAAAAAGAAAAATAAGAAAACCGCACACTGCATATTGTTATTCTTTTCAAAACAATGAAGCAACGTCGATTCTTGACTTGTATTTGTATTCTTTCATTAGAAAGTTGGCCTAGATCTAGATCTTTTGTGCCGACAAGTCTATGCTTGGTTACAGTAGTGGGTTTTTATTCTTCCTCTTCCCTGTGACAAGAATGATAATTTTCCCCACAGCTGTACCGGTATCAAAGATAATAAATGTGCGCACAGAATTGTGTCAGAAACAGTCTACAGTTATATTAACATTGTAACCAGGTTTAGCTGTTCAGCAAGGAAGTTTTTTTTGATAGCTTAGACAGGAAACTATGGATCTAAACACTTCTGAGGTTATCAGAATGTGAGTAAAAACATCTGTTTGTCATCTTTCACGAGAAAAAAAACCCTATGGTAACGACTTAATTTGTTTACGTTTTCGTTATTTGTTTCTTTTTTTTTTGTCATCTTATTTTCATTTTTGTGCTACATTAATTAATGTTGAAACATTTTCAGCCTGTGTTCGAAAGCTTTGGTTGTTCAAAGCGAATGACAATTGGCAATGCCTAATGTTGTTTCTTTTATAATTAGGTCTTTCCAAGCAGGTCTAAATAATCCAAAGCTTATTCAGAGTATTATACGGATATCCACGTCATTTTTCACACCTAGCTTATACCTCCCTCTCTCTCTTTCTCATTCTCTTTAATTCTATCTGTGCACTCTCTTTCATTTACACACATTCTCTTTTCTCTCTCTCTCTCTCTCTCTCTCTCTCTCTCTCTCTCTCTCTCTCTCTCTCTCTCTCTCTCTCTCTCTCTCTCTCTCTCTCTGTGTCTGTGTCTGTCTCTGTCTCCTCTCTCTCTATCACTTTTTCCACCCTCTTTAACTCTACCTGTCTGACCCTCTTTCATTTAACACTCTCTTTTTTTCCTTTCCCTCTCTATTTCTCTCTCTCTCTAACTTAATCTCTGTCCGTCTTTCACTTATACACTCTTTTCTTCTCCGTCTCTCTCTCTGTCTGTGTCTCTTCTCTCTCTAACTTAATCTCTGTCCGTCTTTCACTTATACACTCTTTTCTTCTCCGTCTCTCTCTCTGTCTGTGTCTCTCTCTCTCTGTCTGTGTCTCTTCTCTCTAACTTAATCTCTGTCCGTCTTTCACTTATACACTCTTTTCTTCTCCGTCTCTCTCTCTCTGTTTGTCAGTCTGTCTCTCTGCCTCTCTACCTTTTGCTTTAAATGCTTCTGTCAGTTTAGCCTGAGAACAATATTGTCAAATTCTAATCAGTGTCTTTGAAATGCTGCAGTAATGACCATTGGATTCGCCTTGTCCTTGACGACATCACCAAGTAACTTTACCAGCTCAAATAAACACTAAAGTTTTATACTGGAGCTTGATGGTGTTATTAACGAATGCTATGTCAGTGGTAGTGTGGATAAAGCACAGGTTTGTGAGTTGCGCGGATTTTCTGTATCTACAAATAATCATTAGTTGAGGAGTTTGAAATCTCAACTTTAAACTTTGTCTTATCTTCTTGAAAGAGCAAAAAAGGTCCTGATAAACATAGTGATGGAAAGTCTATATCAAACAAACCAGTCTGTAATAGCCTAAAACATCGTGATGGAAAGACTGTATCAACCAAACCAATCTGAAATGGCCTAAAACATCGTGATGGAAAGACTATATCAAACAAACCAGTCTGTAATAGCCTAAAACATCGTGATGGAAAGACTGTATCAACCAAACCAGTCTGTAATAGCCTAAAACATCGTGATGGAAAGACTATATCAAACAAACCAGTCTGTAATAGCCTAAAACATCGTGATGGAAAGTCTATATCAAACAAACCAGTCTGTAATAGCCTAAAACATCGTGATGGAAAGTCTATATCAAACAAACCAGTCTGTAATAGCCTAAAACATAGTGATGGAAAGACTATATCAAACAAACCAGTCTGTAATAGCCTAAAACATAGTGATGGAAAGACTATATCAAACAAACCAGTCTGTAATAGCCTAAAACATTGTGATGGAAAGACTATATCAAACAAACCAGTCTGTAATAGCCTAAAACATAGTGATGGAAAGTCTATATCAAACAAACCAGTCTGAAATAGCCTAAAACATCGTGATGGAAAGACTATATCAAACAAACCAGTCTGAAATAGCCTAAAACATAGTGATGGAAAGACTATATCAAACAAACCAGTCTGAAATAGCCTAAAACATCGTGATGGAAAGACTATATCAAACAAACCAGTCTGAAATAGCCTAAAACATCGTGATGGAAAGACTATATCAAACAAACCAGTCTGAAATAGCCTAAAACATCGTGATGGAAAGACTATATCAAACAAACCAGTCTAATAACCTAAAACATAGTGATGGAAAGACTATATCAAACAAATCAGTCTGGAATAGGCTAAAAGATCGTGATGGAAAGTCTATATCAAACAAACCAGTCTGTAATAGCCTAAAACATAGTGATGGAAAGTCTATATCAACCAAACCAGTCTGTAATAGGCTAAAACATAGTGATGGAAAGTCTATATCAACCAAACCAGTCTGTAATAGGCTAAAACATAGTGATGAAAAGTCTATATCAACCAAACCAGTCTGTAATAGGCTAAAACATAGTGATGGAAAGTCTATATCAAACAAACCAGTCTGTAATAGGCTAAAACATAGTGATGGAAAGTCTATATCAAACAAACCAATCTGTAATAGGCTAAAACATAGTGATGGAAAGTCTATATCAACCAAACCAGTCTGTAATAGGCTAAAACATAGTGATGGAAAGTCTATATCAACCAAACCAGTCTGTAATAGCCTAAAACATCGTGATGGAAAGTCTACATCAACCAAACCAGTCTGTAATAGGCTAAAACATAGTGATGGAAAGTCTATATCAACCAAACCAGTCTGTAATAGCCTAAAACATCGTGATGGAAAGTCTATATCAACCAAACCAGTCTGTAATAGGCTAAAACATCGTGATGGAAAGTCTATATCAAACAAATCAGTCTGGAATAGCCTAAAACATAGTGATGGAAAGACTATATCAAATAAACCAGTCTGTAATAGCCTAAAACATAGTGATGGAAAGTCTATATCAAACAAACCAGTCTGTTTCGGTGTAGTATTCTTTGCGCGTGATATATCTATGTGCTCAACTGCTTGACCATTATTGTATTTGTAAGATAAAGATTTGAAAACCCTATTTAATATATGGTTCCGTCTGCATGTGTCCTACTCTGTAAAGCCCCTCTCCAAAAACTTTTTTTCGCTGGTTTCTCCAAAGTTATATTTCCAGTACTGTGATAAGAAAGGTTTCTCCAAAGTTATATTTCCAGTACTGTGATAAGAAAGGTTTCTCCAAAGTTATATTTCCAGTACTGTGATAAGAAAGGTTTCTCCAAAGTTATATTTCCAGTACTGTGATAAGAAAGGTTTCTCCAAAGTTATATTTCCAGTACTGTGATAAGAAAGGTTTCTCCAAAGTTATATTTCCAGTACTGTGATAAGAAAGGTTTCTCCAAAGTTATATTTCCAGTACTGTGATAAGAAAGGTTTCTCCAAAGTTATATTTCCAGTACTGTGATAAGAAAGGTTTCTCCAAAGTTATATTTCCAGTACTGTGATAAGAAATTCCACCAATAATACTCTATTAGGATGAACGGTGTTACATTCCAACTTTCATTGCATTACTGATAAGGCTTCAAGGCCTTCCCTGCGACACTTAGACCGGCCTATCAGTTCCCAAACATTGTTTGTGTGCATCGCTTCATGGTGACCTGGTCAATACTGTCACTCCTAATATACATCAGCCTTGAGGAATCATTGATGTGAAGAAAACTTCGGGAATCTTTCTTGCATACGGTTTGATGTTATCTCAAATTCTGCCTCTCTACTCTCTCTCTCTCTCTCTCTCTCTCTCTCTCTCTCTCTCTCTGTCTGTCTTTGTCTGTGTCTCTGTCTCTCTCATATTCTTTCTCTCTCTCTTTTCTTGCTCTCTCTTTCCTCTTTCTTTCTACCTTTCTCTCTATGTCTCTTTCTCTCTCTCATATAGAATTGCGCAGCTTATAACTAAGAAAGAGAAGAAAGAGGCAGTATGCTTAAAACCGAGGAAGGGATGCATAAATGTCTCTCAGTTGAGTTCTGAGACGGAAAAATGAATAGTGTGAAAGAGAGAGAAAGGCAGGGGGGGGATACATATAGACAGAGTATCATATATAGAGACATAGAGAGATAAACAGGCTAAGATATATATGTATATATATATATATACATATACAATTATATATATAAATATTTAAGGATGTATATATATAAATATAATTATATATAAATGTAAAGAAATACGGAAAAATTATAGACAGGTAGACAGACCGGTACAGAGAGAGAGAGAGAGAGAGAGAGAGAGAGAGAGAGAGAGAGAGAGAGAGAGAGAGAGAGAGAGAGAGAGAGAGAGAGAGAGAGAGAGAGAGAGAGAGAGAGAGAGAGAGAGAGTGAAAGACCAGAGCTGACTGTGGATAGTGGCTACGTGAGGATCACCCATTATTCTCACTTTTAAAGCAAGTCTTATGATCCGCCCAAAGCGTTAAGTTTCAAACCGAAGAGAACCGCTCAGAACACCTGATTGAGGTCACCGAGTACATCTATTTATAGCTTTTATATCCCACCTGGACCCTGTTATGTTAATGGCGCTCATTATGCAGATTAGATCGTAAAACTTTTAATGCCGTGCACATTGTCTGTACAATGCCCTCTCTTTCTTTCTTTCTTTCTTTCTTTCTTTATCTCTTTATGTCTGTATGTTTATATGTATAATGTCTCCGGGTCCATGTCCATCTGTCTATCAGTTTGTCCGTTTATCTTTCTCTCTGCATGTCTATTTCTCGGTTTTCTTTGTTTGTCTGTCTGTCTCTCTGTCTGTCTGTCTGTCTCTCTGTCTCTGTCTCTCTCTTTCTTCCTCTCTCTTTTTCTTTCTCTCTGTCTCTGTATCTGTTTGTCTGTCAGTCTGGATGTATGTAAGTCTCTCTCTCTCTCTCTCTCTCTCTCTCTCTCTCTCTCTCTCTCTCTCTCTCTCTCCTCTATCTCTCTCATTTTTTCCTGTTCCAGATTTACACTAAAAAATCCAAAAATAAAAAATCACTCGAATCTATCTACACAAGAAGGGAGTTAACTTAGCTGTGTTAAACAAGGGAGTTAACTTAGCTGTGTTAAACATTTGCAGTGTCGGTTGCTGAAGAATAAAAGCTGTCCTGTTTTCAATTAATTTTATGCAGCATATATTTTTTCTTTAGCTTTTCCGAGGAAATTACACTAACTTTTATGATTTGAAGTGGCAAGCTTACCCCGTGGCCCGTCACTGTGCAATATTCTGTCCAACAATGTTATTGCTGCACTAGTTCCGTCTCCAACACTGTATGTCTATTGATCTTTTTATCTTATTTGCAAGTAAAACGTAGTGGTGGTGAAAGTCAAGCTTTCAGCAATCGCTGGGGTGATCCATGGTTTTGTTGAAATTAATTTTCATCTCCTTGAACTTTGAGAACAAGTGCAAAGAAGAAGCATCCATTTTAATATTCTTTGAAATTTTAGATTAACCCTCTTTGATGTACCTGATAGTTTGAACATATGTGAGATGCCTAATATCAATTGGGAACTAAAACTTTTCCTTAGACCATAATAATGTTGACTGAACGATTTTTACGCCTCCTGAAGATAAAAAACAAAAAAACAACAACAAAAAAAACAACAACAAAAAACAAAAAAAAAAAAACAAACCAACTACCAATAGTATCATTTGTGTCTCGATCCGAACTTCTGAGATATAAATTTACTCAACATTTCACTTAACTGTGATTGGCTGCTCCAGGTGTATGTCAGATGACGCAGAATATGTCTTGCAGAGAGTGTGATGGTGTTATATCGATTCCTTCAACTTTCATTCCCAGGATGTCTGGGTACACGTCAGAGGACCAGTGGATTGCCATCCAGAAAAAGACGTTCGCTAACTGGGCTAACGAGCAGCTCAAGATAGGTCGGTGATCTTTAGACTTTCCCAGAGTTATAAATAACTAGTTCTTAGTGAGTGAGAGCATGGAGAATTATTCTTATGAAAAAAGAACAGCCCTTTTGGTTTCATTTCCAGCAATCTAGATTGGGTGAGAATATGGGAAATCATTCTGTCTCAGCAGCCGATAATAAATTAGAACAGTGGAAAAAAGTTTTATCTGTACTTTCTCAATCTATTTAGAGACCCTGCTTCAAGCTTATTGTAAGGTCTTGAAGATATGGCTAAAAAGGGCCTAGCTGAGCCATATCAGTCCTAACATGATTATGAGCATTTAACAGATCAATCAATGGATTGAAATTTCGAAAAATTAGACAGTTGTTTTTATTTTGTTAGATATCTCTATTTCGCCTCACATTTTCACATTCCGAGCCTGAGAATATACGATCTCTAGTATTAGAACGTTTCCTTCGAATATTTTCTTTTCAAGGGCGAATTCGATTATTAAAAAACCGTGTGTCTCTCTAGATTGTTGCCAAAGGATTATCCTTTACGTTGATGGTTTAACTAAGACAGTGTTTTAAGAAGAAACTAGTGCTCTTTGGAATGTCACGATAACAGTTCGTAACTTCTGAGTTGTGTAATATAGGCTTAACCACTTCAACCACAGGTTTATGGCCTAAACAGTGCTTAGAATGAAGATGATCTAAATTCATATATATTCAGTCGAATTTATGACAAATTCCCTTTTATTCATGTCCCGTCTGAAAATCTTAGTGGCTTCTTGTATTTGAACAAAACAAAGTCCATTCATTGAGGATGAATTATTTTTTTAACTAAAGTGACCTATAATTTCTAGGCAACAGGTCTGTCGATGACCTGGCAGTTGATTTCAGTGATGGCGTCCGATTGGTGGCGCTCGTAGAAGCTCTTCAGTTCCGGAAATTAGGGAAGGTCTTCCAACGGCCGACAAGTCGCATTCAGGTTGGAGCAATGAACATCTTTTCTTTTACTTGTTACCTGCTTTAAAAAAAAAAATTTTATCGGCATCAGTTGTTTATTGACTTGCAGCAGCGACAAAGTATGCTAAAGTACCGGATGAAATTTTAGTAAAGCACAATAAATTAAATTAAGATTTTGACTTGATTTTTTGGCATTGTTATAACTACCCAATGTCTCAATCTACGATTATATAAACTTGAGAATTCATGTTCTTCTTTCAATATGGCGCTCTCTCAAATGGTAACTACAAACACAGGAGCAACGGGAAATAACTATGAAAATATACATGACTTTATAAAGGAAAAAAGAAAAAAAAAGCCTGAAAGTTAAAATTATAACAATTATGACCATGCAATATTTTAATAACTTTGGCCTTTGCAGATGCTCCAAAACGTATCTCTGGCTCTCCAGGCCGTGGCGGAGGATAATGTGAGGCTCGTCAATATCGGTGAGTTGGTTGTTCAACCTTTACAGTGCAACATGTACCTGACTTCAGGGGAGGGGTTTTTCCATATGGCACTGCTCCTCTGGTCTTCATATGAGGATTTGACTAGGAAAGTTTTAAATCTCATTGAAAGGGAATTTGATTTGTTTTTCTTAAATCAATTACCTATCTTTTAACCACTCTCCCCTTTATTATGTAATGCTGTAGGCTTAGTTAGAAAATGCCAGTTGTTCTTATTATTATTGTTAATGTTACTTATTTTTTAATGAATTTTGCCCATTCTTGCTCAGCAATACATAAATTTATTTCCACATTTCATTCATATTTCTCAAAAAGTGTTAAATTAAATTAAATTCTAAACTTAAGCACCTCAACAACTATGTTATCTTTATACTTTATTTGTACCATAACTTTACTTTTACTGGTCAGTCTTATGATTTCTCTCTGGCAAACAGGCAATGATATCATTAGAAATGTCCACTTTAGTTGAGATAATTATCTCTCTTGAATGCAGGCAACAATATCATTAGAAATGTCCACTTTAGCTCAAATAAGTATCTCTCTTGGATGCAGGCAACGATATCATTAGAAATGTCCACTTTAGCTGAGATATTTATCTCTCTTGAATGCAGGCAACGATATCATTAGAAATGTCCACTTTAGCTCAAATAAGTATCTCTCTTGGATGCAGGCAACGATATCATTAGAAATGTCCAGGTTAGCTCAAATAATTATCTCTCTTGGATGCAGGCAACGATATCATTAGAAATGTCCACTTTAGCTAAGATAATTATCTCTCTTGGATGCAGGCAACGAAATCATTAGAAATGTCCACTTTAGTTGAGATAATTATCTCTAGATGAAATGTCAGGATAATAAGATATTCGATGCAGGCAACGATATCATTAGAAATCCACATTAGAAATGTCCACTTTAGTTGAGATAATTATCTCTCTTGGATGCAGGCAATGATATCATTAGAAATGTCCACTTTAGTTGAGATAATTATCTCTCTTGGATGCAGGCAACGATATCATTAGAAATGTCCACTTTAGTTGAGATAATTATCTCTCTTGGATGCAGGCAATGATATCATTAGAAATGTCCACTTTAGTTGAGATAATTATCTCTCTTGAATGCAGGCAACGATATCATTAGAAATGTCCACTTTAGCTCAAATAATTATCTATGTTGAATGCAGGCAACGATATCATTAGAAATGTCCACTTTAGTTGAGATAATTATCTCTCTTGGATGCAGGCAACGATATCATTAGAAATGTCCACTTTAGTTGAGATAATTATCTCTCTTGGATGCAGGCAACGATATCATTAGAAATGTCCACTTTAGTTGAGATAATTATCTCTCTTGAATGCAGGCAACGATATCATTAGAAATGTCCACTTTAGCTGAGATAATTATCTCTCTTGAATGCAGGCAACGATATCATTAGAAATGTCCACTTTAGCTGAGATAATTATCTCTCTTGGATGCAGGCAACGATATCATTAGAAATGTCCACTTTAGCTCAAATAATTATCTCTCTTGGATGCAGGCAACGATATCATTAGAAATGTCCACTTTAGCTAAGATAATTATCTCTCTTGAATGCAGGCAATTATCTCTCTTGATTAGCAGGCAATGATATCATTAGAAATGTCCACTTTAGTTGAGATAATTATCTCTCTTGGATGCAGGCAACGATATCATTAGAAATGTCCACTTTAGCTAAGATAATTATCTCTCTTGGATGCAGGCAACGAAATCATTAGAAATGTCCAGGTTAGCTCAAATAATTATCTCTCTTGGATACAGGCAATGATATCATTAGAAAATGTCCACCTTAGCTCAAATAATTATCTATGTTGGATGCAGGCAATGATATCATTAGAAATGTCCACTTTAGCTCAAATAAGTATCTCTCTTGGATGCAGGGAACGATATCATTAGAAATGTCCACTATAGCTAAGATAATTATCTCTCTTGAAGCAGGCAATGATACCATCAGAAATGTCCACTATAGCTGAGATAATTATCTCTCTTGGATGCAGGCAACGATGACATTGTGGATGCAAACCTCAAGCTGACCCTGGGCCTGTTGTGGCATCTCATCCTGCGCTACCAGATCTCAGGTGCGCGCGCAGCTCCTCCCAGGAAGTTGATGTTGTCATGGTTTCGCTCCATGCTGCCGGATGACCTTGACATCACCAATTTAACCACTAGTTGGAGCGACGGGCGAGCCTTGCAGTAAGATTTGTCCAACTGGGAAGGGGAGGGGTGAGGTGGGATACAGCTTAGGGTGGAACTAGGAATTCTTTAGTTGCTTTTTTATTTTTATATTTATTTATTTTTTTTTACGTTTTGTGATTCGGTCAACGCCATATACACATAAATTAACTGTTATTATTATAATTATGTTTTTTGTTTGTAAAGAAGTAAACTACTTAATATTGTACAGCCTGAATCAGACGGAACTAATCATACTGTACAGCAGCTATCTTTTGGTGTCGATTTTGATGTTGTACATGTCATAACTAGTTACTCTGAAATATAAACTCATCAGATCCGAATGACAAAAATGTAGATTGTTCTTTCACAATTTCATTGACCAAAACCTTCCCGAAAAATATTGAAATTACGGAGAGGCCATCTGTTGATTCTAGTCAATCAAAAACTTTTGCAGTATCGATGCATTTTCATATTATTATCTTTAGCCTCGCGACATTACTTAATTAAAGACTGTTTTTAATCCATTGACCTGTCAAAACGAAGATTGCAGGGGTTTTTTTTTTAGTGCATTGCTATTTGTTTCTATTTTTTTTCTTTATTTTTTCTTCCTTCAATCCATCAAAGTGCTTTACTGGAACAATGTAGGCCAGGTCTGTCACCGGACTGGAGAAATCTTCAACCAGGGGATGCGTAAGTAATCTCCTTTTGATTCCCATCTTAAAATCTTTATTACTTCTCTTTTTTGCTGTATTTCAGTTGATCCTTTTTGGCCTCTTTGGCGGTATATCATGAAACTCGCCTTTCATGATCATGCACGTAAAACGAGAAGTACGCTAGTCAAATATTCAATGGTCTTGACATTATTGCTAAGAATATTTAGAATTATTAAATATATTTCATCCTCTCTTGAACAGTGAGAGTGTGGCAGAGAGAGGGAGAGGGAAAAAAAAGAGAGAATAAGGGAAAGAAAGGCAGACAGAGAGACTGACAGAGAGACAGATATACAAAAAGACAGACGTAATCAAATGGGCGTACAGCGATAGAGAGAGGACGCATGCTCAAATAAGTAATCCAAAGAGAAATCCTCGAAGAAAAGTGGGGGAGGGGAAACCCAGCTAACCTGACACCTCGGAGGGTAAAACGCAAAAGAACAGAGAAGAGGGTTACAGACAAGATACATTAACATTATGACTTTACTTTTCATTTTTTTTGTTCTGCAGTGTTTCTAACTGTCAGAAGGCAATGCGGCTTGCTAAAGAGAAACTGGGCATACCAAGGGTGATAAGCGCTGAAGATTTTGCAAGTCCTGAGCTGGACGAGTTATCTGCCATGACGTACCTCTCTTATTTCATAAAGAAAGATTCACCCGGTTACAATGAAATGCTAGAATGGGTTCGCAAACAACTAAAAACTTTGAAAGTCACCAACTTTACAGTAAGTAAAGAGTAAGGTTTGTGATCTGAAAGCACACACATGAAATGTCAATATGTTACTCCGATAAGTGTATATTTGATAAGGTGATACAGGCTTCGCTTTGAAGTGATTTAAGTTTAATTATGGACCCTCTTGACACTATGCTGATTTAAATCGAGGGTCGAATTTAATCCTTGGTCTAGTCTTAAAATAATCATACATAGATCCAGGACTTAGAAGCTTTGGTGGCGCTGCATCATTCAGGTTTGTTTTATTCAGGAAAAAAAAAGGACTATAAGTTATCTTCTATTTTGAAAATCTACATATTCCTTGGTCAGCAGACAAGTTTGCACAAACTTCATACCTTAGGATATGAAACGTTAAAAGCTTTTCTTCCATGTATCGGTACAGCAAGGTGGGACTCCAAGACAGGGCGGAATTCTGTGCTCCTGCCTGATTGTCTTAGGACGAGTATCTCAACACACGCTCACTTGCTTTCTCTCTTTTTTTTTTTTTTTGGATGGCACTTTCGTTTGCTAGAAACTAAACTTCAGCATTATTCCATAAGACCAGTATGAAATATATCGGCTCTAAAATATAGCTGTTAGCTTTAAAACTTAAAAGCAATTTTAACCTTCTTTTTCCTTTTAAGTACACTTTATATACAATAAGCCTGTTTTGCGGAAAGTAACTTCATGTTAAAAAAAAAAAGGTTCAACTTTTCGTTATATAACTTCACTTTAAGTACAATTAGACTGTGAATAGAAATAAACTCCTATCTGAAGAAATTGTGGAATCTTATAATATTAGTCTAATCCGTAACACCCATAACATCTTTTTCTTTTGGACAGACAGACTGGAATGATGGCCAGCTCTTGTGCAGTCTTGTCCACTCGTACGGCGGTGGCATTCCCGGTTGGCCATTACTGGACAAGTCAGGCAATGTGGCCGCTTGTCAAATTGGTAAGTTCTGAGTTGGTCAGTGATCTATGTGTACAAGTAGTACCCTGAGTTTAGAAAAAGTACACAATAATAGCTCTGGTGGTCTAGTCGGTAGAGTCATAGACTGACGTGCAGGATATCCTGGTCCGATTCTAGGTCAGGGTCACACACTTTCACAGATTTTTCCGTAGCTTGACGGAGGCCTGTTTCGGGAAATTTTTTAATGAACAGTAAAATGACGTAAACGAAAAGCAACGTTAACCTTTATGTGCTTATTGTGACGGTGAAACTTGTCGGAAACAGTGTTACCTCAAGGCACCAGCAAAGTCCATGCTGGACATAACTGAGAGATTATAACCAAACGTTAGAATGGACACGTTCTGGAACATTATGCTGAGCTCTCACATCACATAAAGGAGAACCGATGGCTCTGGGATTAGAGCGTCCGCCGTGATATCTGCAGGGACTTTGCACGCGGGTTCAAACCTCATGTTGACGGCAGGGCCTCATCTCTTTAGTCTGCCCTGACCAAAGATGGATTGAAGTTTGACTAACCAAAGTGATCTGAGATCAGCGTGTTGTGACACGGGCTGTATCAGAACAAGAATCAAACTCAAAAAGCAAATTAGAGAAGGTCTATACTGAATTGGTTACGGTGGGATACCTTTCATTCCTGTGTCATCTTCACAGGCCGGATAAAAGGCAAGGCAGGTTTCATTTACTGATAATAATGACTTTTTCTGTTTCTAAAAATAGTGTGAGGCAGCCAAATGATGTAAAAAAAAAGAAAGTTAATTCCTCACCAGGCCTCGACTCAGCCCACGCACTCGGTGTCCAGAAGACCATCTCAGCGAGCGAGCTGGCTGACCCGAAAGTTGACCACCTGACCGTTATGACGTATGTGGCCCTGTTCAAGAAGGTCACGCCCAGACTGCCAAAAGCCCAGAAGTGTCGTGTGGAGACCCGCTTGGAGGAAACAACAGTTGGCCAGGAGGTTAGTGACTTGGAGAGGGGGGAGGGGAGGGGACAAGGTGGACAAGGTGGCAAGAAAACAACCCTCGGTGACTGAGAAACTGTGTGGTGTGTGTGTGTGTGTGTGGAGGGGAAAGGCGCGCTAGTATTAATTTCTTCATCCACTCTGAACCTTTTAAAGTGAGGTTGCAGTACTATTTCTGAGACGTTTAACCTCTATTTTTTGAACGTTTATTGCGACTCCTGAGGCACCCTTCCTTGACACCTCATTTTGAGGTTGCAACCTTTATTTATTTACTTTTTTTTATTTATGAATGGAAGTATAGCAATATCAGAAAGCTCCGTTTCTATATTAGGAATAATTACAATGAATTTGCGTATCAAGGTTTAAAAAAAAAAACACCGAAAAACATAACAGGTAGTAGCTGCGAGTTGTTATGTAGCATGAAAAGAAAGTTAACAAGGAAAAGACGGGAACGTACTTAAGAGTTTAATCTATAATAGTTATTACTTCTTTTTTTTTATTTTTTTTTTTGCATTACAGGTTGTTTAATATGCCCGTCCCCTGTGACAACGAAAATGTGCATTGTGGCCAACTCCACTATTCTGAAATTTTAAAGGCTTTTCCTTTGAAAGAAAATCTAATCTAGAACTAGATCTATTTGTTATCGCTTATTTGTTGAATCAAACTTTTCGATCTAGATTCTGATAAAGATCTAGAACTTGGGAAGTCGATGCACTCTTGAAATCTAGATGGAGATTCTAGAATCACGGACCTAATGATTTACGTAGACTTAGGGAATCAGATCCTGGCATTTAAATCTAGAAAATGGCTCTTATCTAAGTGACTTCCATTCTACAATATAAGGAAACTCGAAGTTGAGATCAATCTCTTATCATGTGATACACCTATTCGCACAATTAGTTTTTCTAGATAGCCTAACAAAGACCAAAAACCACGACCCACTGACGTCACTCGGGGACTCTCAAATTACTAGTCTCATTTCACCTAGGCAAAGTGAGGGTTCCTAAGTACCTGGTAGTGACATTGGAGAAAATAATTGTTTTTTGTACATCCGGTAATTCATGGTAGAGCTTGAGGAGGAATCATGGAGCTATAAATAACTAGCTGTTTTCTTCATACCTCCATTGGGAAACATCCTCCTCCTTAAGTTGACCTCAATTTGGAGGCCAGGCGTGGTAGTAAAATACTAGTAGGCGGGGTGGGAAGCTCCCCTGACTTCTATAGCGATCTATGACGTTATCTTTGTTAGTCTCGACTCTTTTCTCTGTAACCTCATCTCTTGTGCTTTCTCATCTCAATATTCAACTTTGTAATCTTATCTTCATAATAATTCTAGTTTAAATTGAAAATATATTTTGTTTCATCTCATCATGAGATTTTCAGAACGCGAAGTCTGAAGGAACATTCTGACAAGATTCATTGATATTTAAGTGGGGGAAAATAGCGGTTCAGGTCTCTTAATAGGGGTGTTAAGTGGTAATTTTTTTTCTTTATCATATAATTATTTTCTTGCAAGTCTTCTTTTTTTTTTTTACAAGAGACTGTTGCCAATTGAAGTTTTGAATCTTTATCTGACTACAAGGAATTTTAAGTTTTGCGCTCCATATTTCGAACTTCGGATAACTTCTTTTGCCAATTCTGAATTACCATTCTATGCCTCTTTTGTGTCGTCTTTCCTCAATTACTCCAGATCATTTAACTTTGTCCTATGTATTCACATGAATACCTGCAAATATTCTTTGCTCTAATTATGTGTGTATTGATTTCAAATCTGAGGTTTTAGGTGTGCCACACATTATTCTATGGCTCATGTCAGTAGTATGACATGCATTAATTTCCAAAACATTTTCCAATTGAGATGTGTTTTTTTCTGCTCATGGTCAGGCTGACTTTTAACTCATTTTCAAATAACGTTCACATAAGATAAAGAGCGAATCCGGGTTACAGAGGAACGTTATTGTAACATCAGTGACACCAACACTATTTGAAGTGGCTTTCCCTATATGCACTTATTTTGTGCCAATCTTTTTATCCAATTTTGAAACAAAAGGTAAATGTTATTAAAAATATTGAAAGAGCGTCAAAGTTCAGACTGTAAGCTGTATGTGCTATTGCTATTGAAATGACTTTAACAGTCATCTTGTCTGCTCTTGATTTGTCTCCACCAAAATAATAATAATTCTAACACACAGGATTTTCATCTATGTCTTGATCATTATGCTCAGCCTCGAGACAACAAGGTAAGACTAACGTCTTACGCTACCTATTATAACTGGGTAAGGCCGGTCCCAGCGTGGCTCTAGCATCTGACCTAGCTCGCACGGTGCAAACGAACACATTAAATTCTGTGTACCTGCGCAGCGTCGCTCTGTAGGCCCAGCCTGCTCACAGACCTGTCAGACGGCCTATTCAACAGTGTCGCTCTGTAGGCCCAGCCTGCTCACTGACTTGTCAGACGGCCTATTCAACAGTGTCGCTCTGTAGACCCAGCCTGCTCACTGACTTGTCAGACGGCCTATTCTACAGTGTCGCAAAACGCGCCAAGCATGTCCGGTGCCAGCTAGGCCATAACGGCGCTACAGAGCTACACTGGGACAGGCCTAAGGGTACAAATAAAGCGTACTGTCTTTTCCTTAATATTTTATTGTCTAATTTCTAACTACTTAATATGTTCATTTTTTATCCCTTAAGCCTGGTTATAAATTTCGATGTTTTTTCTTTAGTGCTCGACAATTTTGCTGACATGTAACAAAAAAACTACAACAAAAAAACAAAACAAAACAACAAAACCTACAAGTTCAGACATAAGAGGACAGAGAGATTACTTCAAAGTTTCCATTTTGAGCGGTTGTTGATGCAATTTGAAAAAAAGAAGCCGAAAGAATTGTTTTATCATTTATGAAAACTTTTGATTCATATTTGACAGAAATTGAAAACTTCAGTAGTTAAGTTTTAATGTCTTTTTTTTTTTTGGTTATCTAACCTTTCCATAACGGCGTACCGTGATGGTTAAACTACAAAACAGTACAAATATGATGTCGGTTGCAAATTTTATAATCTGTTTAGCGCCGTTTGTCTAGGCGTATGAAATATACACAGCTAATCTCACGACGCGTCTAGAAAATGATGCTGAGATCTGCTTTTAAGAATTGCAAACTGTTTAATCCGAACAATAAATTTCAATTGACTTTCATAAAACAGGAGGTTGACTACTAAAGCAAGAGGTCTACTGACTATAACTGACTGACTAACATAAGGCTGACTGCCTATCACACGATTTCGACGCTTATTTATACAAAATCTCATCGATTTATCTCGTAAAAGAATTACATAATTCACACAATTCATGTTTTTGGGTCACCGCAATGTGTGATGCGCTGTAAAAATAATAGCAACCAATCAGAACAAAGATAGTCACGTAGGAAGTTATAGATACCGTCGTGCATAACATGTTATACATAACATCCAATCAAAATGCGATTAACGAAGCACTTTGCGGTTTTCTTTTTTTCCTTTTTATAGGTGCTAAATGTTCAATATTTCTTACGGAAGAAAATACTATCTTTGCCACATAAAATTTAGAATTGGAATGCAGTTTAGACTGAATTATTCCAGCTAAAAAATCGACATTGTCCTCAGATTTTATTCAACATCACTTTAGAAATTTTTCAAAATTCTTCTCGCATTGTTTGAGGACTTTTCTCACGAAACAATATATCTCTAAAAAAATGGAAATCAAGAAATGGAACTTATTTTGTTCAGTGAGTTTCTATAGAGCTAGTCCGACAATCTTTGGGTCAATTTATAAAACTCACAGGTAGTCACGGTCTGTGTTCAGTCTGGCCCGTATCAAACTGTCAAACAGGTAGATAAACATAACCCTCCGTGACCATTTCAGTGATCGTTTTTCCTATATTATGCATCTGGTTTTCTTCTTTCAGCGTTATGACCTACAGTTTCTGTTTGTACAGCAGAAACAGACAAGGCTCCTGAAGTGTGCTCTAAAATTAGAATTAATTGAAAGATATGCAAAAATATTCATAGCATGGTTAAAACTCCTCGCGAAATATGCAAGTAGAGCAAAAAAGGGCCCAGTCCAGGATATCAGATTCAAACGTACAACAGTGTCGAACACATTTAGAGGTGTACAGCTGACGATGTATATCACACATACTGCAACAACAGATTGGATGAGTCTTACTTCCTTCTTAGACATTAACTTGTCATCTTGCTTCGCAGTCAAAGACCTTCTTGTTTGCATGCTCCGCTTGAACACAATAACGAGAACTATCGTTCCTATTGTTATTGCAGCGTACAGCACATAGTTCGGTCCAAAAGATCCGGCCATTAGTGCGCATGTCTGCACATAGACTCCATAATTATAACTGGCTGGCAATTCGTAACTTGTAAACAGAGTCCGGTTTCGTTGGAAGTATTCGTTCAATGCTCCCTGCTGGATGAAATATCCGTAGAAGTAGAAGGACATCGTGATGGTCTCATAAACAAAGCCTGCCACGATCAGGCACAGGAGAGATGTGTGGGTGAAAATAAGTTTGACCTGGTAAGGGGAAAAAAATGAAAATTAAAATATTACCGAGCTGAAACGAGATTTCTTTTTTCTGTTTTTCCTTTTTTTTTTGAAGAAAATTGATGTGAGATCAAGATTTATGTTTTATTTATATTTCATTGGAAGCAATACTCATCAAACATAATGTTTCCCATAAAGAACCTCCTTTCATTGAAATGGTGTTACTTCGTTCACATAATCATGAACTGGTGACGTTCAGAGATAGTGAGCAAAAATAAAATATGTACTAGAAATTAAGCATTATTTCATTATCATTTTTTTTTTGGAAATTGCGGTGAGCAAAAACTTAACCTTCATTTTCTTAATACAATGCACCACAATGGAATATTCTTAAAATTCAGGCAAAGAATAAAAAAAATATCCAAACTGTCTCAAAAAGTGCATCTTGAATGCGATTTCAGTACTATTATTTTCATGTTGCTGTGGATATGAAACTTAGGCTAAAGAATTATTGAAATTGTAACAGCGTCTTATATAGACCAGTGTAACCAATAACATTATTTGATATGTGCCATGTACACCAAGCTTCTTTCATGCTTTTATAACAGATTAGAACTACATAGACGACTAGGAAACGAGGGAAAGCGTCATGGAAAACCCTTGACATCATAAAAGCAGTAAAAGCGGTGAAGCTTACTTACAAGCTTTTAGTGTGTATAGTTATGGAAACTGTAACGATTTGATAACGAATTGAGCAACCAGCTAGATGTCGGCTGTAAAATAATGACAATAATATTATGAATACCGATATGGCAGTATCGAGAACATGATTTAAGTAGAACTGGCTGATGTTGTAGTTTAACCTTTGGTATCACTAAGAATTAGTTAACCAATTATTTTGTAAAACCCAGATCTATACAGATTAAAAAAAACAAAACATTTATTATCATGTAGGTTTAAATAACTGCGCGGCTAAGAATTCCCGCAAGGCAGTGCACTAATTTATGCACTTAATGCGAAAATTCAGTTTTCTAAATAAGCATTTTTAAAGGATCTAAAAACAGAATGGATTAGTACAGACAGCCGATTTCCTTCATTAAGACTGAAGAGTTGTTACCTTTAAAGGAAACATGACACAGCAGAGCCTCTCTAGAGTTACGATCATCGTAATCCAGGAGCCAATAGAGTGAATGGCCTCTCCGCAGGGTAGGAGATACACGTTGCAAATATACATCAAAATGTTGCCTACAGAAAAACTGAAGACACCATGATAAACCAGGAGCCAGATAATCCACACGATGCTAATTAGCAAATCGTTAATGGCCAAAGCGAAAAAGCAAATGTTTGAAGTTAACTTGAAACCGTCCTTAAGCAAAATCAAAATGATTACGGTGTTCGCAGCCACAGCAAAGAAGTAAACAGCTATGTTCAACATTGATATGATTTCAGAAAACTTGAAAATTATCGCGTCGGCTGCGCTAATACCAGATCCGTAGAAGATAAATGAGGAATTTCGCGTTGCATCTCCATTGGTTGATAGATTCATTGATAGTTCTTGTTCAATGAGAGACATTACTGGAGAATAGCCACACAACTTTACAAGATGGTTATAACGCTCTGATGTCGGGTCTGCTATTGTGCTGAAAACAAAACAAAAAAATGCAAACATTATTCAACATATTTTACATGCATTGAAGAACTTTTCAATTTTGATTAAAGACATAAGAAAAAGTTGTGATTGTTTAATTTTGTGATTGTTTTGTTCCACAATATATCAAATGGTTATAGTTGTTTCATTTGCGTCGTATAAAAAGAAAAATGGAAATTAAAGGCAAGGGACATAATTATTTGTAAACGTTTGGAAAATAATTGAAATTGAAATTCTCTCTTTTTTTTATCTCTCTCCCTCTCTCTCTCTCTCTCTCTCTCTCTCTCTCTCTCTCTCTCTCTCTCTCTCTCTCTCTCTCTCTCTCTCTCTATATATATATATATATATATATATATATATATATATATATATATATATATATGTCTGTTTCTCTGTCTCTCTGTGTGTCTCTTTCGATCTTTCTTGTGTTTTGTTCTTGTATTGCCAATATAATTTGAACACTAAATACAGATCGTACTCTACCCCCCCCCACGAATTACCCGTCTCAAAGCACTTCCCTTGCCACGCCCACTCTACCATCTGATGTTAAATTGATTTTTCTTATGCGGCATACTTTCAGCATGGATTGAGCATAATTCTCGGTTTTTGACGGTACAGGAATGTTTTCATCCGCTTATTATAACTCTAAATGTCTGCTGGCTCTGAAATATTGTGATATTCGCAATGCTTTTACTCTTAACTTTTCAAATTTTAACACCTTAAACAATTTTTTCACAGATAGTAATTAATACACCATACTTGATTTATTTTTTTACGTTTTTTTCTTTTGCGCTGAGGTGTATTGCAGACAGCCAAATGGCTCTTGGCTCGCGAGGTTGGGGGTTCGAATCTTTCCTCGGCCAGATCCGATATTGATTCGCTGGAAACCTGCTTTACACTCTTTCTCTTATCTCATTTAATTGGTTAACGAATATCCGGGTAATCAGTATATTATAGCCATGTCCCCTTTCTAATAGCTATTAGTTTAAATATAAAGAGACATTTGCGTTATTTACAGCCTCTCGACAATTGTAAACTACTTAAAGCATGGTAGTGAAAGACTGATTATGTAATAGCGCTAAAGTGTACTCTCCACTGCTCTATAATACTTTACTTGTTATGTGAATGACAGACTTTTTTATGATGTAGACTTTATTTGAAGAATGTAATGAACTCGTATGGTGAGTATACATGTGTCAAACTACAACGCATGTAACATAGATTAGAAAAACGCTTTGCATTAAAATCGTTTATTTCAATTCCTTTATATTTTCTGGATCTGCCTCAGTTTTTTTTTTTTCGCAAATTAGAACCATATCCAGGACTGGCACAATAAGTTACAGAAACAACCGCACCCGGGAATAATAGCTGCAGTTAGTGAGTTGTCTAATAACGGGGACGTTTGTAGGAGGAAGAAATCTCACTGATTATAGCAAAGATAATGGCAGCCCTGCAGGTTCATGTGTATGACCAATTTCTCTGTGTGAGAATCATTCAAGCTAATTGCACACCAAGGACAATTGTTTCAATTAAATCAACACAATTTCAAATGCGCGATTTTCAGTTAACGAAAGGATGGAGCATCAACCACTGACAACTTGAAAAATTAGTAGTTACAAAAAATTATTGCAATTTGTTGATAGATTTAATTGGTGTTAGCATAAAGAACGTTTAAAAGTTTCTCCGGATTGTAATTGTTTTGAGGCACTAATAAAAAAAAAACAAAAAAATCCCCACCAATTACCTGTAGGGAAATTTTCTTTTGAATGTTTACTTTCTCCTTCGTGATCATTACAAACATCATGTTGGTTTTGTTCCAAACATAAGCTCAGACAGAACTAGCAGCGCCGCACATAGTGAAAATACTAAGAAAAAAAAATTATAAAAAAATTTCATCGTCTACTTTTTGAAATTATACACCTACAACTATTTGTACTTCTACAATCATTTCTACTTCTACTACTATTACCACTAATTCAACTTATACTACTACTACTACTACTACTACTACTACTACTACTACTACTACTACTACTACTACTACTACTACTACTACTACTACTACTACTACTACTACTACTACTACTACTACTACCACCACCACCACCACCACCACCAACACCAACACCAACAACTACTACTACTACTACTACTACTACTACTACTACTACTACTACTACTACTACTACTACTACTACTACTACTACTACTACTACTGCTGCTGCTGCTGCTGCTGCTACTACTACTACTACTACTACTGCTGCTGCTGCTTGCTGCTATCATTACTACTACTACTGCTACTGCTACTACTACTACTACTACTACTACTACTACTATTACTACTACTACTACTACAACAACCTGCTGCTGCTACTACTACTACTTCTGTACTACTACTTGTACTACTTCTATTTGTACTACTACTACTACTACTCTTTCTACTACTACTACTACTACTACTACTACTACTACTACTACTACTACTACTACTACTACTACTACTACTACTACTACTACTACTACTACTACTACTACTACTACTACTACTACTACTACTACTACTACTACTACTACTACTACTACTACAATTGTGCTTCTGTTGCTACTGCTGCTGCTACTACTACTACTTTTTAAAATGTTTAACTACTTAGTACACCTTACTACAACAACTGTTACCCCCTCTCTTTAATTGTTTGCCCCGAAGTTTTGTTAGGCAATAAATATCAATAATCCTCTTCTGACTTTGTGCTGAATGCTTGGTCGTTGTAATATATCTTATTTTTTTTTTAAATCGCGTATCGCAAGCTTGTTAGGATTCCAATCTAGGTATAAGGTATTTCAAACAAATAGACATCCAGATCTAAATCATCCAGTTTCCCGTATCTATATTTCCCTGTAGGATGTAAATTTTAGCTTTAGATCCAAGGTCTAGATTCAAGAATGTTATTACTGACAATTTTGAAAAAAAAATTCTTAAGATCTTTTTATTGATGTGGTTTTAAATCCGCGTTTTAGTTGAAGAAATCATCATTTAATATTTGAACTTTTCTTTCTCGTTCAAGGCATATGTAGAAGAATACAATAAAACTTGCTTCAAAGACTGATTTCTTTTTTTATTTTTTCTTTGTAAATTCAAAATTAATTTATTCAGAAACTCTTAGAGGCCTGAAGTTCAATTTGGATCGTCAAAATATTTTCACAAAATTCAACGTCAAGCAAAGCAAAACTGCTTCACCCTTTTTCTGAATGCCACAGAGCCCAGATGTAAGGGATTCTAATGATAATAACCATACAAATTATATACCTCAGCAACGTTTCATTTCTGAACAAACGTAGGACCCTGAAACTAACTTATTGGTATGGTTACCTTTCAATTACTGGCTCATTTTCGGCTATGACTTTTTGTTTCAAAGGAGCCCTTTCTGATTCAAATATGTATGCATTTGCGACAAATTGGTGGTCCGCCTACGGGTAATAAAAACTGTGGCAGTCCTAAAGCAAGGTTTACATAATAACCAACAAACAAAAATTTGGCTCGGGCGCCATTTCGTATTTGCTCCTCATTCAGAACTTTATACTCAACTTTCTAAAAAATACCAGGCCAGAAATGCAAAAATCCTTACACTTTGCCTAGTCTATTATTAAATCTCACTCAGACCGCTCACTAGTGTTAGTAGGGACTGTATAGACTTCAGATAACATCATAAAGTTTGAGACGATTTTGTAAGACCAAGGTCTAATGAGCTCCGAATGTTCAAGATGGAGGATGAAAACTGCATGTAAATGCTTAAACTGGAGATCGTCACTTGTTAATTTTATGGCAAAAAGAAAAATAAATAAAAAAGGTTTTTTTTTGTACTGTTAGAATCTCAAAGCTTCATCTAGTTTGCAGCCTTAGGAAAGTAAAAAAATCTCTTTGCGATTAACTCATGATTGTAAAGTCGTCTTCGTATGGCATTATTTTAAATATTCGAAAAGATCCAGAATCTTTTTTTTTTCTTTCTTTAGGCCCGGTTTTGCCTCCGTCTCGCGGACCCAGATGCCAGCCCTTCGAAAGTATCCGTGAGGATATCTGCTGGACACGCGTCTAGTCCAGTCTGCAGTTTGACATGGACCAAAGACTCGGCCCAGTGTGTGTTTCTGCCCCAAGAGATTGTGCAACATAAGGTAAATAGAGTGAGAGGTGCGGGTGTTTTATATTATCCCACTTCGTTTATTGATAAGATATCATAGTTATTGATTGATGTGGTGGATTTATTCTTAGTTTGTACCGCAACGAGGCCACCACAGCATGATCTATTGTTCTGCTTCCGCTTTTCAAGCCTCTCATTATATGTCATCGGTTGATTGGGACTTTGGTTTCGTGAATTTATCATAACTCTATGAGATGTCCTGAAAAAGATCGGCTCTCTAGTGACAAAAACAGCATGGGTAAAATTTAAAGTGATTCTTTCTTTCTAAACTGATACCGCGGTGGCAAAGAAAATTTATCCAAACTTTCGACAGGCAAGAAAAGCCAAAATCTGACTCGTATAAAAATAATTTTAGACTTTCATTCATATTTACTTTCAACGAAGAGACATTACAGAAAGCATAAAAAAATTAATCTTTTCATGTTTGTGCGTGTGCTTTATTGATGAAATGTCTATGTATGTTGTCTTTGAAGGTACCTGTTATTTTGCCCATGTTTCACAGATTCATGTTTTCTATGACGGAGAAGAAATCCAAAACAGCCCAATGACTGTGTCTATTCTGCATGACATCAGCAAGGTTAAGGTCATTGCTTCCCAGGCTCCAGTGAGAGTGGGCAGGTCTTTGGAAATTGAAGTAAGTTCGATCATGATGAGATTTAAACGACTTAACGGTATAACACATAATTATTAGTTAAAGGTAGAACACATACTAATTAAAGGTAGAACACATACTAATTAAAGATAGAACACATACTAGTTAAAAGTAGAACACATACGAGTTAACGGCATAACACATACAAGTTGGCGGTTTAACACATACATGTTTAGGGCACAGCACATTATGAGTAAAATTAATACTTAAGCAATTAAAACCTGATAGAAGACATGTCCAAACTGAACAAAAATTAATTCCACACTTTGAAAGTATTTGATGTAGGGCCATTAGATTAGAGGTTATGTTCTGTTCAGGTTGTCCTCGCTACCGATTGTGTGACGGTTAATACAATGTAACCACGTCTTCCCAGGTGGTTTGCCCGAATGAGCTACGCGAGTATGTGGAGACAAGACGGCAAGCTCCGGGCGGTCAGGCCCAGAGCTTAGGGCTAGAGGCAACGTCCACGGGACTCAAGACTAGTTTTGTACCACCATCAGCGGGTAAGCTATGATAGTAAGGTAGATTAAGATTTATTTTTTCTTTCCCCGTTATATTAACTTGATGTGTTCAAAATGTTAAGTTAAGTCACATGGGCGTTAACTGAGTTGTTTTTCCGTAGAGCCGCCATTATCATAATTATCATCATCACCGTTGTTACTACTGTCTATATTTCTATATCTTTTCCGGTTTTGATTACTTCATGCATTCTATATGATAAGCCACGTAAACGTTGTTTGATTTTATAGTCAACTATGGCGTCATCATCATCATCATCATCATCATCATCATTATTTTCATCACATTGTTATATCTATTTATATGTCTTTATCGTTTCTCTTTTGATTACTACGTGTAATCTAAAATAATAAGGCAAGTAAACATCGCGTGATTTCATTTGTTGCTAATGGCGTCATCATCAACATCGTCGTCGCCATCATCATTACCACCTATACAAGTATCCTTTAATTCACTCTTTCCTCTTCACTACAACTATCAGAGACATCCTAATCACTTCATCATCGCGATTTTGTTATTTCACCGGACTAAAGCAAGAAGTACATTAGAAGCCAGGGTGTAATTCAGAGCCCAAGAAAATATCAGTAACAACTTAAGAAATAAAAACTTAAAATAACACAAGGATGTCATGTCAGATCCCTGCCTCTCGCTCCACACACCCCTCCCCCACCTCCTTTTTCTATCCCAGGTATTTGGACCTACCAAGTGAACGTGGGCAGCCAGGAAGTCTGCCTTGGCAAGGTCAAGGCCTATGATCCCACTTCTGCTCATCTGGCTGGGCCCGATAAAGGAGCAGTAGGGGAGGAGATTATACTACAAGGTAAAAGGGACAAGGTGGCCGCTTAATATTTCATATAGATTTTTAGATTCAAAGTCAACTCTGTCTTTAAGGTATAAATAAACATATTTCACAATAATTATTTTCGTCATAAATGAGGTCAGAAAAGAAGGGTTGAACAATAATTCCATTTCTTAAGTTGTGGAAGAGGACGAATTAAAGTATATTCTGGTAAGATACTTCAAATTTAATTTTTCAAGATTTTGTAGTCCCATTCATTCATTATCTTCCTGTCTAGTGGTTTTCCTCTGTTTTTATTTGGCTTGTTTCATTACATAAACTATTGTAAACATCGAGGTTGAAGCGGGGCCCTGTTGGTGTTTATTTTCTTTCGAAACGACACTTTAATCATATATTTCAATTCAAACAAAAGACTTGATAATTTATAACACTTATCTGGGTCACGAAATATATATTCTCTCAGCTCTCATGCATTTGGAAGGTTAACTTTAAAAAGAATAATGAAAAAGAGATGGGCAGAAACGTTTAAAAAGAAATTTAATTACATCAAGTAGGAAGAAAAGAAAGCCCAGCAAAAAGAAAGAGTGTTTTTTGAACTTGCAAAAAGTACCAAAATAATTTGGCTCGCAAAATGAAAAAAAGAAATATTAGTTCTTTCATTTCTAGTTTTGAGAATTTTATTAAGCTCATTCACACTAATTCTGATACAGATAATTTTGTATCCGTCAGTTAACACTGAAAATGCTGGAGAAGACAAACTAGAAGCGGAAATCGAGTATGAAGGAGGGCAAAGGTCAACAGATGTCAAGGTCACATCAAAAGGTGGTATTCAATATTTGGCCTTCAACCCTTCAGCCGAGGGTCGTGTCCTGGCTAAAATAACAATGCATGGAGAAAATATCAAAGGTGAGTGTACAATATTATTTTACACTTGTTCAGATTTAAGATGCTATTTTAATTTATTTCATTTATTTTTCAGCAGTATATATTGCTGTTTTTTTTTTTTAAGTTGTAGCTAGTGTTACATTGTTGCTACTGCCGTTTATTTTTTTTTCTTCGTATCGTAATTATTGAAGTTATTGTTGTTATTGCTGCTATTTCTGTTTTGGTATTATTTATGTCTGATTGATGTTTTTCTGCTTTTCTTGTCGCCGTTCTTTGTTAGTGTTATTTATTTATTTATTTATTTAATATGTTTATTATTATTATTATTATTATTATTATTATTATTATTATTATTATTATTATTATTATTATTATTATTATTATTATTATTATTATTATTTTATTGCAATTTTCATGTATTGTTGATTTTATTCTTTTATTTTTTTCTCTCGTTGTGTGTACATTGTTTAGACATTTTTTTTTCTTAATTCTGCTCATCAGAATCTACATATTGAATAGATATCGCATTTTAAACTATTTATTTTTCACAAATATGTTTTTGACTGCAGAACAAAAACATAACGCTTCTTCTATTCTGACCGTTAAGTTTCTTCTTCATAAAAGTCGTGTTTTTTTATTGTCGATGGTAATGTCTCATCGAATTCAAAGATAGAACGCGATTTATGTAATTATAAAATGTTGATCTCTCTCTAGAAGAATTTAAAACTTGAGCAAGAGAGTAGAGCATTAAGTTTCCATGCCACTTGTTAGCCTCGTTAAAAAAGAATTAATAATTACCATTTCATCTGAGGCTAGTTTCAGTCTTAGAAAAAGGCAAATTCAAAAGCTTTTAAAGGCAAAATCAAGGATTTTCAAAGGAAAAATCAAGGGTTTTTAAAGGCAGAAATTAAGGGTTTTCAAAGCAAAATCGAGGGTTTTAATAGGCAAATTCGATGGTTTCTTTCTAAGGCAAAAAACACCGTGAAAGATAGAAGAAATATAATCCCCAACAAAAAAGTACAACGAAAGTCTTCCAAAATATTCTTTTCCTGATTGTTGGAGGTAAGCTCATGACTCTGACCCTTAGCATAACTACTTATGAAATTTAATCACACCATTTATTTGAAATATAAACATAAATGTGTGAGAGCCTGGGGAAATCAGTCACATGGTGATGGTATATCAAAATTGTGATAATTGCCCGTTGATACACATTCCTCTAAGAGGAAGTTTACCTGACATGGAAGAGCCTCACAGGCTACGCCAAACAAGCCACACTTCCTAGGAGTTTTAAAAAAAATTGGGCCTGGCTGTAAGGGGTTGCTTGGATAGTGGACTTGCTGCGCAAAGTCAAAACTATAATGAGCAATTCCAGAAAAGGAACAAGCACTCCTTTTATCCTGACTGAGAGTTGTGATATCAACAGGAAGACTAGCCCTTGATTCTGCACAACACTGCTGATAAAAGGAGCGCTCTTGCCTAGCTTTGTCTAAATGATTTAGCGCATCACGCGCTGCCTGGCTCTTTTCAGAGTCTGGCGAGTTAGTTGATCGTAACATTAGCACAGAGTTCTTCTGGCAGAACCAGCAGAGATCAGTTGCGGGTCGCATGGTGGTGATGAAGGGGAGAAGCTGCCGCCACAAACGATAGAAGGTGGATCGTGCGACAACCCGTATACCACTGTCTGCTCCCGCCAAGCAGTAGTCATCATACACTTTCCTCCTCGTAACATTTGTTGGCAGCAGCTTGTAGTTGGCTTTCCAGTGACCAGGATGACGGCCAGGGAGCATGATAGCATGCACCTCAGCATAGTTGACAATGAAGTCTACCACGCGCTTTGTGTCCTGAAACGAGAGAGCGTTAGCTGGCAGTTTCTTGGATAATTTGTGTACCCTAGCCTCTATCCCTACAGATTTATAATGTTTAATTAAATCAGTTAACTTATCCTGGCTAATGTTATGGACATATTTAAAAAAATCTCTACAAACGGGGTGACCATGAAGAGCGTATGATGTTTTTGACGCTCGTCTCTCTTTAGAGACCCTGCCATGACGTGCTGCTGCATCAAGATGGATGCCGGTGCTGAGTTGAGCTAAAATTGCGATGTCCAGCTCCTGGCGAGTCATGGCAAGGTAGTTGAGCCTGAGGTCCTCCACCACTGCAGGATCAAATTGTGTGTGGCATGGCTGGCCTTTAAACAGTTTGCATGCGCACTTTGACATGGGACTCCCTGATGGTATGTCAGGCACGTCTCGCCCCCCAGCATCAGGCAATACAACACAACTGATGTCTTCGGTGAAGGTCACACCCATAGCATCGTCTTCATCTGAGTGAAAAAAATGCACCAATCATAAGAACACATTGAATTCCTTTTCTTTAAAAAGATAGCAATCATGCAGCATGGTATTCTTTAAAGGCAAATAATATCTATCTATTTGTCATCATGCCCTCACCAATAACTAAGGCTCTATGAAAATCGACTTGGGAAAGCTATCACTTTGACCAACTCTTTGTCAGTCCATGATCCCTATAAAATTAAAATGCCTTGGGGTCGGGAAAAAACACCCTCCGGTAAAACAGTTTTGCAAAGCCATGTACCACAGAATTTGCAAGCAAGTGCAAAAGCAATCTGGGGAAGTGAGAGTAATATAAAAGCGTGATAACCGAGGTTTACATTGCATACCTTCATCGAAGAGTCCAGGAGAGCCTGGTTCTGTCTGAGGGTGAGGATCAGGACTTGGTTGGCTTGTTTCACCTGTCATAAGAAAGATACTCAAGAATAAATATCATGCCAATTTTAAAATCATGTAGAGAGCAGACAATATTTTCAACTCAGTAATGCATAATTTCATTAAAAGAAGTAGCATTAAATATCATTACTCCAACTGTTGAGCTGGCCAGGGTATAGATCTAGGTATACTAACTTACTTGAATCAAATCTGAAGCTAAATTTATGCTACAGCCTTGGTGCTTTTTAGCCCATTTTAGAGTTCTAATAAAAGAATACAGTAGTAGGTTTTGCATGCACAGTCCTACTAGCTTATTAAAAATCTAGATACATATGAATTTATTTCTGGGGCCAAGTGCAGATAGATCTAGTCCTAGAATCTAGAACTAGATCTAAGAAATTTCCCTTCGTGGTGCTTCTGTTGTCATGACATGAGTTGTGAGATCAACTAGATCTACTTACAGAGGGTTAGCAGACGTTATTCTAGCTCATCTAGACAAAGATCTAGCTCTCAATTAAACGAGCCATTCTTTATTCGCTGTGGTTCTATCGTTTTTGGTCCAGATGTAAGTTAGGTTCCAGCTAATCTAAAACCAAGTCGGTGTAGTCTGTAGATCTAGATCTAGATCTGATCCTGGATCTAAGGATCTAAGATAGAATCTATCTTCATGCGTGGCTCTTCTTCTGTCTCTCGATCATTCTAAGGACTCACTTTCAAAATAAAGATCATAGATGCAGTGTAGATGAAGTATGGGCATTTCAACAAATGATGAGGGAATAATTTAAATCATAAAAGGGCTTGTCTATTTTGATCTCTTACCTTGGTCTGCTGGAAGTGGGCGTGTATGTAAACTTTGTTGTTGCTAGGAGGCTGACTGAGGTCGGCGTGACCCCGCAGATTCTGTCTCCGATTCCTCTTCATCAGAGTCACTGGCATCGGTTATTTCAAATTCTTTTGCAGTGAAATAGTTATTAATTAGATCTTGTAGATCTGTATCGGGGATAGCACCCCTTAAACCCATTCTATTCACTTCGTTTAACAGCGAAGCGATGGCTGTCTCAGGGCGTCGATTCGCCATTTTGAATAGTTCAGATGAGGACATCATGACGTCACACACGCAAGCTTGAGCTCACTATGCTTATGGAAAACGCAGTTTACAAAAATATCACGCATGTTAAGTTACAAAACACAGCAGAAAAACATCAACAAGTTGTTGAAGAAGTTTTTTCAGTAGTCGTTTGATTCTTTAAAATTCATACAAAAAATAAAAAAAATAAAAATGTAGGGACACATTCACATCATTAGCGAGTGATCGGGATGCCCACATGCGCAGAGGATGTAACCTATTTTATTTTCTGTGTATTCATGCGCACTAAAATTCTTAGAATAGGTCAAAAATAGGGCTTTCTTTTGGTATATAACATAAGGGTGTTTCCCTGATTTTATGACGTTTAAAAAAATCCTAAAAATAATCGTCAAAATGTTGGGATTTTCCCGAAAATTGCCAAAAATGTATCTACCCTACACATTTTAAAAATCTTAAAAAAATATTTAAAAGCAGTTTTACAATATCTCCACGTTATATGACATTCAAAAATGGATAAGGAATAGAATCCACACATTTATAGGATTTTTTTGGGGTACTCATTTTTTGATGTTCTGGACCCCATAACTCAGATAGACATGCTTTCACCATGCGACTGATTTCCCCAGATCCACACACAAATAAACAAGCTGCCTCCATTTTCTTCTTATTTCGGTAGCATCCAAATTGTTGAGACCTCTATGTCTTTTTATTTTATTTTTTTTTTTTTGGTTTGCCTAAAGGGAAATTTACAGAATACCACTGCCTCTGGTTGTAGAAAAAATTGATTAATTGATAAATTGGGCCAGTGCTTTTTGCAAATTTCTATTTGCTTTAATGCAGCAAAACATACAAAAAAACAAAAACAAAAAACCAAATAAACAAAAAAAAAGAACAACATAAAAACAACGCCAATAAATAGGAAAAGTCAGATCCCATTGCTGGTTCTAAATAAACAAAGGACGTTATAACTCCTGATGCGACTTAAATATTGCGTCAATATCGAGTTTTGCTCATGACAAATACCAGTAGGATTGTCTTAAAAATGATGAATCTTTTCAATAACTTCAGGACACTTGCTACTGTTTGCCGTACGACAGAGTAGCATGTTGAAAACAAAAACTTAACAGTGGGGGACCTCTTAACTTTCCTTTCCTTAATACGGTGTTCTAAGTGCTGGTCCATTCTGTTCACATCAGGGTCACCTAAGGTATTGAGTGTAGTTGACCGCGGAAAAATCGAGGTTACCGGGGATGGTTCCATTAAAGGCAGCAAAGGGATGGAAGCTTCTTTTACTGTCAACATGGCGGGAATACCCGGTGACGTCACCGCTGAAGTCCAAGGTAGGTGTTAACAGTTTACTTTACTGCTATGGCATGTTTTACAGTCACAACTATGCAAGTCATTGAATACAAAAAAAAAGTTTAATTTTTTTTCCTGACTAGCATGCGTTATGGTACAAAACGTAATAAGTTTAGGTCTATTAATGTATGTCCTAAATTATAATTATCTATTTGTCATATAAATAATTTGAGGAAAAGAGGAGAAAATTAGATATGCTTTTTATGATAGCCTTTTCGTGAGCAATTATAATCATCACCTTTGACTGGTTTTTGGTGTTGCTCCTAGCAACTACAAAAATAAAATAAACAACTTAAACTGAGATATGCATAAAACGACATTTGATTCCTATAATTATATGATATATCAAAATATGTTTGGACTCTACAAATACTTTGTGGAACTATCATATTTTGGGCAGTTTATAGCTTAAAGCTATACAATTGTGAATTTCGCTGTGTTGTAATTGCTCTCTCTCTCTCTCTCTCTCTCTCTCTCTCTCTCTCTCTCTCTCTCTCTCTCTCTCTCTCCCACTTTCTCTCTCTCCCTCTTCCTCTCTCTCCCTCTCCCTCTCTCTCTCCCTCCCTCTCTCCCTCTCTCTGTCTCTCTCTCTGTCTCTCTGTCTCTCTGTCTGTCTGTGCGTCTGTCTGTCTGTCTGTCTGTCTGTCTCTCTCTCTCTCTCTCTCTCTCTCTCTCTCTCTCTCTCTCTCTCTCCTTCCTCCTCCTCCTCTGCACCTGTTATTTCTTTATTCCCGTTCATCAGCACTCACTCGTGCCCCAATCGCTTGTGTTTCCCTACCAGGCCCAGATCTCCCAGTTACTGTCACCAAAGAGAAGATTTCTCCCTGCGTGTACCAGTTCTGCTATGTACCTGACAGAGTCGGCATCTACACCGTCCATGTCCTCTGTGACGGACAACCTCTCCCGGGTACCTCTCTGTTTGTGCTGCTTCCACTCGGTGCTTCCACTGGGTGCTTCCACTCGGTGCTTCCACTGGGTGCTTCCACTCGGTGCTTCCACTCGGTGCTTCCACTGGGTGCTTCCACTCGGTGCTTCCACTGGGTGCTTCCACTCTCAGTGTCCTCAGGCTGACATCCACGTTTCGCCCAAGCCATTCTCAGGCTCCTCGTTTGTAGCCTGCAGAGACCTCATATAAAATGCTAAAATTTTTGCTCTTTTCATTCGATTGCCACGTAACAAATATCAAAATAAAGGATAAAAAATGACCTTGGCAATGATACTAATTTATGTATATGTGTTACTTATTTTTATAGTACTATAGTGGTTTGGATAAGAAAGTGTTTAATTCTGAACACAGCAATCAGCACACCTTGTGCTGAGCCGTCATTTTGGTACCTTTTACCCAGCACACAGTGTGCTGAGCTGGACACTAATAGTTAAAAATGATGACCCCTATTTTTTTTTAAATAAATGATATGACCTAGTATCTAAGAAATATAAAAAAAAAATATACAGTCTTCTAATTCATTGCTCACGAAAGTCACGAGTCACTGATATTAATAGGCTTAGAGCCATAATCAGCTTTATAATTTCCTGGTCAAAAAGTTTTCACCAGAACAGTTAGATCTCTGCTGGGTACTAGCATCGCCTGGGGAGTCCACTTGCGTCCATCTAGCTTTTCTCTATAGTTTAACTCATTGGTATCAGTGAGTCCTTCCTGCATCCGCCAAAAATTCCTGCCCGTGAGAACCTGTTCTATTCCGAGAGTTTTGAAAGAGAAATTTACCATATTCTATTTTTGCAATCAATCTACGCTAGGTGGATGTATCAAAGTACACATTTGAAATAATTATTAACCAAATTGTCTGTGGATCCACTTAGGTACTCGTTTTATTTTTTATTTCTCTCCCCCCCCCCCCTTTTTTTTTTCATGTAACGCATTTTGTTCATGTTATTCTTTGATGACTAGAATAAAGTGTGCAATTAGACCTACTCATTAGTCTACCGGAGTTTACCATGGATTAAATCTGAACAAAAAAAAACGTTTAAAATTTATCGATTATAGTTTGCCTCCTATATCTCTTGGACAGGCCGAGCTCGATTAAATCTACCTACCAGCATCGTAGAATATTCGATTGTTTTTTGTCCACGAAATCGGAAGGAATGGCTGTTAAAATTAAATATTAAGTTTTCTCTCGTATTATTTGATCAGGCTGTCCCTTCAAGGTGGCTGTGACGGACAAAGCCCAGGTGAAGCTGCTGGACGATCTGGCCGAGAGGCAAGACGAGACTGGCCGCCTGTCTCTGAGGACTGGTCAGCAGACCTTGCTTAGATTTAACATTGACCGCGCTGGACCAGGTGGGCAACAGACGTGTCACGAGATGGAGAGAGAGAGAGAGAGAGAGAGAGAGAGAGAGAGAGAGAGAGAGAGAGAGAGAGAGAGACAGAGACAGAGACAGAGACAGAGACAGAGACAGAGACAGAGAGAAAGAGAGAGAGAAGGGGGAGGGAAGGGAGAGAGAGGATGGAGAGAGAACACAGAAAGATAGAGGGAGAAGGGGAAGGGAAGAGAGAGAGAGAGAGAGAGAGAGAGAGAGAGAGACAGAGACAGAGACAGAGACAGAGACAGAGACAGAGAGAAAGAGAGAGAGAAGGGGGAGGGAAGGGAGAGAGAGGATGGAGAGAGAACACAGAAAGATAGAGGGAGAAGGGGAAGGGAAGAGACAGAGAAGAGAGAGAGAGAGAGAGACAGAGACAGAGACAGAGACAGAGACAGAGACAGAGAGAAAGAGAGAGAGAAGGGGGAGAAAGGGAGAGAGAGGATGGAGAGAGATCACAGAAAGATAGAGAGGGAAGGGGAAGGGAAGGGACAGAGAAGAGAGAGAGGAGGGAGAGAGTGGAGAGAGAAAGAGAGTGGGAGGATAGAGTGAAGGGAGAGATGAGGGGAGAGAAATGAAGACAGAGAGAGAGAGAGAGAGAGACAGAGAAGAGGGAGGGAAGGGAGAGAGAGGATGGAGAGAGAACACAGAAAGATAGAGAGAGAAGTTGAAGGGAAAGGAGAGAGAAGAGAGAGAGAGAGAGAGAGAGAGAGAGAGAGAGAGAGAGAGAGACAGACAGACAGACAGACAGACAGACAGAGAGAGAGAGACAGAGAGAGAGAGAGAGAGAGAGAGAGAGAGAGAGAGAGAGAGAGAGATTTTGAGCGTTAAGGTTAAAAAAGAAATCAATAAGAACGGTCAGAGGTTTGTATCTATGTATATGTACTTAAAGCGAGGACATTTTCTAACACTACTCACGTGATTATTGAAAAAAATTATAATCATAAATAGCTACGACAACTAGTTAGCGCCTAATTGTATCCAGAGATAGGGCTATCAAGTTTATATTATCGGCAATATTATTGCACCTCTGTTGGTTGCAATAAATAATGACGATGTTGTTACATGTTTTATTGGACTATAAAATTATCTTTCCCGACTATATGAGTGGTTCTACTGTAAATGAGTCTTCGTAATTGGTCTTTCATAAAAGTATTTCTATAACCTTTCTTTCATTGCTAACTCAAACTAATTCTGCAAAAAAAAAAAAAAAAAAAAAAGAAAAAATTATTTTGCCAAATAACTTAAACACTGCAAGTCTAACACTAAATTGCACTAATCAAGATCTTAACAATCTCAGGTGTTTTCAAAGCCGAGGTGCTCAGTCCAGACGGCAAACTCCCTGTCCACGTTGACCAACAGCCTCAGGTCGCTATACTTTCTTTCCAGTCCAACACAGAGGGTGAGTTTTATGATTATTCTAATACTGTTAAAACTCTTTGTAAAACTATGGGCACATTGGACTCCGCAGAGATCATTAAAATGCCAATAGGCCAAAGGCCCCTGCTTTTAAATTATTGGCACAATATTCTTTTAATTGATAGAGGTTAGATTTATATGAGATTTGGAGAAAAATTTAATGTATGTCTCAATCTTGATTTGTTTTTGTTCGATAGAGTCCGTACATAACACGGTGATTTTAGACCTTTTTGCACATCAAAGCTAAATCCCTGTCATTAAGGGAGGAATCGAAAAGTTGAGGCCCTCAACTCACCTTAAACCGTTAAAGGATTCGAAGCTGAAAACGAAGTCCCTGTGTATATCAGGTCAGACGCTATCATCCCACAGCCATTTTACTTACATGTTCTTTTAATACAATCGATGAGTCAGTCAGCCAATCAATCAATCAATCAATCAATCAATCAATCAATCAATCAATCAATCAATCTATCTATCTATCTATCTATCTATCTATCTATCGATCGATTAATCAATCAATCAATCAATCAATCCATCTATCGATTGACCAATTGTTTCATCTCTGCCCTACCCCAGGCGATCATTACGTCCACCTGTACTGGAGCGAGTCTCCTATAGAGAGCAGCCCTATTCTGGCCTACTGCCCGGGACCACAACTTCCGGTTGACGCCACCCGTGTCGCCATCTTGGGCAAGGGGGCGGAGTCCGGGCGAGCGGAGGTTAGAACTGAGTTCGTGATTGACGGCCGAAAGGCGGGGCCAGGTAAGGCTGGATAGTGATCTTTCATAAATTTATGGTGCAGGAAAACAACATTTTCGTGGTGTCCATAAGAGCAGGATCTTTAAATAGAATGGGTTATCTTTTTTGTTGTTGTTGTTATTGTTGTTGTTGTTGTTTTATTTTTTTTTACAGTATTTCTCTTAAAATGCGTAGTCGAATAACCATAAGCATACATAATTGTTGTCTTCCTAGGAATACAAGTTATACTATTATCTCAGAAAAGAAACTGTGGACAGTGGCATATCCGAATAACTTATCGCAGTGTGGCTAATCTGTACCGATATTTGTTTTGTTAGCCCTGTCTGCTATAACCTATATCGATAACAGCTATCAATTTCCAATAATTGGCGCTGATGGTCCATCTATTTATAGTTAATTTTCTTTATAAGCCCCATAAAACAAATATTTATAATAGCTTATAATACCGGGCGCGTCAATCTATAGAAAGTTATATAACAATCTCTCATTTAATGGGCATTATGGACGAAGAAAACAACTGAACAAGAAATGTTACATCCGAGTGATATGAATTCATCCCTATTGTCCATTTTTCTGAGTAGATTGCGACATCATATTACTTATTGAAACTAAAACTGGTGCCGCTAGCATGCACACAATACATTCTTAACATTATAGAAAACAGGGTCAGGCTCATTATGAAATACATGGATAAGAGTGAATAACTTGGTACATTAGGGCGGCCTCTTTTTTTTTTAGCTTATATCTTTAAGTCAATCAAATTGTACCTGACTTATTGAACTGTCTGTCTGTCTGTCAGTCTGTCTCTGTCTCACTAGCTCTATCCCCCCCCCCCCCTTTTCTCTCGCTCTTTCTCTCTCTCTCTCTCTCTCTCTCTCTCTCTCTCTCTCTCTCTCTCTCTCTCTCTCTCTCTTTTATTTTCTTCTTTGTCTCAACAACACACTAAATTCATATTTTCACTAAAATGTCAGTGTTACATCTCTATTTTGTCATACATTAAATTGTCACTGTTGCATATGCTGTATTTTCGTGTTTTTTCCCCCGGTAGTTTTTTAGCTTGCTATTTCGTGTCTTTTCCCTTCATTTATCCCATATTTTATTCTTTGCACAGGTGTCCCGAAAGTGGTACTGCAAGGTGTCCAGACAACCTTACCAGTGGAGATGAAACCACTGCAGTATGACCGGTACAGATGCGCCTACACTGCCCCCACTCCCGGTCAGTCATTGTAATACATTGTAATTATAATCATTGTAATACATTGTAATTATAATCATTGCAGTGCATTGTAATTATAATCATTGTAATACATTGTAATTATAATCATTGTAATACATTGTAATTATAATCATTGTAGTACTTTTTGCCCATGCGTTAATTTTTTTGTGTTATAGAAAATATAATTCACAGGATTTCTCTCTTTGCACCAATTTTTGTTTCTGCTTATTAAACTTTTTGACATAATTTTGCCTTCTTTGAGCTTTGTGTAGCCGTCACTATGCCGTCAGAGGTTTCTCTTTGAGCTTTGTTTAGCCCTTACTATGCTGTCAGAGGTTTCTTCTTTGAGCTTTGTTTAGCCGTCATTATGCCGTCAGAGGTTTCTCTTTGAGCTTTGTTTAGCCCTTACTATGCTGTCAGAGGTTTCTTCTTTGAGCTTTGTTTAGCCGTCACTATGCCGTCAGAGGTTTCTCTTTGAGCTTTGTTTAGCCCTTACTATGCTGTCAGAGGTTTCTTCTTTGAGCTTTGTTTAGCCGTCACTATGCCGTCAGAGGTTTCTCTTTGAGCTTTGTTTAGCCCTTACTATGTCGTCAGAGATTTCTTCTTTGAGCTTTGTTTAGCCCTTACTTTGCCGTCAGACGTTTCTTCTTTGAGCTTTGTTTAGCTCTTACTATGCCTTCAGAGGTTTCTCTTTGTTACAGAATGATGATTACCTCTTGGGGCAGGAAAACTCGTAAATTTAGCAACAATTAATTATTCTGACATCAAAAACAAGTAAAAATTGTATGACCACCGAGACATTCATTTAGCAAAACATGATTATGCTTCGTTGTTTTGTTGTTTTCATTTTTGTATTTATTTAGATCCTAGAAGGGGGGAATAATTCTTTGTTATAATAAACTTAAAGATCATGCGGCTTGATGTTTCCACAGCATCAGCTGATTCCCACTGTTCTCTGTTCTTGATTTATCACGCTGTCGGGCTCAATGCCCAGTGTGTGTTTGTGACTTGAGTTCATGCCTCATAACGTAGACAAAATACTGACGCATAATTACCTTTTCAACATTTTCTTATGATTTTTGGGTGACTGTATTAGCTGCACTTTAATCCTTACATTAAAGATTAAATTAGACGATTCGCTAAAGCGATTAAGCATATTTTTTTCTAAGGTGGAAGACAAAAGCATTCAAACCAATCGGGTGGACCTAGGTAAGTCTAATTCCCTTTTACATTTTCAACCTGGTCTTTATCTCTACAGGCGGTTTCCTGCTGTACGTCTACTGGTCTGATGTCCTGGTGCCAAAATGTCCTCTCAAGATGACTGTAACTCCCAAGGGCGATCCACGTAAGGTCAAGGTCACAGGAAGTGGTTTGGGTGGTGGAATTGCGGGCCTTGAATGGAAGGTCCTTGTGGATACTGTCGATGCAGGACCCGGTAAGTTTGGAGAAAACAGTTTAAAAATGGAAACCATTCTGTTCCTGGCAGTATTTTTAGACCCCCCCCAAAAAAAAAAAAAAAAAAAAATAATAGAAGGAAAAGGAAATGGTCGTGATTCCATTAAAACATAATTGTTCATATAATGACTTGGTTTTCTGAACAAGATTTCTCATCATTTTTCTTTTACACTGGTCTTAAGTTCTAGTGTTCAAATTAAGTTAGAGAAGATTTCTTAACTTAACTAGGATCCACCAATAAATAAAGTGACCTTTGGGCTTTTCAATGGTGATCCAATCAAATCCAACCTACTGCCAGGGGACGTCACTACGCAGTTTCATGACGACCGGGAGCAAAACGTGCGGTGTGACGTCACAGAGCCTGCTGTGGGGCAGTTCCAGCTCACACTCTTCCCTGTGAGGCTTGGCCTACACAGGCTGCACGTCACTTACGACGGTTCTCACGTTATAGGTAAATGGTAAAACATAATACTAGGTTCTTAACATTACGGGAAATTGGGCTGATATAACGTGACATATTTTTTGCTAAATGATAAAAAGTGATGCAGTATATTTCTTGCATTATTTAAAGAAACACATGTTGTTTGAGATATTAATACATTTTTCTTTTTTAAAAAAAAAAGAAAAATTCAGAAAGTTAATTACATAAACAAAGATTCGGAAAAAAAACTTGGGGAGATAAAATTTCCTCAGCATTTTATGTAATAGCGAAAATTTAACAACATTTAAACTTTGGAATTATATAGTGATAGTTTAACTGAGCGGTCATGATTAACGTGTTTAGTCTATGGCCAAGCGGAAATGATCCCAAGTTGCTTTTATATATTCTTTACGTACAATTCGCTACAATCTCTTTCATTTTTGTGACAAAAAAATAAAGATTCTTAGGCAATATTTAAAAGGCTTGATTTAAACTTCCCCCCCCCCCCCCCAACCCTTCCTCGACCTAACAAAGCAACAACAACAAAAAACGAAACAAACAAAAAATAAAAACACCAGCAAGGTGTCTCCCTTTGATTCAGCCACTTTGCATCGGTCATAAAAACCCCTGTGTCTTCCATGCCAGGCAGCCCTTTCGAACTGTTCGCTGGCCCCCCTCCCGACCCCACAAAGGTCCAGGTGTTTGGGCCAGGGATCGAGGATGGCATAGTCGGCGAGTTCGAGTCCAGGTTCCTGGTGGAGACCCAAGGCGCTGGGGCTGGTCAGCTTGCGGTCAAGATCAGGGGGCCGAGAGGTCAGTTGCTTAGTGGACGGTGGACGATAGTAGTTTTATCTATATTTTTTCAGGTTAAGGCATTGTTTGTGTTTTCAATTTTTAGAAAGTACAATAAAGATATACACACACATATACATATATAATCATACATCTACATATATACATATATTTAGTGGATTGGTAAATAGAGAGATAGATAGATAGACAGTTATAAAAAGTGAGAAAGAGAGTGAGTGAGAGAGATAATGTGTGTGTGTGTGAGAGAGAGAGAGAGAGAGAGAGAGAGAGAGAGAGAGAGAGAGAGAGAGAGAGAGAGAGAGAGAGAGAGAGAGAGAGAGAGAGAGAGAGAGAGAGAGAGAGAGAGAGAGAGAAGGAGTTATTGGGTTTGCCTTTAATCCAATATTTAGTGAAGCTTCCTAGGTCGATGAGCATGCTGTACCTTGTTGTACTTTAGATTGGCCAAGTGTCTACGATCATATCTCAAAGCTTTATTTGTCTTTGTATCTCCAGGCGGGTTCAGAGTTGATATGAGAAGACAAACACAGACAGAGAGAACTATAAATTGCAGGTAAAAAATTAGCGCACAAAAAAGAAAAACAGTAACATAAAAGTTTGAGATTGAGTTTTCTTTATTTTTTTTTTTTCGGAAAGCTGGGCTTGTCCAATACCGAGTTACATTGTAATTGAAGAGGGAGTTCAGGTCGCCTTTTTGTATAGTGAGAAAAGTTTCGTTTTAAACAAATGCCCGATTGTAAGTTTGAAGATAAAATAATTCGGAAAAAATGTCAGATTTGTTTATCACTCGGCATATAAACCAATTACAGAGCTTATAGGTTATACAATAATAATTATTTCCTCCCTTTTTTGTGTGTGGCGGAGACAATATCTTGAGATAATTTCGATGAGGGTAGATACTTATCAAAATATTTCTTGTTTTTAATTTTTTAATGGTTTTTATCAAAAGTGATTTAAATTGTAATTTATATCAAATGATTTGTAATCTGCAACTCCGAATCATCAACAAATCAGGCAAACAAGTGTGTTCCTCCCCTCTTCCCCAGGTATGACCCCAGCGAGCCCGGGGAATACGAGATCAGCGTGAGGTGGTCAGGTGTCCATGTCCCTGGCAGCCCCTTCATTGTCCATCTCGCAGAGACACGTGACCAACTGGACAGACTGACCAACGAAAGAGGATTTCTCACCCGGGAGGAGAAAATGTCCGGATGGCGGGCGGAGATTTGAGCGCGACTCGAGCCAGAAGTTTAAACCAATGTCTAGTCCTCAGGAACTTCTCCTTCAGAGCCTGTAAACTATATCTGTGAACTGATTAGTGCGTGTGAACATAATGATTTACTGTGTGTTGATGGGGTATACTGTATAGAGATATGTCTTTATCTGAATGAATCTACACGAGGTAAACTGCAAAGCTGTGGTGATTTAAAAAAAAAAAAAAAATTAGATCGAACCCTAAGGTGTAAAAGTATGTCATTGTGGCGGCGGTAGACCAATGTAAAATGTCTAAACACTAAGTCGTTACTGGTTCTAAAAATGTCGCACAGATTAGGAGACAGCCTTACTTGCAAGTTTCTTGTTTAATTTATTTTAATTGGGTTCAGAGAAGTAATTAGTATGTTCGATACTATGCGCTGTCTTTTTCAAAAAGAAACAAAATTGGGAATTGCGTGTGTAAGTAACCCATCACCCCTCCACTTACCGTTTTTCCACCCATATACACACGCACGCACACACGCACACACACAAGCACACAATCTTTACATTGCGACCTGAAGAAATAACAAACCTCTTATGATGACAATTGGTGGATAAAAGATTCAACCATGTGTTCAGAATAATTACGATTGAAAGGGGAGTAATGAGAGTAACGATTTTTTAAACAAAGAATTGGAGTCTTGGGAGTTCTCCAAAGAGAGGAAAGAGGCGATCGAGCAAAGAGATTGAGAAAGCAGTGAGCAGATAGACCAGGTTGGGGATGGGGTGGGAATAGGTTGGAGTAAAAAAAGAAATTAATGGGGTGGGAACCTTATCAGAGGGAAAGTAAGAGAGAAAAAGTTGTTGAAGAGAGAGTGAGAAGGGATGGAGAGATAGAAAGAAAGGCAGACTGATACAAAGACAGACAGGGAAGTGGAGAGAATGAGAGAAGATAAAATGATCAATACGAGAAATGTCTATCTGAATTGTATTTACACAATTACGAGAGATCTAAGACACAATCGACTAAATCAGATGTAAATAAAATTTAGAGACAGTTTATAGACCGTTTGTTAAAAAGTTACACTTTGCAGTTGACGATATTTCCTATATAAAGAGACTTATTGGATACAAATCTTTCGTGTTGCAGATAATAGAAACGTAGTCTTCCAGTCTAGAGAAACAAACTTGCAGTTTTTCAAGCTAGCGTGGATGTTATTTCATAGCGATGAACTTGTTATAACTCGTTAGCTCTGTTCAAAGTTTAGCTTTCATCTTGGAAGAATAGCGACTGAAATGAGGGAACTCAACTGCCCAAAATTACTGTGACGAATACCTATGCTCAGAGAAGCGCATATTTAAGTAAAAAATTCTACTGTTGAGTGAAAGAACCTTTTAACTTCATCCCATACTTTTCTACTGGTAATTAGACGCTTCGCCATGATGACAGTAAAGAGCCAAATCTAGTCGGCCTACCTCAATTAGATCTAGATCTAGATGCTGGATCTTGTCGCATAATAGAAACAACAATAATAAAAAGTGAACTTATCGTTGTTGACCCTTACAATTATTTCCCAGAATATTCGAATTATGTTTTTCCCCCTTGAAAAAGAATTAGATTGATGTCTTTTGTTGAAAATTGCTATGAAAAGTGAATACGAAAGTGCTGGGCGCTCTACTAGGTTACTTTTATAATGAATGCCTTGACTGTTACGGCACCTTACATCATATTGGTTCAGTGGATATACATAATACTACATGTATCGACGTCTTCTAAATACTTCTGATTGTTAAACTGAGCTCATAAAATATAACTAGATAGCAAAGCTGTGTGAAATCATATTAGTTACAACATAATATCTTAGTGCTTTCAATGAAATTGGTAGTGTTTTTCTCCATTTAATCAGATGTACTGAAATGTCCATGCTATTGGTCACATTATCCGCTAAATTCTTTGTTGCCATGTGATATAAGCCTATTAGCCTTTTGTAGTTCCTTTCATTTCAAAGTCGTTGCCTTGTTCTTTCTTTTCTCATATCGTTAATAATTATGATGTAATGTATTAAAGCTCAATAAAATACATAGAATTTGCATCAATTCATAGACCTGATGTTGATTTTTGAAAGAGTGGCTGTTTCTCAAAATCTCAAGAATATGAGTCACATTGCGGTTTATCATATATTCTCATAAAGCCTTACTGCTCTTCCCCTAAGACGGTTTAGAATCTGCAATGCCCACATTGTTTTTAGGCAATTTAAGGAAATGATTAAAAATTGAAGTTTTATTTATGTAAAGGATAAAGAGGAGAGACTTTGGCATAAAAAAAAATCCAAGTTTCAAGAGAGAACTCATCTGTTCACACTAGCACTATTCAGTTTCAACCAGCAGCCACGAGCGTCTCGGTGAGTGAAAATCTACATTTAGCTGTCAATAAGTTTTACAATTGGGTCTAAAAACAAATGGAAACGATTCAATAAGCCCGTAGATAGTAATGAGATCCTCGGTGAAAAAAAGTTTTTCTATGCATTTGATAGTTTTTAGTCTTGATATGTCAACTAGCGCTAATATCCGAGATCTTGGAAAACTAGAATTCACCGAAACCAAATCACAATTCTTTTTCTTCCTAATTTAGTGATTGACCAAAAAATTGGAAAACATCATGATAATTCTAACCAGCTATATTTGAGCAAGCCGGGCTCGAATGGCCCAGACACAAAATTAATCTCAGAGATTTGATTGACGTCAATGGAAGTCAGTTGGCACCCAAGCCAGACGGCGAGATCAACGGCTTGAAAAGCGTGATGGCCGTGTTATAAATACTGAGCTAGGTCTAGCCATTGTGGCAATATATAACGGAGATTAATATCGTGCTGCCCCTAACCTCAGTGGATAGGTACAGTGCCAATCAGATTTTACTAGTCAAAGAATGCTAAGCAAGAGACCTAGAATGTGGACTCTTCGGGAGAAATTAGCTCCAATGATGTGGAAGACGCCAACTGTCGCGACACTGGTTTCACTAATCTTCTACGATATAGAGAAGGAGACAAGCTGGACATGAAGCAGATTTGAGAGCCTCCAGATCGAGGGTCATGGGCGGGCAGGAGTAGAGGCAGAACTTTTTGAAAACTGTAAGGAAGAGGTAGATGTCCTTTCTTGGGGTTGGACACATTATACAGAAAAAAAAATGACTTAGAGAGAGCGAATTTAACAGGGAGAGCAACTCGACTAGATTAGAGAGAACTAGGTAGATAAAGGCTGACATGTCTTCAAAGTCTGAACAGCTCGACAACTGGGGATGCAGTTAGCAAGACAGACCTCGGCACAAAGACGTGAAGATTGGAGTCTAAATGTTCGCCTATGTTTGCAATATACGGGATACCTAGAAAAAGGAGATTCTATGTATTTACAGAACATGATTGGAGAGACCATATCGCGTTGCATTTTTGGTTGGAAGCCCGTAGCTATGTGAGGATGCGCTGTGACTGTGGTGATAATATTACACACAACGCATTGTACCCAAAGCAAAAAAAAAAAAAAAAAGAAAAAAGAAAAAAGAAAACACCCTACAGTCTTGAGCCCTAGAGTTACTGATTCTGATATTTGAAAACTATATAGACATTCAACCAATGTCATCCCGGTTCATGGTATGTGATACATTAACGTGAGATGTTCTCTGAACAACCATCGAGTAAACATTTCAATTTGAAAAGCTCTGTCAGTGAGCAGCAGGATCTAGCAAATTCTCTCGTTCGATTATTTATATCTAACAACGTGACACAGTCCACATTAAAATGTTATCTTCGGCTCACTGCAAAGTATGAAGCACAATTAAATTAATTTTGACTGTCTCTACTAAGATTGAGAGGCTAAGATACTCTAAATATTTATTATGAAAATCGGCCTTTGCTAAGAGTTCTGACCTCAACTCAACAAGTATTTATGCTGTAGTGTTATGGGAAGCCATGCAAACATAATCATTTTGACATCACAATTACACGTTTACAAGCATAAAATCATGAAACCTTCAACAATTATTAATCTTTTTGATAAATCGTTTCCAACATTTGAATACAGCATTTTAAAATTATTTTAAAAAAAGAAAGAAAGAAATTAACTTGCAAAAAAAAAAAAACCAAGCCAATTCAATTGAAGTTGAATTTTTTTTCTATTATGGGTAAAAAATGGAGCTCTTCTTATTTTTGGCCAGCATGGATTAGCAGACGATTGGATTGCTTAGTTCCCTGAGCCCCCTTCACGGTCGCACAAATCGATTAGGTCGTTTACCATATGGCGCAAATGTAATTAAATCTGGCTGGTTTACTAATCCAAAGACGGCCAGGAGTTACCTTCTCATGGGTGATTGATGTGCTATATAGAATAGGCTTGTAAGTAATCTTAGCGCTAAAATCATTTTAAAAAATATGCCTGTCTTTGAACCGGTCTCTGTTAAACATTTTGATTCTGGGAAGGAATAGATAGATGCAGGTTGATAACAGTGAAACAGTTTTATTGCGACTTGAACTGATAAAATACAATACCGTGTAATATTGTTAAGTAATTTATGGCTAAAATATCCATCGCGGCGTTTATCTTGTATTTTGTGACCTGCTGTTCAATCGCGTAACTTTCCAGTTGAAATGATGAATTGACGAGCTTAAAATTTTGTTCTAAGGATCGGGCCACCGACATTAGGTAAGAACTTGAAGTCTTTGTTCTTATATGTGTGATGGAGAATGACTCTTGCTCTTTCTACTTGAATGAATAATATACGTTTAACTGATGATGCTACCATCAAAATCATTTTCCCAACATATTTTTTTCAGTACTGTTTTGAATTTATTAAAAATAGAAGCTGGGTGACAAAGCGAATAAAAAAAAGTAAAAGGATTCCATGTATCGTCCAACCTCTTTTATCTCTCTCAAGAAATATGGGCAGACGTTTGAGATGGAAATTCAACCCTTTTTTATCCTGCGTAGAGCACTCTAAATAGGAGGTAAAAGATCTTCGGTGCAAGGTTTCTGTTGAAGCCGTCTTTTTCAATGTCTCGTTCTACACTGTTCCATTCGAAATCTCAATTTTTTTTCTTTTCTTTATTTTCCTCTTCCTACTTCCCTAATCTGCAAGAACCATTAATGTAGGCTTAAACCTCATCTCATAGAGATTCTTTATCCAATAGAGAAATTTTGTTGTGTACAATTTGTTGTGTACAGACTATATCAAAGAATTATGGAAGGAAAGATATCCATTAGCCACTGAGATTGCTGTGAGTGGCTTCTTGAAACAAGGATCTCTTTCAATATGGATGTTTTAAACGGCTAGGGGTCATGGATCAGAGCTCTGAACCACCAATCGTCAATCTAATCAGGGAACGAGAGTTTTACAAGACCAGGTGGTGTTTCCTACTCAGATTTAGCCGTAATACAGGACAATTACATTATCCTAGGTGAGATAAGGTAGAGCAATTAGCTGAAAGTTTCGCCAATTTTATCGTTCTGGTCTTTTTATCTGATCGTGTATTGCATTATTTCTAGAGCCGCCGAAAAGTGCACCACAAAAATACCCGTCATCAACCTCACCGCAAATTTGGTGGACCGCTTTTAACAGTTTCATTACTGGCATAAGTGCTTTTATCGTGAAGCAATCGTGGACTCAACGTCTACCCTCTCTTTATAATTTTTATATGCGTGTATATTATGTGGTATTACTGAGCACACTGTGAAGCTTAGCGTATTATCGAATCTCCCATCTCTGGAGTGTTTGGGTATAGACTCTTTCCGACGACAGTGCTTGTTGCAGGCATTAGAACCAACCAGGAGATTAACGGATCTCTGGACAGGTACACAACCTGCTCTCCACCCTGACACGACCAGGTCCTGGTGTGCTTCCCACGGTCAGGACAATACAGTCCGGTGCTGTTTGTTGCCTTAACGGATTTAAGATCGGGCAGAGTTGTAGGGTAATGTAACCGCTGTGTAAACTTAGAAGACAGACCCGCTATGATTGTCCATGTTTAATTTTTTTTGAAAGTTTTTACAAGAAGAGGTGGCGTTTGCGTGGATAAAGTTTGTTACTCAAACTCGACATGTCGTTTCGTGATTTGACAGTCTCATATGTGCCAGCAAATATTTATCTTTTGTTTATCGTTTTGGTTTCTGTTTCTGATGAGTTCTTCTGCAAATAGGCTGTATAAAAGATTTCGGCACAGTTAAACTCCAAATTTTACTGAAGTTTTTTTCTAATCAAGGATGTAGTGGTTCCACAATTTGTTTAATATTTCCTGCGTGTATCCAAGAGTCTTAGACGAGGAAGACGACAAATTGTTCATGTGTTAAAATATTCTGCGTTCTTTTTAAGCACAGTATAATTATATAAAACTATGTTCTGTTATATAATCAATAATCTTCTGAGAGTGCTTCGAGACAGTTTGTTTAAGGGCTATTTTTACTAGGACAGTAGTGAAAATTCCAAGGGACATCACTGACACAAAAACTTAGAAAATTACTCTGTGACAGAAACGAGCATGAATTGATTCTGTCTAACCTGCTTTCAACAAAACATGTTGTCAGTTTCTTTCTAAACAAAATGATTATTTGCGCTCTGTAAAGTTATTTTTGTAAATAAGTCTAGCGTGATTTTTAAACTACAATTCATGACTGAAAAAAACTTTAACAAATTGATACTTTTGTTGCCAGCTAAAATTAGATATGAAACTGTTTTTTTTTTTTTCTTGGAGTCATAGTTTCCTATTAGATTTACTTTCATACTGTGCATTTAATCATAAAATCTGTTTTGCGATTAGTTCTTTTCATTGAAAAAAAAATTTATGTTATAATTTTAATAAAAGCTTTTTCGAGTCTAAGCAGTTTTGAATAAGTGATTTTTAACATGTTCCCACAAATAGGAAGGAATTAAAAACACAATAGATGCCATTCCTGTCAGAAAGTTCATTATTTTCTATTTCTACTTTCACCGTTTCGAATTGAGTTTATACATCCTTTTTAATTATTTCAATTTTAATTGGTATTGATACGAAAGGCTTATGTTCTTGTCAGTAATCAACTATTGACACATCGTGATTCTGGATAGCACGACAATATTGTCTTTATTGTGTTTGTTACAGTGGGAAAGTATTTATTGATTTGATGAGCTTGGTTGAAACAAAGTTCACATTTATATACCTGCACAGACCCTTTAATGTTTTTAAGAACAATAGGGGATGTTTAGTTAAAAAAAATTAGAGAGAGAGAGAGAGAGAGAGAGAGAGAGAGAGAGAGAGAGAGAGAGAGAGAGAGAGAGAGAGAGAGAGAGAGAGAGAGAGAGAGAGAGAGAGAGAGAGAGAGAGAGAGAGAGAGCTCAATTTGCTCTTGATTTTAAGCTGCCTACAATATTCTAACAACACACAGCTTATTTCGTTTCTTTCCGCAAATTTTAAGAATTTTCGCTTATCGCCAAGAATCTCTCTTGTTGTCTCTTCCATACAGTATTTTAATAGCCCGCAACAACGATGACAAAATAAGCCTGAGGTGGCCCAGTATGACGTCACAACGCAGCTGTCTTGTCCTCTGGTTGTATCCATAACAGTCGTGAGGAAGAAAACAGAACTGGATTTACTCGAATTTCATTCGATCAACATCTTTCTGTTACTACTCACTACAAGAAATCTGGCGTGTTTTTAAATGGAGCGAATATTTCAGTCATCAAGAGCAAAGCTTTGGTACCAAATTGTTAAGAGATTTTGGTTATTGAATGAGGTTTAGTCTACTTGAAAATACATTTTTTTTTCAAAGCGGTAAGAATCATACAAAATTATACGTGTGTTCTGTCATATTAATGAATTGACTATTGCTTGATGACTTATTGTCATGTGACACGCCAAGCTGACAACCTAAAGAGGCTATACAAAGATATCTGCATAGTTTTATATATTGTTCTTCAGATTTTGTTGTGGAGATCCTTTTACGGAAAAGACAAATCCAAGTTTAGTCTGGTTAGAGAACAACCGACTTTTATACTAGAATTAAGGAGAGACAAGATAGAAAGGGCTGGCGAAACACCCTAGTAAGTTACGCCTGGTCGCTATTCAAGATGAGTAGACAATGTACAGCCCTTGCTTTGCCCAAGTCAGCGGCTAAACTCAGAGCTTTAGACAGACTAGCCGAGGAGACTCGATTTCCTGTGGACGTCACGCCAGGGTGGAAGCTGCACTGAGAATTTGAATGGAGTTCTTCAACTGCTTGTGTGAGTAAAAAATCATGTTTTGTATAATTTTCAATTGATTGTTAGTATGCTAATCCATCTCTGTATCATTTTCAACAGAAATGGTTGCAGCAATGATGGTCATATTATCATCTTCATCATTACCGTTATCATCCTGATCATCATTATCAGTATCAAGGTCATCATTCAAAGAAGAAGAACTTTGCTAAATTCCAATGTGTTTTTTTTTTTTTAATTTTTTTTAAAACCCTGTTGTCGTGAAGGTACGAATAAATGGATAGGTATGAATTCGTGCAAGACAATGTACCTATATATAGCTTTAGACGCTTTTTGTTGTTTCTATATAAAGCCTTACACAGAAGCGTTTACAAGACTGCAATCTGTAATACATAGGGAAAGCACATATCTATTTCGTCTGTCGTCTGTAAGGTCAGCAGTATTAGTGGTCGGATCAAAACAGTTTTCCTCGAGCCTGTTTGGAAAATTAACATCATCTAACAATATCACAGTTGAACATGGAAGATGAAAGCTGAAATAGAGTACTTGGGTTCTCAGCGAATACCGTAATATCATTAGCTTAGCTCTCATTCACAACTTCAAAGATTGTTGCTATTTTCATAGTTTTAAATTGTAGAAATGAAAACGTGTGCTCGAGTAACCTGTTTAAAATTCTGCCCGATATTATACCAATCTTCATAACAAAATCATGATTGAGATCAGTTTTGTGCAATTCTAGGAACCTAAAACGTAATCTAATCGACATAGAAAGCAGATCAGATTGCGCAATCGTTCAATATATTCACTGACTTTCAGCGAATCATTTTTTTTGTTGAAAGTTAACTCAAGACTTTCAATATTAAATGTTAGACCTACAGTGTCTACGGGTAATAACCAACGAAGCAAAAAACGTAGATTATTGTGTAATCTATATCATCCATCGATGGTTCTTATAATTATGCGCATCGATTCCCTTATTAAAGTAGGTCTAGACCGATATTTAGGTCTAGATTCTTTATCAAGAACAATTTGTTTCGATAGTTATAAAAGCTAGATTTTAAGCTAAGATATAGACCTATTTCCCAATTCCTGGCATTCAAAATCAAAGAATAGAGTGATTGAACCACTTCCCATTAACCACGCCTAGATACTTACTCTATTTAACCTATATTTTGTAGGTTTTTTTTGTAAATCAATGGTTATTCCACTGTTTTCAGGTTGCTTAGAACCAAATTGACGTCATACCTTTTACTATATTGAGATGCGGTTCAAACCTCAGAACCTCCCAAGCGCTTTATTGCCCACAGTTATCTGGCACTCTTTACCATAGTTGAGATGCTTTATCCACAAATATTTCATTAAAAAAAAAAAAACATAAAAAATCGGCTAGGCAAATATTTGTTTGACATATTCTACAGCCCCCCCCCCCCCCAAAAAAAAAAACCAAAAAAAAAACAAAGGAGACGAGTACAAGATGCATCAATAGATGACAAAATAAATTCTATCTAAATTTTATCTTTATTTTATTATATACTTGGAGAGTATTTGCGTTTGTATGTATGTGTTGAATAAAGAATGCGGGAGAGAGAAGGGAGGGGGGGGGGGGGGGGTGTACTTTATCCATCAATCGTGTTCAGTTTAGAAAAACCAAAGTGTTGCAAGAAACTAATTAGCCGTAACCAGAGGCCTCAATTAATAGTTTTAGGGTGGGTGAACAGTGACAAAAGAAAAAGAAAACAACGGCAAAAAAGTCATGGAAGATAACAATTTTAAACGAGGATGTTGCATGTGTCAAAAGGATTGTGCCCCTTTCAAAGGGAAACAACTCCACATAAGGGGAGATAATTCAATACACTTGTGAGTGGGGAGGATGGGGATTCAGTGCTGAACCCCCGCCATATAGGTACTCACTCTCAGAATAGTCGACACACCGGCTAGTACGCCCCGACATAGCATGTCGCCCATGGCGGATTTACGAGCATTGTTAGAGCTTGGAGCCAGTTCTTGGCCAAGTTATCTTGCCAAGCGACCTTGAAGCGAGTCTCTACCATGTATATCGTGGTTAGACGCAGATCTTCCTTCATGTGGATTATTTGCTACAAATTTTCTTACACTATTGTTTACCAAATTCTACTTTTAAAGGTTAAATCTGCGAAATTGCGAAACTGCATTTTTTCACTTAATAATTAAAGTGAACTTCTGTCTCTCTCTGTCTCTGTCTCTGTCTGTCTCTCTCTCTCTCTCTCTCTCTCTCTCTCTCTCTCTCTCTCTCCCTGACATGATCAAACTAGGATCATTCTTTTAATTAAATACAGAGTTAAACGTATTATATTCGTTGTAAAGATAAGTAACTCTTCGTCCTCAGGGAATAGTTTGAAAGTTTGAAATTCTTGACTTTTGTGCTAGGTCAGTGAATTTTTCACGGTGTTAATTATCTTAAAATTTTTGTTTGCTCTCTAATTTGTATAGAAGAAAAACGTGTCTACTTTAAGTTTCTGTTCACAATCTCGACAACGGCAGAGTTTATAAAAAATTGATCCTATGAAACGAATGAAAAGAAAAGTAGAATAACTGAAAGTATTTAAAAAGTTTTAAATCGTCGGGTCTTTTTTTTTGTTTGTTTGTGATGTTTGTGTTTGTCTTTCATAAATTGTTTATAAAAATTCTACTCAAGTTCAAGGCAGGCCGTATTGTTTACGTTAACTTTTCTATCTTTTCTTTATACACTTTTTAGTTCGTTTCTTATTTCTCTTCTGGGATTAAAAGTAGAAAAATAAACTGCCTCTCTACCTTCAATTAGAATGTCAAGGTTGAGCCAGCGTTGATTTTGTGTTTTATCTATTCTGTTCTTTCAATCCCTCTTTTTCTCTTTCCTTCTTTCTTCGATCAGCTTTTTTGAGTCTATAATTTATTGTATGCTTTCGCATCCCTGTTTTTAATAATTCTGACTTTTTTTTCTAAAGCCCTCCTTTTATACTACTCTTTTATTGGTTTATCTTTTTTTTTCTCTGATGCAATTCAGGTATTCTGATTATACACGAAAGATTCAAATGGCGGACTTCCTGGCACCCGCTATCATCTCATTTCTATAATCCTAGCACCCCCCCCCCCCCCAAAAAAAAAAAAAAAACAAAACCCACCACTTCCACCCTTTTCAACGATTAGAAGAAGTAAAGAAGAAGACTCTCTTTTAAATATGACAATAAAAGATGAGCAAACAACACGATCTTCTTGCTTTATAACAAAAATCCACCGTCTGGTGTTTCCATTATCCAAACATACTAATGAAATCTTTTTGGTAGGCTGATCATCTATTAGATTTTAAAAATTCCATCTTCGACAGAAGGTCTAAGATCAGCTGAGTATCACGCACGCATGCGCCAGGCAGGGTAGGACGGGTAAGATGTAGACCTAACCTCATTCTCCGATATCCTAGGTTTTAAACCTCTCCAGATTAAAGTTCATCCAATCCATAGACCAAGTGAAACATCGTCGTAAAATGTGCCGACAGTCTAACAGCACAATGACGTGGGATGGGCTTTCAAGAACGTACAACTCTCAATTGATCCGTCGGTCAAACAAGAGATTACGAAGGGAGCCTAATTCGGAAATACGTAAGCGGTGATTGAAAATAACTTCTGAGGCCAGCAGTTTGGACTGTAAAACTGCTAAGCCCAAAAGTTTACAGAATACTGAAGCTGCCGACAGAAGATTAGTAACGTTATGTGCGTCATGGCAAAAAGAAACTAGATCTAGAAGTTTAAATTCGACAGCGATATGTAGTGCATAGAAAAACAGAAAAACTCCTTAACTTAAATTAATGATTTTTTTTTCCTTTGAACCGAATGATTCTTTCTCTCTCTCTCTCTCTCTCTCTCTCTCTCTCTCTCTCTCTCTCTCTCTCTCTCTCTCTCTCTCTCTCTCTCTCTCTCTCTCTCTCTCTCTCTCTCTCTCTCTCTCTCTCTCTCTCTCTCTCTCTCTCTCCCTCTCTCTCTCTCTCTCTCTCCCTCCCTCTCTCTCTCTCTCTCTCTCTCTCTCCCTCCCTCTCCCTCCCTCCCTCCCTCTCTCTTTCTTTTAAGATTGTGCCACTCTCTAAGCACTCTATAACAACGGACAGTGCGGTATCAGGGGATGTAGTATCTGGTACTAAACGATTATTCAAAGAAAGATAAAGAGACAGAGACAGAGAGACTATTGGGGAAAGGGTATTGGGATAGCAAAGACGGAGGGCGGGGGAGGGTAAGGTGGTAAATAAGCAGAAAGGTAGACAGAAAGAGAAAGCCTTTCATTTTGGTCTATATCGTTTAAAATATGAATTACTTGGATTCAAGTACAGGACAATTGAGATTATATTGATTGTAACATAATTTTCTCCCGCCCGGCGAAGGGATTGATTTGTAAGCTGTAACTTGTTATTTAATTGATTGGGACATTATATTTGCCGAGGGAGAAAAAAAAAGAAAATAGAGAGAGAGAGAGAGAGAGAGAGAGAGAGAGAAGGAGGATATAGATAGAGAAGTGTGAGAGAGGGGGGGGGGGGGAGGGAGAGAAAACGAGGAGGCAAGCAATCTTTGCTAACGCCCTGAATTTTTTTCCGTAAAGAGTCGTATGAATAGATCGATAGATTAAAACACGCCCATGAAAAGGCCAAACGACTACCTTATTGTTCCGTGAATACTAAGTGGATGACGTGGTCATGTTCCGGCCCTGGTTGCAAGCTTGTAAAGGATTTACTGATACAGCGGCATACCTTGACAAAGGAGAAGGGGGGGGGGGAGAGAGAGAGAGAGAGAGAGAGAGAGAGAGAGAGAGAGAGAGAGAGAGAGAGAGAGAGAGAGAGAAAGAGAGGAGATGGGGAAGGAGAAAGGAATAAACAGACCGAGAGACTGACAGACAGATGTATAGATGGACAAGCTTCACTTCTAATATTATATCACATACAGAATGACCACAACAATCACTGTATTCAGTGTAAGATTTTTTTTTTTCAAATCATGAAATGTTTTTTAACAACTCCAAATTAGAAAACGTATAATAAAATCCTCGATCTTATCTTTGCTTCCGTTAACCCCCCTATCCCCTCCCTTTTTTTACATACACATTTCTCCTTATGGATGCTCTTCGATCAACCGTTGTCAAACATTTTAAACGAAGTGATTAAGGCAAATCGGCAACTGGTGACGCTGCTACTTCCAAGACTTTCAAACATTATATTTTCCGATATTTCTTTTTATAGTAACGTATTGCCTACTCATGTGCTTTTAGAAAGTCCTTATATAAATATTACCTTTTATGCTCCATTACATAAGGCATCGAGCAGTTCGGCGCCGACCTCCTTCAAAGCCACGCTGGGTCCAACAGTTAATGAGTCCGTGCAGGATTTAAACAAAAAAATCCCCCAGTCCCGTGTAAGTAACGTTGGTGGCCCGCAATGAAGCTGAACTCCTTCCAAGATCGATTAAAAGCCAATCGAGGCATGGCACGACCTCTAGAGTGGGTGTTGGAGCGAGGAGGAGGGCCAGGGAGCCGCGGAGCCCGGCTTCCCCCAGGCCTGGAGAGCAACGAGTATGGCCTACACGTCTGCTCTTAAGTTTGGCACCCGCGCCCTCTAGCCAAATCGCGAGAATGTCATAAATATTCTTTTCTCGGCGGAAGTGCGGACAGCAATATTTTGTTGTTTGTAGTGAGAATCGGGACTTAAGAAATCTTTGAAAATGTTTGTGGACTGGTGAAGTACTGTAGAGTAGCTTGCAAGTCAAGTAGAGCTTGTCGGTGCTAACATTTAATCGGGAAATGAAGTAAGGTGAAAGGACTTCAACAACGTGTTAGATCGATAGGAACTTGGGAAACATCCCTCGCTTTTCATCTTATAGGTAAGTAGAATGATAACATTACATATTTTTTTCATTATTATCAGTTTTATAGAAGCATTTACCTTGAGGAAATCTTTCCTCGCCATAACAAATTTCAAGACAAATACTGCTTGAGCAAAACAGGTCAGAGCTTGGCAGTTCGTTCTAATGTATTACAACAAATACCACTCCAGTCTTACAACTGGAGATGTGTTTTAACTTATCCGAGTTCCAACGGCCACAATTTTAAAAACTACGTGTCGACCATTGAAGCTGAAGTTTGGTGTTAAGCGGTCACCACTCTCCGAAAATCATATGAAAAAAAATTATACAATTCGAATCACTATGTGTACAGTTTCTTATCCCAAGTAATGTTACAACTATTGCTTGATAAAAAAGAGGCAATTTTTCTTTCACATTTAGCTCGTGGTCCTTTGTAATTTAACCTTCGTGCAGGTCTAGTTTTGTCTGTTAAACTATCCTCAAAACTAAATTCAATCTTTAATCGAAAAAGGACAACAAACAAGAATTTCCATTTTGTAACCATTTTAATTTTTTTCCAGTGTACAGGCAACAATTTTATTATTTTTTAAACACAGGGAAATGAAATGTCACAAAGATTAATAAATGTGTCACGTAGAAGTGGCGGGGTTCATCTAACAACCAGACACATTTAGAAGACGTCCTTGTAGTGGTATTAATACTGTAAGTACATACTATTGTTGCAGATTTTTAATATTTTTTCGTTTCCGGCGTTATTTCAAATCTTTTATTTTTCTTTTGGCGTAAATTGACACAGTGCTTTTTATTGGTTTGAATTCCTGGGTGAAAAGATTCCCAGATCTGTAGCGGGCAATGGAGCTAAACCATCGAATCATGCTTTAAGTTATGCTGTGGTAAAACTTTACAGGCCTCTGGTGTAGGACCAGTACTCTTGATTACCCGCTACTATAGGTGTAGGAGTTAGTTGATTTTGCTGGCTTTCAGCTCCTTAATTCCTATCCAGCCTGCTATGAAAGTTGCTATCACACAAAAGGGCTTGAGGTTCCAAAACGTGTGGTTATTTATAGTATTCTATCTACGCCTCTTTTTGGGCGAACGAACACACAGGTATGAACGATCATGTTGAAATTTGCAAAATAATGATCCATTCTCTCTGTCTCTGTCTTTCTCTCGCTCTCTCTCTCTGTCTCTATTTGTCTCTCTCTCTCTCTCTATTTGTCTCTCTCTCTCTGTCTCTCTCTATTTTTCTCTTTTTTTATCTCTCTCTTTTTCTATCTTCCTCTCTCCGTCTATCACTCTCTCTCTCTCTCTCTCTCTCTCTCTCTCTCTCTCTCTCTCTCTCTCTCTCTCTCTCTCTCTCTCTCTCGCTCTCTTCTCCACCCACCCCCCTCTCTCTCCCTAATGTAAAATCAACACATTTTCCGCATTTTTATATAATATAAATCAGCCAAACTTTTTACATTTTTTTTTTTTTTTTTTTTTTAGGAATAAAGGGAGCTAGAGACACGCTCTCACAAAACACCTACATGTATCTCTATCTCTATCATTCCACACAGCTATCGGTAACATAATCGCCGTGACACGCATCACACTGATCTGTCGGGCTTAGGGAAACTTGCAAGGATGAACATTTATATTAGGGTCAACCTATCTTCTAGTTCCGCGACTCTCACAATTATCAATCCTAAATTTCTGATCTCTCATCAAAAACTTTTAATCGTAAAAATTTGTTCCAGGGTTGGTCATGTGGAGAATAAATCTCATGATCTCCATAAGCATGAGACTCGTGGTCATGCTTTGTAAGTCCGCATGTTTTATCTCCCAATAATATTTCTTAGACTGTTCGTCCTCCAAGTTAGCGGAAGTTATTATTTTTAGTACAGAAAATCGATAATTTGTTGAGTAGACCTTCATTTATAATTCCGATTTGTATGCAATTACTTAAAATTTTATTTTGCCATACCTAGGACTAGGCATGAACATTTTCGGTCTTTGATTAATTACATGTAATGGCTGAAAAACGTTACTTCGGTACTTTCTCAGTCTTCCCGAATCTTTCTACAAAATTGAAACAAAATACAGCCATGAATTCAGTTGTAAAAAGTGCCTAGAGGTGCCTTGCCTTGCAGGAATTCATAGCTCCACATAGATTGAGAAACGAGGTACAATTTTCTTTGATTTGGATGATTTCCATATTTCGTTATAGAGTTAAAATGATTCTTTATAGAGACAGTTTTGCTCCTCTGAACCCCCCCTCCCCCAAAAAAAAAGAAAAAAGTGCAGTTATTGTTTTGCTCTTCGTTCATATTTTATTAAGTCGTTGCAAGCATTCCTCTGTCTCGTTAACTTCTTCTGGTGAAGGAACTTTCTATATTTTTTTGTGTGTTACTGGGTAAATGGAGGCCAGACATTGCAAACGTATTACTAGAATGTCAAAGTTCAAAGTCAAACCACGGAAACCTTTAGCAACGATCCCATTTCCTAGTAGAACGTCCCCAAAGAACATAATGGAATGTTCAACCTTCCTTATCAAGAGATGGTAATTTAAATGCTTGGACTTAACACTTTGGGGCTGTGCTAGATGGAGAGGTAATTAAAAATGTATTCCTAGATCTATCAAATGTGAGATTTGGATGCATTTTCTATAAGACATTCTTTTCCTGACCTAGTCTCTCTATGAATGAGCATTAACACTAATAACAGGGCAGAAAAGATTTCATATACCAAGAGGTTTACATGAAAATGATGTCCATGACACCTATGCAAAATTAAATCTGAGATTGAAACATGGAAATTCTAAAAAAAAAAAATCAACGAAAACACAAACAATTAAACATACATAAAAAATACCCCATTCTAATAATCTTTGTTTTCATTTTTTTCTCATTCTCTATCGACAGCCGGAGGTAACCGGGGAAAAGCCAAAGCTCCCCGAAGACCTCGGACGAAGTCTAAAACTGCGATGGAACTCTCTAGCGAGGAGGAGGCCCTTTTCGTATCCATATCCTTCGGGAAAATCCACAGAGTCGTTACCTTGTTGGAACAAATTGAAAATGTTAATATCCGCTCGGCCGAACACGCAACGCCCCTCATACAAGTCTGCAAGGTCTCTCAAGGTGAGCTATGCAGTCACATGACCCGCCTGCTATTAAAACGGAAGTGTGATGTCAATGCGCGCGACGACACTGGAACTTCTGCTCTCATGTATGCCTGCATGAACAAAGCCCGTGTGGACGCAGTGCGCATTTTGGCGCGCAATAAGAACTGCGATATTAATTTGGCAGACGACAATGGTCGCACAGCCCTAATGCATGCCGTTGCCAATGGTAACATCGCGGCCCTGGAAATCTTGTTGTTTTGTGAGCAGATAAAGTGCAAAATCGACATTGATGCTCATAGCCTTGACGGGTCATCAGCGTTAGACATAGCTGTACTGAGGAAAGACAAAGACATTTGTAAACTCCTTGTGACTGATGCTGGTGCGGACACCTCTCACCTTCACGACATCGCCAAACTGAATGCAATACTGAAGAAAGGATGAAAACTCCTCTACAAGATCTGATACAACTACTACAGCAGCGGAAATGTAAACATTACTTATATTACACAACTTTATAGGTCTGTCGCCATTTTGCATGTTGAGGATGAAGTCAGAAGGTCAAGAACTCTTGTTTCTTGAGAAAACCTACCCAGCAGAGCCATCTCCTGCACCCCTCCTGCAGTGGTCATGACTGCACTACTTGATCTCCGAAACGAAACAACTCTATTGCTAAGTGGTGCAAAGAGCAAAGTTAGATACGGGCTTTCCATATCGGATTTAGATGATAAGATTTTCTAAAAATGAACACTTCTTGAAATGAATTACTTAACTTCGTTTCATTTGATCGAGCAGTAATTCAACGGTTTCCAAGTTGCAGTGAAATAGTATATCTAGAATTAGAGTCATGTGATTGTTTGCTTCGATTGCAATTCTGAACCAATAATTACAATCATAGCTTGCTACAAAGGTATGTAAAGAAAGAGTACTAGGGTATAGCTTAAAGTGCTATATTTTATTATTATGCCTTGATTATGATTTCTAAAGTAAAGTCCAGTAATATTGCAGCAGATTGTAATACGTGAAGTTTTCCAAGAATGATATCAAGCATAAAACATTTGTTTTATTTGGTCGCAAAAGCTATTGACAGTCCCTCAAAGATTTCTCTAATTCTATCTTCCACTGAAATCTCTTCCATCAATATTATAAAAATATGTTCCATTTCTGTCTTCATATACAAAATGTCTAGCTTAAAGTATCATGATGCAATCTGAGGTGTTAAACATTAATTGATCAATTGATGATTCTTTAATTTATTTATTTATTTATATTGAAAGAACCCCTCCAGAAACCAGAAAGACTGATTTATCTTGAGCAGATGCCACAAAACAATTTTTAAGACATCCTACAGGGAATGCAAATTCCAAAACAGTTGTTCAAACTAGTAAGAAATAACAAGTTCTCAATTCAAAGGCATTTCTAAGATCTCAATACATGTAGTACAATTACTATGCGGTAAATGTTTTGTCATTTGCAGGTTTTACATTAAATTGTCTTTTTTTTTTTGACTGATAATTTTGCACTCTTCACTGCAAATGTGCTGATAATAAACAATGTCATGGAATAAATATAAGAAATTGAAACCTTATCAGTGAAGTGTATCACAAAAATACAAAGAGATGACTTGAAAGAATAAACAACAGAAACATGGAATTTTATATACTTTTATTGTACATTTTCATGCATATGATTAAATAGGAGAAAGACAGAGAGAGAGAGAGAGAGAGAGAGAGAGAGAGAGAGAGAGAGAGAGAGAGAGAGAGAGAGAGAGAGAGAGAGAGAGAAAGAGAGAGAAAGAGAGAGAGAGTGTGAAAGAGCGAGAGAGAGAGAGATATGGATAGAGTGAGAGAAAGAGAGAGAGAGAAAGAGAGAGAGAGAGAGAGAGAGAGAGAGAGAGAGAGAGAGAGAGAGAGAGAGAGAGAGAGAGAGAGAGAGAGAGAGAGAGAGAGAGAGAGAGAGTAAAATAATAAAAGAAATAGACTGAGAGGGATTATATAAGTAAAAAAAATACAATTCTTGCTTTTTTCTGTTAGAAAGCCAATAATGCATATGTGCCCTTAGCCAATCTGCACTCACACCAGTTTTACCAAGGACTCACAAAAGCCAAAAAAGCAAAATCTTTTAAAAAATATATATAGATCTACACCAACACAGATTCAACTACATGTACTACAACTATCTAATTAGCTCATAAAGCCAACACTTTCATCATGCTCTAAGGTTTTATAACTCCAGTCCTTAAGTCATAGAATAACAATGCTGGAATAGTTGTTACAAAGGAGGATACCATTCTTCATTGAATTTTACTAAAGTACCTGAGAAGACTCATCGAAACAAAGATGGGTTCGCTTACAGCTGATTGGTAATAATTCCAGTGGTTGACTGATTGACTGATTAATTGATTGATGGATGGATAAACTTAACATCAGCAAGAGGACCTTAGAATATTAACTTAGATGGCAGAACCACTTTTCAGAGCAGAACCTTTGAGGTCACAAACAAAACTCACTGGTAACAACAGCTCTGAACTGAACAAAGGTGTCCTTGAGATGTCACAATCATTTTTTGTGTGGCTCAGTATGCCTGGACACCACCATCCAGGGCAGAATGAGCGGGTAAACATCAATGTTTTGATCAATCAATTCTTTGCTCTTCAATATCTTATAAATTAGTGGCAAAAAAGGTGAAAATATTCAGCTTACAAGAATAATTTATAAAATGGAAAAAAAAAAAGGAAAAATGACAACACGTAGCATGTGAAGGTGCAACCCTCAGCGTTAACAGAAGAGATTCATTTAGTTTATCTGAAAAATTCACCACACACTAGATGCTTCCTACATGACAAAGAATTTAGTTCTATTAATAACGAGTTCTTTGAGAATCACAAATATCCATGCCATAAAAGTGTACACAACAAAATGACCTACTCCTATCCTCTAATCCACACATACTTCAGAAAAGCCATTTTCAATTTTACTTCTTCCTATGCATTGCGAACAATCCTATAAACTCGGATGTCAGAATTTTGAAATTGAAAATTAATCATGGATCTTGATTATGGCTTTTTCACTTTGAATTTTCTATTTTCTCCAAAATTTCAACCTGGCTTCCCCACTTACAGACTTTCTCTCCTCCTTTTCTACAACAGCTAGTCTTAGTAAAAAAAAATCCCCATGAATATAGACTAGACTAGTCAAAAAAAAATTAGACAAGCTAGGTTGATTTTTCAGACTAAGTTTACACCTTTCCTGAATATCGGGGTTGCAAGCAGGCTTGAGCAAAAAAGCCTGAAATTTTTTCGGGATAAAATTCTTAGCGCAGTGTTTCAAATTCATAGGGAAAAGATAAGATATTAGCATCGAAATATTTAACATATTAAAAGCGGGATTTCCAGCTTTAGCTGCAAAACTGGCAACCCTGTGAATATGGATCCTGATGCCTGTAACACAAACTCTACTGCCTGTTTACAGCTTTCAACTCCTGAGTGCAATATTCCTGTCACATTGATTGACAAAAGAACTTTGCACCATTTTTAAAGAAACTTCCTGTTTACACAAGGCAGTAAACTCCATCTATCACATTCTTTAACCCTTCCCTTTCCATTGTATCATCCATTTCCACATTAAAACACAAGATATAAAAAAATCCAGTTGTGATACCCATACCAAAATCAATATTTTAACAAAACTGAAATATCGTCCAAGACTGTTTCGGATAGTATATACATTGATTTCTTCAAACAATTCAAGAAGCTAAAAGCAAGAACATATGAGAAAACAGAATGAGAATGATGATGCAATACCATACAACTGTAAATCCAGTGCTAAAATGTTTACATCCATGTGGCTTATATTTTTACAACGTCAAATGTGTCAAAATTATTGTAATACTTAAGTTAGCACCATACATAAAGAGGCAGTCTCTGCCTATTAATTAAATGCAAAGCTGATACAAGCAGCATGAAATATTCAGATCCAACCTCTCACTGGAGCATTGTCATGAATTCAACACATGAAGTCACACATACTGACCAAATTAAAACACCTAACGCTCCCATAGATTTGCGACCACTTTTATAGTATATAACACCATAAGGACAGTCCCCCTCTCCCCTCCTACAACAACAACAAAAAAAAAATTAATTACAGATTTTCACATGAGTGTACTTATAGAAAATAGCAGTAGCAGTTCTTTATCACTTCTCTATAGTAAAACTGTGCTCATAAAATGGTTATTCCTTACTGCCCTTGATTCCATATCCTCAAAACCACGAAAAAGTTATTAGAAATCTGCTTTCTTGTAGTTGAACTTTGTCAATTCCTGCACTCAGGTCAGTCTAATGCTTCATCTTGTGTAATAACAAGGGGAGAAAGGGCCTTTATCACAGACACTTATATAAACAAGGCATATTCTGTGCTACAATAGTCATCTTCTCACTTTTTGTAACAAAGGCAGTTAAAACTTAGAAAAATTTTTTTTACATTGCTTTATGCAATAAATATATTTGTAAGACGCAATGTGGTCCATAGGACATTATAATGCAAGAGATTATCTCACCCATCTCTTTAATTATTTTCTTCAATTTCTGTTAAAACTGTTTCCAACACAAGACATGTTTCATCTTTAATAAGATTTTCATAATGCTTTGCATTAATTACTTTTGGCTACACAAAATTGTAAACAGGGTGATCGAGATCTTTAAATATTATCTCATATATGTTGAATGATATTGTCTTAAGTCTTAATACACGGTATAATAATGATGCCAGGTACGTTCTGTTCTCAACTTTTTCATTCCTATGTTCTAGGCAGTTGTGACTTTAACCGAAAATAAATTAAAAATCTTTTGGGGATCTGCATACAGATAAAAATTGTTAAGCCCAAATTCTGAGTAAAGCCGAAATTACTTTGGTTGAAGCATATTTTGGTTTATCCAGAATAATCTTAGGTTAAAAATTTGACTAAGAAAGTCCAAAGCTTTTGGTTTTTGATGCATGTTTTGGTTTGAACATTTTTCGCATGTTTATTTCAGCATAGAACTAAAAATATGCCGACTTCAAAATCTTTATTTTAACTGTCAAGCTGTCAAAATTTTAATTATTATATTCTTTAAGGCCTGAATGTGACTAGATTATCAGTTTCAAAAATGTTTATAAATATTTTTAGAATGTCCAACACCAAAGACAGTGCCCATACATTTCATCACCATACGATAAAGGAGCTATAAACGGGGTTCATAGCAATAATTTTACATATGAGATAGTTCAATTTTTTTTAAAACAATGACATAATATGTGTGAAAATTGGGAGAGGAAAAATGTGCGATTGCGTTTTCAATTATCTAAGGCTTGTGTACAACATAATTTACACATAAAAATAAATGAATAGCCGTATAAAGCATCCTGCACATATATGAATATCAACATGCATACAATTGTATCTGTATCATATGGGTACCAAAGTAATGGACAGAATAGATGCATTTTATATCCTAAGTTAAAATAACATGAAAAAAGCCTATCTAAATATACAACTCCCTCCTACACCCCGCCACACTTTCCAACCCTGGAACTCATCACCTTGTCCACTGGTTGATCCTAAGCCGCCTTCCCAGATTTAACAGCTTCATCGTAAGCTTTCTTTAAACGTTTCTTCAGCTCGCTAGGGAACTTGTCGTAACAGTTCTTGCATACAGGCTTTTGATCAAACTCAAAAAACTTGGTTCTGTGGCACAAAAGAAGTAACAGATTGATTACAAAACTAAAGCAAAATTGTAAGAGTACTTTTTGGTTTCTTCACATTCCTTGCTATAGAGCCATTAAATACTAACTTGCTAAATCTAAATACATAAAACTGTTTATGAATACAAAGGGAAAAACAAAATCTTGTTCACTATACCGTTGCTTTATCATTGTGGACTTTAATAAGAAAAAGGTTTGGTGCAAAAGGAATTAAGGTTAAAATTAGAGGCAAAACCACATGATTAATTTGGTACAGCTTTACAATATCACCATTTTAACTTGCAAATTGCCTAGCTCTGTGTTGCATACCAATGATCTTAAGGTTTAGATTTATTTCCATTTTCTTTACCACTCTTGCGACCTTTTTTTTTAAGTTTGTAGACTTCTGCAAGTGATCTAAAAATGATGCACTCTTTTGTTAAACTGCAGTCACTATATAATATTATATTTTCTCATAGTTTCTATTAAAAAAAAAAAAACCCAACAAACTCAGCTTAGGAGTAACTTTCCTTTAAAGTAAGAAATTCAGCAAAAGATTTATAACTTGCAGGTATACAAAAAATTCTTTTGAGAATTTTTTTTCAAATTACAAATTCACAAATTTAAAAGTGTCTAAAAAACGCAGGCAGATACAAGTACAAATGGTCAGAAATCAGAAATATTAAAGACATATGACACATGCTGACATCCATGTAAGCTAAAGAATTATCAAATTTACATTTTTAAATAGCTTTCAATAAGTTTGATAACTCAGAATTATTCACACACAAAAAAAGGACCTTGCTTATACAGTATTCAACTTCATGGTAAACCGAAATAAAAAAAAAATTTTTCCTTAAAAGATAATTTTTTTGGTTTGCAGTCGATAATTAATTCTTCATGATGTACACTTCAGTACTAAAAGCTTAAAATCGCTACAGGCTAATATTTCTTGATAACTGAATAAGTTTAGGTTAAAAAAAATATTCTATAAGACATATGAGTAGATCCAGACAGGTTTCAACTCTTAACGCGGAGACTTCACAAAAAAACCTGAACTTTTCCTACGTTGACTCATCAACCGTCCAAAGTAAGTGTTAAACAAGCTTCTGTTCTAAACTTGGTGAACTAATGTTACAAAAAAACCCCCCAGAAGATCCAGTAAAATCTGATCCCGTTCCAGCCTCATGTGTTCTACACTTACTTTTGATTCATCTTGCGGTCACAGATAGAACAGGCAAAGCATTTGGTGCACCATGCCTTGTTGAAGGCACTGAAGACTGAAATACAAGAAAACAAGGGAAACCAACTAAGACCACTATTCTTACTACATGTATAAGCTCAGTACAAACTTTAAAAAAAGAATGAAATGCATTTTTTCCCCCAAGCTTTTTATGAAGCTCTTAAGATTTCAAGAATAAATAGGTACCATAAATGATAAAAATGGTCAGGAAATAAAAAACAGACCTGTTCAGTTCAGTTATACTAGATTAAAAACTTAACACCTTGAAACTAAGCAAGCAGGCTGAAGTTGCTTGCAGGGCCTAGGGCCCAACCTATGTTATGCCTCATAACAAACAGCAAACACAGCCAGTGTTTCATGCTAGGGAGAAATATAATTAATTTTTAAACATTCAAAAAGAAAAAGGGGGTTGGGGGAGGGGAGAAGAGTTAATGCCGTACAAATCTATTGGTAAATATCATGGACTTAAAAAAAAATCAGTGATAGGATTTACAAAGAGTTCCTCCATATTATAGATCCTACCAGCTCCGTCAAATAAACAGAAGCAGTTAGAAAACAACTGGTAGTGTTGCTTTACAGTAAATTCTTTCTGTCATTTGCTGTACTCTACATAAACTTTATTTTTTTTCTTTTTTTTTCTTGTTTTTTTTTTTTTTTTTGGAGGGGGGGATCATTTTTATCTGCATGTAATAGTATGCTGTTAAACAGTTTCAGTTTCTCAGCGCAGTGTGTGGTGTGCTGGCAAACGGTTAACCAAGTCATGCTCTAGCTTTGATTTGACAAGATATATCTAGATCTAGATAAGGAGTAATGTTGTTGTTTTTGTTGATCTGCATTCTAGTCTTTTCCTTTCTCCTAAAAATCCTAAAGCTATGAATGTTGTCCTTTTTCATCATTTTACAGAATCAATGTCCAAATGAGGTGAAAAGGATTTTTCATCAAATGCTCATCAAACAGCTAAGGTTGTGCACGTTTGAACATTTGCAATGCGCAAAAGAGATGGAAGATCAACACAACTAAAATGTTGGAAATGAGGTTGCAAATCTTTGAAAATGCACTCACTTACTTTAAGTATATATCATTTCTATTTTAATCACTCAAGACTGAAAGAATTGCTTCAATGAAATGCTCAAAATATTTGTGATAAACGAACTTCATCATAGAAAGATGAGATTGTAATTTATTATGATCTACAAAAAAAAAGAAATCTTCTTATTGCAACAACAGAACGTAGAGACTACAGATATGAGATCAACATTAATGGTAAACTGGGCTTATAAAATTCTTCGATCAACCAATCAGCCCATTAACAGCACATTATCATATCACTTGTTATCCTTGGTTTGGGTGAGGATTCTACAATAAAGAATAAAAAAAATATGTAAAAAAATTTTAAAATACTTGAAAGTAGATAAGGACTCACCATCTCCATTGATGATGTTATTGCATACAAAGCAGATGTTACCAAAAAGCTGTGGAGTAAATACATAAAAAAAAATACATAGGAATTAAAATTTCCTAATAAAAATAAAAGGTTTCACAACAATTGGGACAGAATTCATGAGAGGAAAACAAACATTCAGAGGTGAACGTAAAGTGAAATATTAACAATCCCACAACATCATTTTCACACACATTTTTTTTTTCAGAAATGAACACTTGTAAAGTATTTAAAGCATATAATTAAAAAAATATTCTCAGAGCGACACCAGGCATAAGATGAACTACCTTAGAGCTAATCAGGTAATTACGGTTGAGACATTAAAAAATGAGACATGTTTAAAAGAAATTTGTTTAATACTAAAAATGATTGAATGTCTCTGAAATCTAAGTATGATTTATGTTTGATTTTACCAAGGCCAATTGTGACGCATGCCAAGCCATTCTGGCAAAAACAGCTGATGCTTTGAGTAGAGCTCTTTCAAGTCTGATAATGATTGTTTAATGGTCCTTTGCACAAACATTCCAAATGCAGTAGCTCTATGCACTGCTATGTCCGAGCTATAAAGCCACTTAAGTTTTCATGAAGGGTCGACTCAAAACGTTTTTCCATTTGAGGCTAATTGATCCTGAATCAATTTTTTCAAATCAGATAATAACGTGATAAAAGTTCCAGACAGAAATGGTTATCCTTTCCAACACAAGATCAGGATATGTGGCCACATATTCTGACATATTTCCAAAAGGTAAAAATTGTTGTTGTTTTTTTTTTTGAAGCTTTTAACTCATACCACTTTCAATTCTTCCTGAACACTAAATATAAGGTTCCTGATGTATAAAGTCACCTGATGGTAGTGGATCTCGCAGTATGCCAGACCTTTCTTCTCATAGTGCCTGGTGCCCAGAAAAGGTTTCTCACACTTTGCACAGACAAAATGCTGGTATGGAAAGAAATCACACGCATACAATTTACATCTGAATTTGAAAGTCATCACTAGAAAAATGGTGAAAATGTGAGATCAAACATGATGAGTTCTGTACCTGTTGCCTTTGTCTGCCAGGGAAATGTACAGATAGATTCTTAGCAATTTTTGAAGTAAATATTTTGATTTACAGAAAGTACTACTCAACTATTATGCCTGCAGTCCAGCAAAGTGACTCATTAGATATTAGCAACCAAAATAAATTCAGTTCTAAGGAAGCACTGCAGGTCTTTACTCTGCAATGCAGAAAGATAAAATTAACAAAAACAGGTTCTTAGCATACCTCGACATGCCAAGTTTTGCCCATGGCATGGATCACCCTATCCTCGATGGGTCTGCGGCAAGCCCCACAAATAGGTATGCCCATCTTGTCATGGCAGCGTAGACAATACAGTTCACCATCCTTCTCTCGAGCATCTTCCTTCAGCTCCACACTGCAAAATTCACCAAATAACTAATCTATTTTTGAAGAATTTAAGTCAAATAAAATTTACATTTGGAATATCTGTTTTTGGAGCCCCTGAAAATATTTGAGAGAAAAATGAAGACAAAATAATATGTAATTCTAATATTTTCAAAATTTTTCTGAACTAGATCTTCATAAAAATCCTATTCCAAGATAAAACAAAAGTGGGGCAAATTAACATCGTGTAGAGGGCTATTGATAACCACCTACTTTTACTAACTTGCGCTCAACAGGACATACTAAAGGATCAGACTTGATGAAAGAAAGTGTACCTACCCGCAGGAGTGGCAGTTAAAATGATAGGGATGGAAGGCTTCCCCTTTCCATTTCAGGTGGCCTCCGTCAATGATGGAGCTGGGGAAGAAAAAATTATAGACATGACACTACACGGCCTTATTTTAGGAGATGATTTGAATGAAATAACTATTTTGTATGACCTAAATATCATGAAGTAATGATTCACGTCCTTTTCAAAGGTAATAAAACCAACAAAGAAAGTCCAGCATTAGACGGAGAACAGCAGAAATATAAGATCATAAGCTTATTCCTCAACAACCATTTCACGACCATAACAACAGGCTGATTCTGATTTTCTGAACTCGTTGAAAGGATTCTGATTTTATTCAGAGCTCGATCTTTTACCTAGATTCCAAGGGGAAAAAAATAGGCTCTTTTGACAATATCAGAATCCAAATCCATCTGTCCATCCAGAGGGTCAAGGCATGGACTAGGTCAGTGCACCACTCAAACTGTGTGGACAGCAAATGGAGAGAGCAATTACACTTTTATCTTTCATTATCAAAAACCTCTATACTTGTGGATATCACACTGGCAATGCCTCGCTCCGCTCCATTCTGCTCTTTTGTTCATGGCTTGTAGAAGCTTATGAAATACACTTATCATCGTGTTGTGCTGTACTCTGCCTTCTGTCTGTCTTTGTTTCTAGGCCAAGACCATAGAATCTCATGCGACTCGTAAGTCCGGGTAAATGATTAGCTTCAATGGTAAAAGTAGATCTATATCGCTGTGACCAATCATTATGAAGTGAAGATATCAATCACCTTTTGAATAACTTGCGTTGTTTAGCTAATTGTACCAAGTACTTTTAATAACGAATATGAACGAGGCCTAAAGTGGTTTATAGCGTAAGTCAAGACACAGAGGCTGTCCACTCTTTGGGATTTCATGAAACGCCGCACACCAATCCCATGCTTTGCTATCGCATTTCCTAAATCTTATGTGAAGTAAGATAATCTCATCAAATCTGTCTCACAGTCTGTTTTTTTTTCTTGGACATCAAGCAGACAATTTCTCACATACTTGATTTAAAGTGATTGAGACAATTAGCTCTACTTAGATTTAAAATCTAGTTCTAGATCTGAAGATTAATTACAATTTAAAAGTCAAATGGGGCAACTGTCAGCCAAGAAACTTTGGTTTTTTTCAGAATTACCGACAAAGCTTAACAGATGAATGGTCATTTACAAAAAATCTGAAAGAAAATATTACATGTATTGTGATGTGTGCCACATTGATGTGAACATCTCAAGTGGTGGTCAACAGACATCAAGTGACATCTAGAAAACCAAAAATATGTACAAACAACAAGCTCTAAAGTTTCAATACCATCCTTGCTTTCATTTTTAAAGAATGTCTCAAGGACAGATGAAGACCTTGATGTAGGTGTTATGCGGTCTAAAATTTTAGATCTTATTATCATTCAACTTTAAATTGCGAATAGATCTAGCAATTTTTTTTTTTAATCGGTTTGTTGTTTCCTAATTTGTGCACTAGATATAGATATTTTTACCTTTGTTAAGGATCTATCTAGATCTAGAGTATGGATTTTTCTTAAATTAATTCTTTTGAGACTTGAAGGTAACTAGATCTATCAAAACCGTCATTCTTTTCAATGTTCAATAGAAAATAGATTTCTAAGCTAAGAGTAGATATTATAGGCCATATGTGTCTGTCTCTCTGTCTGTATTGACACAAATTTTTTTTTGCAGATGATACTCTGATTCTATGACTTTTTGAAATAAGAAAATAAGGACAGAAACTATTGCTGCTGTGAAAAGCAAGCCCTTCAGTTTATCAACCAATGGGTCAAATGAGACAGACAGTGAACAGCTCTACCCAGTTTTGGTTCGATATCACAATATTATTATAGCTTTCATTTCTACTCCAGTAGGCTTTCAACAGGGGAGGGCATTTTCAAGACAGAGACAGGCTGTGAGTGAAGTGACAGCCAAGGAGTACTAATAGAGTTAACAGAGAATCTTAAGCACAAGTGAGCTACTTTTGTAACAAGGTGTCTAAGTTTTATGCTCACTTTTTAAGTTATAGCCTGCGTATCTCCACAAATCTGAATGAGCTCCTTAAAAAAAAACAGTAGCCTGTTTTGCATCTCTTACAGGCAAGATTGCATGATGTAGCCGCTAATTTGATACTCTGATTTTACTCTGAAAATGTGGTTCCTGCAGAGAATGCTATGAGTCTCATGGACGGCAAAGAAATGAAACAAAATAGTGTTACATGAAGCCGACACAAGATCACTCATAAATGGAATATGTAAATGTCCATATGTTGAGAAGAGAGAAGGTGAGAACCAGAATGATCGAGGTAAAATGCAGCAGGGGAAAACAGCATGAAAAGATGTTGAGGTGACTATCAAAGAGTAGAAAGAGTAACAGAAGCACTGAAAGTGACAACAGATAGCCATGGGCGGAGGGTCATGATCCCCTATGCTAAAGTGCATGGCGCCTGATGGATCGATTGAGCTTCTAATTTGCTGATAGCTTTTATAAACACCTGAGAGATAGCAAATGCATCTAACCTTTACCCGATAGAACACCATTGCTGATCCAAGCTGAAGGAGAGAGCGGAGCTAGCCATTGGAGAGACCACCACAGATTATTTAAAAACCTGCAAATTAAATCCACAGGGTGGTATAAGCAATTCTTCTGAGACAATGTTTTGAAGATATTTGTACTTCTCTTAAAAAATTTAAGAATCCTCATCTTATTTAATCTCTTGTGGAATATTATCACAATTGAATACAACCTTGAATTGACACAAGATCAAATGTGGAAGAAAATTGAATGCAGGCCTATTCTGTTTCATGTGAGTTGCAAATCAAGTTTATAAATTGGATTGTATTCTAAATCGTTTGTCAAATGATTATGATTTAATTTTGATAAAAATCAGGTTTAGTCTAAAAAGCTTATTTGACATTTTATTGGCATTGACCTGCATAAATCAAAGTAAAAATTGCCATCGGGCATCACAGCGCTTTGCAGTGCCCTGTATTTCACTTAATCTAACCAGCAACAAGATCTATGTCGTCAGTCTCTTTTCCTGTAAAGTTTTTCTAAACATGCTTTTTCCCGCAGATGTCTGATCATTTTACTCAACAATAGATTATATTTTCATCTGGTATCCAGAATATTATGATATTTTATAACTTTTTTTCTACTCTTCATGAAAATAACTATTTGAAAACTTGTTACTTTTTCACATTGATGAGCTCAAAGAGTTGGACCGGTCAAAACGGATCAATGTACTGTGGTAAGAGATAGGGCAGATTTAAGATCTAGATGGAAATTTCTTATATTCATCACTGGCAAAAACTATGAAGGCATGTGTGCCTGGCTGCATAGTAATGCTAGTTAGGAAAAAAAAAACTACTGAAGTCAGAGCTTCAAAAGACAGTCATCTTTTAAGTGACATCATTGAAATCAAAATGCAAATGATTTCAAGTGACATAGTGGGCCACAGTCTTCATGTGCCTCAAAAGTGCTACTAAGTTAAAACAATTGTACTGATGTGAATATGGAATATAAAAAGTGATTACATTTATAGTTAGATAGCATGTATATAGACTGAGTGAAATGATCAGAATAAAGCTTAGTATTTTCTATAATTCCTTCCTTTGTAGAGCAATCTGAAGATACAGAGGAGCATTGGTTGTTCTTCAGAATATTTTTTATCTTTATTCCAATAAAAAGTGGATCATTCAGATTATTTCTGGCAGTATGATTCAGATTTTCTGCTCCTGGAGAGTAGCAAGTCTGTTCATGACAAACTTGGCAGTGAGTAATCATGTTTATCATTTCAACTTAAAGCTATTATCATTCCATCTCTCTATGTCAAGCTCCATATTCAGGGAAGAGCTAGCTGGTTTCAGCAGAGATAATTTATACTCTGAAATACTTTTTTTGCTGCCAGCCAAATGGAAGAAAATTCATCTACAAAAGTGTTTAAATTTGTGGAGTATTCCACTGGAGCATAACTCCATCACATTTGATCTTTTTACCTCGCCTAATATAGATAAAGGGTGGGAGTATGATCTTACCTCTTTAAAAAAAAGCTTTATTATACGAACAAGCTATTTTAGAAGCCAGATGGCAACTCTTTTATTTAGATTTTGCTGTGGAGAAAAAAAGGCCTTCTTGCAATAATAATTCTATTTTTAAATCTGACTGCTTCTTGATTAATCTAGCTTTACATAGATCTGTGACAGGTATTGCATTTATCCTTAAAAGCCATTTGACTAACAAATTATAATAGTTCCTGTTAGTAAAAAGATTAATTCCTTCAACACGGACAAAACGTACAGCAACCCACAGCTTCTAAATGTAAGCGCATTCTGAACCTAATGTAAGTTCCCGCACATGAGCCAGCTCAGCCTACTTACTGGCACTTGAAGCAGACATACTTCCCCAGGCCCTTCGCCTTCTCAGCAGCATTGCAGTCTCTACAAAGGGCTCTGCAGAAAGAAGGCGAGTCAAGACAATGATGTACGGGAAAAGGTTACTTGGTTTGCTTACATAAGGACAGAAAACATGGGCCCAACTTTTAGTGCCCTGAATCCAAATCATCCTTTAAGGTACCTTTAAATTTGTGAGTATGAAAATCCTGAATGTACGAGCCGAGCTGATCTACTGCTATTATTGCAAACTTTTGCTATCATGACTAGTCAACTGTGAAGGATGGAAGAAAAAAAAAAGAGAAAAGAAAAATACCATGACTAGGAATTATAAATGCAAGACTAAATTTTACAAAGAAAGGAGAAAAGGTAAACACTTTACAGGCTGTGAGACGGTGAAGATTTTTGTTTTAATTTTATTTCCGGTAATAAAAGTTAAAACTGAAAATTATGGGGCCACACACCTTCCCTGGTTCTTGACGAATCCCTCATCAGCAAGGACCTTGCCGCAAGAGAAACATCTGAAGCACTCAGGGTGCCACGAGGCGTTCATGGCCTTGATAACCCGACCACTGATAAACTCTCCTGAAACACATTAAAAAAAGGCAGAAATTTATACTTTTGCAATATAACAAGTTTGAACACATATCAAAAATAAAAATTTTGCATGAATCAAAAACCTGACCAAATTTCTACAGCCAACAGACAAGATGTTTTTTAATAGCAGATGAAGTATAATGGGTTCATTGAAGTTTCTATCAACAGCTAAGAGAATAATGACTGAGTGCGTGTTTAACATTTACATTCAAATATGCTCTCAGTCTTTTTGAGTGGAGCGTCTTGACAAACCTCAGTTAAAAGCCTTTTTTTTCCTTGTATTACTTATACTCCACTGTTTTAGAATTTAATATCTCCACAAATCCTTGGTCTCTGTAATGCATTTGAAATGCATTTTCGGTAACATCGATATCACCCAAATGTGAAAGTGCTTGATCAGAGTCAATGAAAAGGGTTTTGAATTTAAAACACTGTAAAAATTAACTGGATGCTAATTGTCAAAAAAAATTTTGATAAAAGGTGACATCAAATGGAGAGTGCAATAGAAGTGTTATCTTATTGCAGTTAGCAGTTTTTGTGTAAAAATATTGTGCAATGAGATAAGAAGCAACCTAGATAATTATGGCCAATATTTTGCTTACCCTGAGCGTGGATAGAAACTGTTCAAGCTTTGGAGAGTGTAATCTTTTTTTTTTAATTCGATTATGACTTTCGATTTTAGGCTCAGCCCTTTCCACAGATAGCCGCAAATGTCCCTCATCAGATGACAGTTAAAGATTTAGTTACCAAAATCCCTAAGGTCCTTTTACATCACTTTTGACGAGTACTTTTAACTGTTATTCTAAATACTTACCACACTTTGCACAGCTTGGGGCAAACAGCACACAGAAGTCCTTTTACATCACTTTTGACGAGTACTTTTGACTGTTATTCTAAATACTTACCACACTTTGCACAGCTTGGGGCAAACAGCACACAGAAGTCCTTTTACATAACACTTTTGACGAGTACTTTTGACTGTTATTCTAAATACTTACCACACTTTGCACAGCTTGGGGCAAACAGCACACAGAAGTCCTTTTACATAACACTTTTGACGAGTACTTTTGACTGTTATTCTAAATACTTACCACACTTTGCACAGCTTGGGGCAAACAGCACACAGAAGTCCTTTTACATAACACTTTTGACGAGTACTTTTGACTGTTATTCTAAATACTTACCACACTTTGCACAGCTTGGGGCAAACAGCACACAGAAGTCCTTTTACATAACACTTTTGACGAGTACTTTTGACTGTTATTCTAAATACTTACCACACTTTGCACAGCTTGGGGCAAACAGCACACAGAAGTCATGCTCACAATACTTCCTCCCCTCAAACTGGTAGAAATGCAACAAAAATAGAAATAAAAGTAATAAATAAAAATAGAATAAATAAATAAACATATATTCATATTTTCCTGTCTGCAATATATCACACATATTGAACATATACTAAGTATGAATTCTAGGGACAGTAATGGTCTTTTTAGATTGGTTAAACACTGGGAGAAAAATGAATGGAGAAAAAAAATATTTTGCAAAGTATTTTTGTTTATAAAGTTTTTGGTCTAACAGTGTTTAATTGTTAATTTTTATTTCAAACATTAATTTCTCATAAAAAAAAATTGTCATGCTATGTAGATATAAAGGAAAAAAAAAGCTACAGATTAAAATATCATTGCCTATTTGTCTCATTACAAATTTGATATCATCAAATTGTTTCTAAAAATTTCACAATCTGTGTGATTTAAAAAAATTGCCAAAAAAAAAAAAAGAAAAAAGAAAATAAAAAAAAATTACAAAACCTAAACCCAGTGACAATTCAGACCAAAAAAAGCTTACTTACAAGCAATATTGTGTCAATATTGAGAGAAAAATCTGAGATAATTTTGTTTGTGCTTTTTGTTTTCATTTTTTTTAAGATGTGATTTTCTAAATGGTCTATCTCATTGATATTCTAGGATACAAAAAAATGCAACTTCCAAAAAAAAAACAAGATAAGCCTTCCATTTTTCCTTTAACTATTATATTTAAAAAAAAAAAATCAAAAAGCAAATCTCGATTATTCATTAATCAAATTGCAAAATTTAATGGCTTGATTATTGAATTCACCTCAAAGAACCGCCCTTCTGGAAAAGGTTGGAAGCACTGAGCACACCTGTTTCACAAATAAAGAGGAATAATGAGTCCCTCATTGTGAAAACATTATCAAGTTTACAACTAACTCTATCTCTCCGACATAAACAAACTCTCTCTGCCTCTCCCATTTTATTCTAAAATACTCTGTAAAACTTCAAATTATTTTTGTACACCTTTTTTTTTTGGTCAACTGTTATTTGTATTTGATTCCTAAGGGTTGAAGTAATTGGGCTATTTGGTGGCCCACTTCAGCAGGAAGGCATTATATATAAACTTGATGCATATAAGTGCTTAAGCAGTTTGCTGCTTCTTAAACTTGCTCTGAGATTGACCATTGATGATGATGATTATGATAACGACGACAAGGGTAGTAATACGATCTCAATGATGATGATAAAGATGATGTTGATACTGATGATGATCAACATAATAATGATGATGACGACAATGATCATGATAATGATGACTTCAATGATGATGATGATGATGATAATGACGATGATCAAGAGAGACTGTGCCCATGCAAATTGAAAGCTGGTTCTACACATTTGAGAAAAATACACTTAGATCAATCTCACTATAGAATACAAAGAATGGTAAATAATTCATCATATGACGTAGTGGCGGAGCATGTTATAGGGATGCGACATCAATCATAAATTTTCCCTCCTATTGCAATAATATTATTCTGTCATAGGAATTATCAAATTGAAAAGTATTTTTTTTTTTTTTTTTTTTTTTATTTTTGGGGGGGGGGATACACTCATTTTTTCACCCAATTATGGGTCCTCTAAGCAAAGTAAAAGCGAACAAACTACACTTGCTCACTGATTTTTTTCCCTCCAATGTAAGTCCTTTAAACAAAGTAAAACCAAACAAACTACCCTTGCTGTGTGTCCCTGAACTGACTATAAAACTCACCAAAAAGGTAAGCAGGTCCAAGACTTCCACAAAACATTGTGTGTCCCTAAACTGACCATAAAACCCTTTAAATACGGAAGCAGATCCAAGACTCACACAAAGCTCGGTGTGTCCCCAACTTGACTCTAAAAGTCCTTAAATGAGGTAGCAGGTCCAAGACTGCCACAAACAATAGTGTCCCCAATCTGATTATAAAAGTCCTTAAATGAGGAAGCAGGTCCAAGACTGCTACAAGGCATTGTGTCCCCCTAAACTGACCATAAAACTCCTTAAATCAGGAAGCAGGTCCAAGACTCACACAAAGCTCGGTGTGTCCCCAATCTGACTATAAAACTCCCAAAATCAGGAAGCAGGTCCCAGACTTACACGAAGCACTGCGTGTGGAAGAGCTGACCGTTAGAGTTGACTATCTGCTCGTCCATGGAGAAGCCCTCGCCGCAACGCGCGCACACCGCCCGCCCGAGGGACATGTTCGCACTGCACAGAAGACACACAGAGAAAAGTGGGACATATTTACACTGGCCATGTCATCAAAAAAAAAAAAAATAAAAAGAAAATGACAGTATAAAAAGAGGTATTGAAACCTTTAGGTAAGACCGAAAGAAAACGCAAACATAAGAAACTGTCAGATGTGTAATAGTATTAAAATATGAGAGTTTCCTGTGGTCATTGATGTTTGTACATCTTTTTTTTAATCTGCTTGGACAATTATTATCGAACGATATCTTGAATAGATCTTGGCTGCGACTCGTCTTCCTGTAATGAAGAAGCATGCTGAAACACTCATCAGATTGCGAAGTTAGAGTGTGGGGCGGGGGTTACAATACATGCAAGAATGCACAATTCATTAAAGTTTCCTAAGACACGAAAAATATAAAAAAATAATGTAGAAGAGAAGGCACCAGAAGGTTATAACAAACGATCTGGGTGAAAATCTGTGTATGTGTGTGTATGTATGTATGTATGTATGTATGTATGTATGTATGTATGTATGTATGTATGTATGTATGTATGAATGTATGAATGTTTGCATGTATGTATGTATGTATGTATGTATGTATGTATGTATGTATGTATGTATGTATGTATGTATGTATGTATGTATGTATGTATCTTCCATCTAAATTTCGAACGAGGTAAACTCAGGGTCACGTGGGGTGGACACGGTGATTATGTCGGAGATAAATTTAAAAAGTGTACGGTATTGTAATAGACATGCTTTCAGACGTGAAAACAAAGGCTCGACGACATCACTCTGTTTAAGAAACGAGTTCTCACAAAGAGAAACAATAGGGTTTGGTTTTTTTTATTTTACTTCAGGACAAGCATTTAGCAAAATCAGCGAATACGTTTAAGTGGGCTTGTATTGTATGAAAAAAGAGCGTCGCTAGATGTTCATAAAAAACTAAAAGATATTGTGGTTCAAATTAAAACCAAAAAGGCATTAAAATTTCCACGACGCTACGTGCTTCGTCATTTCCACGTTTTGTTGAGGACCTTCAGGGGTTAATCATTCTTGAAATAAAAACAAACCAAAAAAAAAAAAAACCAAAAAACGAAAGGATATATAGCGCAGAGCGTTAACTATTGTAATGAAAACTTAAGCCTTTCGTTCAGGTCACGGTGCTCTATACAGTCTTGGAATTAGAGATAGTTCTCCTCTTGTCATAATATTGTTCCATGTAAAATACGCAATTAAAAAAAAAAGTAAATGAATAAGCAGTAAGGTATATCAGTATAGTCTTATCCTTCTTGTCAATGAAAAAAAAAATATGAAAGCAATTAATTCAAAACACGACTAGCATATTGCCCAGCATGTTACATTGCCCTACGTGTGCTTATCAAGAAAATGTCGCCTTATCACTGTATGCGACTGAGGCAAACTAAATGGACGCGAAATAGAATCGAACTACTAGCACTAGAGGGAATATCCTCTAGGTAACGGCTATTGACACATTGTGTTAGGAGAGACCCACCTTGCCCCACCACCACCACCAAGACTAACACCACCACCATCACCGTGACCATTGAGAGTGAGCACCTGAGGGGAGTGACCCATGTCCTCCTCCTGGGCGAGCCGCCTCCTCTGGAACAACGGACTCTGGGTCTTGGCGTCCAGGGGCTGGAGGCTGAACAGCTGCTGCTGGCGCCGTCTGCCCGCTGTTGTCATGGCTACCGAGGAGAACGTCTAACGCTTCCTACCACGACTTAATTAACTGCTCGCTGTGCGCGTTTGATTTTAAAGAGGTAGCTAGACTCGCTGGACTAGCAGTCGTGCTGCTTACTGCTCAAACAACAGTTATTCTACCAAGTTTGTAGAGTTTTTGAAAGTCTCTTGGTCGATTTGTCACAAGGTAAGAATGAATTTTAAAAGGCTTCCCTCCCGAGTTCGCGAACCTAGGCGAATTCACAGCAAAAAAAAAAAAAGCTGCTTTCATTAATTTACACTTTCGACAGGAGCATCACTAGGCACTAATTAATGCGGATAAAATAACACACCGAACTTCGTAGATGCGACTATTCCTCGACGAAATAATCAATTTAAAAATTCCACATACTTTAAAGATAAACTTTAAGTGAAATTGACGAAAAAGGTCTTTTTTATTTAAATACATATATGGAACAACGTCTCTCATGCTGTCTTTTCTTCACACAATATATAACAAACCGATAAGATCACATATCTCGAAACATACTGAATGAAGAGAATGCACACAGCGTAACTGTGATAACTGGAAAATTGATCCTGGACTTTCCCCAATTCTATTTAAAGGTCATTATAATTATACAAGGCTAATAATGTAAAGAGAGACAATAAGTGCCTATAGGTTCACCGACTTGCGGGAACTTAGAGCGGCTCACACATTCGTACCTAGAAGATGAGAAGTGTTTAAAAGGATCCGTAAATATAATTAGGGGGTGGGCGGGGGGATGGGGTCGAGGCTAACAAAAATAGTTGACTATTCTCATTCGTAGGAGGCAGCATAAAAAGGAAAAGTTTTCCTTTGCCTTTTTTTTCCTTTGTATGTATGTATGAGTTTGCGTGTGTGTGTGTGTGTGTATATATATATATATATATATATATATATATATATATATATATTGTTTCTTTTTTACGCAAATAAAGCCAACTTCGTTTCGTTGAAAGCTGTCAATGCTTCAGCTAACATTATCTGGCAGAGACTGGCAAAATAAACGGTGAAAAAGTGTGAAAGAGAACAATTTTATCTCCAAAACTAAATAATTTCATCAATATCATCATCATCATCATCATCATATATCCATTTTTTTCCTCAAAGAAACACATGTGATCGACGTTATTCTTAAGGACCGACCCTTATCCCTGACTCCATCTGCTGCGAGCAGAATGAAAAAGGTCTAGATCCATACAACCTACAGTCAAAATTATAATAATAATAATAATAATAATAATAATAATAATAATAATAATAATAATAATAATAATAATAAATGTATTAAGAGTAAAACGTGTAACCACAACTACCGAGGTTCGTGTATACAACTATAATGATTAAAATGGAGTTCTTGAAGGCCAGCAACATCTTTTATAGTATGGCGAAGGCTAAATTTAGCCAAAACGTGATCTTCAAATTGTGAGCACAGGTACTCACTCTTGACAATAAAGCGATTCATTTGGCCTGGAGGTTACCGTCGGCGAAACGCTCACTGACTCTGCGTTTACATCATTACCGGGACATCCCGCTAGAAAAGCCTTTTTTTTTTTTCTCCCACGGGGCATTGTCATTCCTTTCAGTTTTATTCACAAAAAAAAAAAAAAAAAAAAAAATGTAGGGAGAGGGAAGAGGGAAGAGGGAGATAGAGGAACAGAGAGCCAGCAAAAACCCAAACGCTAAAATCAGAGGAAATGAGGAAGTGCTCAGTAGACGGAAAAAAAAAAAAACGATAGTTCATTTACGGATTTTCCTGCCACCATCAAACGCCGCGTTACATCACACTGGTGAGACTAGCTAATGATGAACAACTGTGTACACAGCTCAAACACAGAGGTCAAGCGACCTGATGCAAATGGCGGACTGGATCGTGGGGTCAAACGACGGTTGCGGACAAATTGACATAATTGTACAAACCTACCAGACACAGATATAGGCGAAGGCTGACCAATTTCACCGACCCGTGTGCGAGTACTAGTACCAATAATTTACGCCAGCGAAGGCTAGATCGAAGGAGCAGCATCCGCTGTTTTTAATTAATTTTTTTTCTGAAGTGTGATAAACAAGTTAGACTCCAGACAGGAACATCAGCTGCCCGTAGGTCTCTGCTAAAATCCAATAGTTTGTATATTAATATTTCTTACAAGACTGTCAGCCGCGTCCCCCATCAACTCCTCCTCCCCCCCCCACCCCCTCTCTCTCCTTCTCTCTCTCTCTCTCTCTCTCTCTCTCTCTCTCTCTCTCTCTCTCTCTCTCTCTCTCTCTCTCTCTCTCTCTCTCTCTCTCTCTCTCTCTCTCTCTCTCTCTCTCTCTCTCTCTCTCTCTCTCTCCCTCCCCCTATCTTTTTTTTTCTTCAATTCTCACCTGCCACGCACAATTTTTCAAAACATCTTCACTAGTTCATATCGTTCCTTATTCAAAACTACTTGAATCACAAGTTTACAGTAATTGTTACTACGACTTACAATGGCTAGTCTTCTTCCGTTTAAATTGCACACATTACGTTCTATGAAAAAAAAAAAAAAAGAAATAATATAAAAAACAAAAACCGAGTGACGAGAATTCTAATTAAACGAGATGTATAGAGTCACGACACTTTCATGGTGGCTTACTTCGGTAACGGATCTGCAGGTCGCTGTGTGTAGCATGCACAGTCATGGCTTGATAAGGAAACAAAGTATTTCCAACTCAAATTTTCTTAGAATCAATCCATAATGTGTGTGTGTGTGTATGTTCAGTAAGCGGAAACAATACAAAGCCAAAGTATTAATCAATACGATTATTCACCGAGTGACGTCACACATGTTGCAGCCTTACACAGACTAACCAGCGGCACATTTTGGATATATCAGTAACTATACAAATAATAATAATTACTCTTATCATAATGAAGACTTAACAGGAAAAGCTCGTGTGGTGAGTAACACAGTCAACCTCCGCCTGAGCGTCCGGGGTCACAGAGTACGTCCCCATTACCGGGTGGCTCACCATCACCAATTCAAACCTGCCTAGAGAGTCGGCGGGAATTAAGTTTCGGGGAAACCCTTAAACGCGCGTGAACTCTGCTGCATCGATTAAATACTTTGCTTCTGACAAAAGACTGATTTGAAAAGCGCTTTCTATGCCGCAACTCTTGAAGGACGTGACCTGGCGCGGATCAAAATTATTGCAGACAATATATGACCTTCTTCGTTGGTTTACAATAGCGCGTTTCGGTGGGGAAGAGCGGAGAACCAAGGAAATATTACGTCAACATAAGTCAACGGAAGAGGCAATCAGATTTCTGGACGGGTTATGCTGCATAGGGCAAATTCATAAGCTCTTTCTGACAGCCTGAAGCATTTGGAAGATTTCCGTAGTATTTATTAGTTGAAAATGCTTACTTCCCTATACGACTTCCGCGGTTTAAAACACCAGTTATTGCCTAGTTTGACAGGACCGAGTGTAGTGGTATTAACCTAAGAAGTTCAGTACTGTTGCGGCTCTCCAGGCAGAGGGATAAGCAAGAACCAAGAGTTGAGTTCATGGTCTGAGGACAGCAAAGGGATTGTCAAATCGTCTCGCCTTGGAGCGTACTATACCCTACAGTTCTCGTCCTTGTGTCATGGAACCGACTTTCAAGGTTTCCCCTAGAAGATCAAACGGTACCATCTCCTCATACAGATGAAAGAAGCAAACAGTGTTTGTTCTGAACACAAAGCGGGGTGATAGGAGTACTAAAAACATCTACTCTCCATGTCTAACCAATTCAAGACAACAGACAGGTCATTCTGATATAGACAGGGAAAGTCAGTTGCTAGATACAGATCAGTCGGTAGCGCATCGGTTTAAGGAGGGGGAAGCTCATTAGTTCAAACATTAGCGTGTGTGTGTGTGTGGGGGGGGGGGAGGGGGGCTCACTCGCTGCTAAATGATGGGGGAGACAGTTGAGCTAACCCTATATTGCATATTATGCCTGTTAAGATAACTAACGTCTAAAGTAGATGAATGACACAACTGGCAAAACTATAGCTTCAGCGCCAGTAACAAAATACACTTTGCGCTGTAAATCAAGCTCAAGGCCTGTTATTTCATTAAAAGATATTGGGGTCTGGAATAAACTAATATAAAGACAGTGACTTTCCGACAAGCCAAGGATTGGATTTTGTGAAGGGCCCGACCAGATCCCGCTATTTTCAGTCCAAATTCTGCTCTTCAAACCGGGTCAATAAGAATTAAAATGCACTGCTAAGATTCTTATAATCCGACTGAGGCTCTAAAATATACTAGGCCTTTTTTTTTTCTACTAAAGGTTCCCAGTCCCACTCTCGACTGCAGGAAAATATCATTAATTATTATTATCATTTTTCTTTTTGTAGTTCAACGGCAGGCAACCTTGTCATCGCTGTTTTCATGAGATGCGGCTGTTTTAAGGACACAGCTTCAAAAGTCTTTTGAATTGAAGACCTAGACACATTGTTTCTAAATCTAGCGCGCTTGATTTAGCAGGAAAATGGGTTGTAGGACACGATGACTCAATTTTACTAACATTAATATACCTTCGCAGTAGCAAAGCTATTGACTGAGCGCTGCATCGAGTGTTTAAATGGTTGACAGGTTGAGGGGAAAAGTGGAGGAAAGATTCTAAATTCGTCACTTAAATGTTTGTTTTATGAGCAAATAACATGTAAAGTTAGAGGGAAAGTATGCGACTATTGTGTTTCTGTCTCTGTGAGGAGCGAAAGGGTAGAAGAGAAAGGCAGATAGAGAGTGGGAGAGATGGCCGAGTCAGAGAGAGAGAGAGAGAGAGAGAGAGAGAGAGAGAGAGAGAGAGAGAGAGAGGGGGGGGGGGGAGGGGAAGACAAAGAACTTGTCTTCTAAAAAGAAATGGAAAAGTTATTTCTTCCCCATAATAAATATAATGCTATTTTCCATCGATTAAACATTTATCTAGTCTACCCTGAACTGACACTAATTTCACTAATTTCGATTCTTACTGTGTCTGAAATCGCAGCATTATCCTGAAGAGAAGTATGCTGTTTAAGGATGGAAAGCAAGTAGCTGGAGAGTAAGAGAGAGTAAAAGAGAGAAACAGAGACATATACACACACATACATATATATATATATATATATATAGAGAAAGAGAGAGAGAGAGAGAGAAAGTCAAAGAGAAATAGGAAGAGAGAGAGAGAAAGAGAGAGACACAGTGAGACACAGAGAGAGAGAAAGAGAAAGAGAGACACAGAGAGAGAAAGAGAAAGGGAGAGACAGAGAGAAAGAGAACGACAGAGATAGAGAAAGAAAAAGAGAGAGACAGAGAGAGAAAGAGAAAGGAAGAGAGAGAGAGAGAGAGAGAGAGAGAGAGAGAGAGAGAGAGAGAGAGAGAGAGAGAGAGAGAGAGAGAGAGAGAGAGAGAGAGAGAGAGAGAGAGAGAGAGAGAGAGAGAGAGAGAGAGAGAGAGAGAGAGAGAGAGAGAGAAACGAAGCAGCCTAAAAACGCCCATCGCTTTACCTTATCCGCTACTTCTTTACACAACTGAACTAACCAAATAAAGTCATGGCGCGCACACTTAACTTGCTTTGGAGGTGTCCTATCAAAGATGTTGGAAAACACTGCTGATGCGGTAGCAAAAGGCCAAAAGTATTCGATCAGACCTAGATTTTCCCCCGCCGCATGTAATAACCCATTGTTCTCTTTATGATGGAAATCAGCAAATGTGGTATCGAGCTTAAAGCGTTTACAGTGGAGCCTGGATAAAACCAACCCCGTGGGACCAGAGAAAATTGTTGACTTTAAGCGAGGTTCACTTTATCCAGGGTTCAAGGGAAACAACCTGTAATGCAATATATTAAAACTCGAATTTCTTTTTTAAAACACCCAGATATATTGTTTGCGATATGTATTAAGCTGTGCAGTTTTGATTTTTTCCTCCGCTTTCTTCATGACCCGAAATCAATTGACACGCAAAGGTCAAAGTGGCGATAAATAAGTAAAATTCAAGATCAACCGGCCACTCTTACTTTTTGACTTCTTGATCAGAGGCAGAACTGATGGCAAAATACTGACAGTAAGTGTAAAACAAGAGCAAGTCCATCGCCTGAAGTGCACAAGTCTCAAAAAACGAGCACATTACCTTTCATATCTTCCATCGTCGCCTAAGCATAAAAAAATCAACTTGGCGTCGCAGGTGGTTAAAACAGGGTCAACTGACATAATTTCGTCTCCTCTGTTCAAATAAGTTCATTCATTTAGAGCTGCATTTTTTTTTCATTTAATTCTTAAATTAAAATATATAATTTCATCCAGAAATGAAATTGTAAACAATAAATAAATAAATCTGTGTGGAGTAACTACAGCCTCGATGTTTTCCAAGAGTGTCCCACATACAATCGTGAGAGAGAGAGAGAGAGAGAGAGAGAGAGAGAGAGAGAGAGAGAGAGAGAGAGAGAGAGAGAGAGAGAGAGACAGAGAGAGAGACAGAGAGAGAGAGAGAGAGAGAGAGAGAGAGAGAGAGACAGAGAGAGAGAGACAGAGACACACAGAGAGAGAGAGAGAGAGAGAGAGAGAGAGAGAGAGAGAGAGAGAGAGAGAGAGAGAGACAATAAGGACAGCACAATAATTTAAATTACTATATCGACCTAAGACTCTTTATAATATAAAATTCCTTGTATATCAATTGTCAACATAATCAAAATTTACCATAATTTACAACTCAAAGACGTTGTTTAACGGTCACGGCAATTCTTCAAGTTCAACAATCGTGGCCAGTCCTGAGGAGAGGTCAAGGTATACCACGTAATGAATCTAGATCTAGATGTCTAGGAGTGTCGAGAACACCTACATAAATCTCCCCGCGTGTGTCGGATAGGCTCAAAGGGCAGTAACTGTGTCCTCAGCGCTAGCTGTGGCGAGACTCATCGGCGAGTTGTCGGCAGTTAATTTATGTCGCCAGGTCTCGATTGGCTTTCTTTTTTCTTTTCTCTTTTTCGAAATCTTTGATGTAAAAATGTTTAAAAACAAATTAGGTTCAGTTGTCTTCTCTCTGCTTTCATGCCTATAGACTGTTGATATCATGTCTCAAAGTTAGCTTGTTTTTCCCCCTGAGTCAGTTATTAATTGTGACGTTTTAAATTTCATGAACATTAGTGTATTACATTGTCTGGGTAGTAGCAAACTTGAAACTTCTTAAATTCTTTTTGTGACAGCTGAATGTAAAGGCATGCTTTACTTAAAATTTAAGCAACTGATCTCTCTCTCTCTCTATCTCTCTCCCTCTCTCTCTCGACTGTCTGTCTGTCTGTCTCTCTGCCCCCCACCCCCCGACCCCTGTCTCTCTCTCTCTCTCTCTCTCTCTCTCTCTCTCTCTCTCTCTCTCTCTCTCTCATATGTCTCAGTCTGCCTGACTCTCCCCCACCCCCCTCGACCCCTATGTCTGTCTGTCTGTCTGTCTCTCTCTCATATGTCTCAGTCTGCCTTTATCTGTCTTTCTGTCTGTCGGCCTGTCTCTCTTCCCCTCTTAGTCTGTCTGTCTCCCCCCCCCCCCCCCTCTCCCCTCGACCGCTCTATCTCTGTCTCTCTCTCTGCCCCCCCCCCTCACCCCACTCTCTCTCTCTCTCTCTCTCTCTCTCTCTCTCTCTCTCTCTCTCTCTCATATGTCTCAGTCTGCCTGACTCTCCCCCACCCCCCCCCCCCTCGACCCCTATGTCTGTCTGTCTGTCTGTCTCTCTCTCATATGTCTCAGTCTGCCTTTATCTGTCTTTCTGTCTGTCGGCCTGTCTCTCTTCCCCTCTTAGTCTGTCTGTCTCCCCCCTCCCTCGACCGCTCTATCTCTGTCTCTCTCTCTGCCCCCCCCCCCCCCGACCCCTGTCTCTCTCTCTCTCTCTCTCTCTCTCTCTCTCTCTCTCTCTCTCTCTCTCTCATATGTCTCAGTCTGCCTGACTCTCCCCCACCCCCCCCCTCGACCCCTATGTCTGTCTGTCTGTCTGTCTGTCTCTCTCTCTCTCATATGTCTCAGTCTGCCTTTATCTGTCTTTCTGTCTGTCGGCCTGTCTCTCTTCCCCTCTTAGTCTGTCTGTCTCCCCCCCCCCTCTCCCCTCGACCGCTCTATCTCTGTCTCTCTCTCTCCCTCCCTATCTCTCTGGAGAAAATGTGTCCAACATAATACGCTTCCACCGGCCCAGGCACAAGTATGAGTATCACTCAGAGATCCTCGACGACAAGAGATTTTTATCGGGTTTGTTTGATAATGAAGAGCAATTTCATATTGCGCTACCAAAGGTGCAAAAATTCTACAATTACGTGTTTAATAGCATAGCTTAAAAAATTAAAAATAATAAATAAATAAATAACCAAATGTAGAAAAAAACGGCAAATAAATAAGAAGTAAGACATACATTTAAGAAAAGGAGGGGGAAAAAAACAATCAGTTTGGCAACGACCAAGCAGCGACCGAGTTTAAATACGACACGAATCTCCAGCTCTTGCTATGCTTAGAGACTGCAACCATATATATATATATATATATACATATAATATATAAAATAATTTGGATAATATAATTTTCAATTAGGTAACCCGAGTGTTCTGGTGATCACCGCAACAGGTGTCAGAGATGGTGTGTGTGTGCGTGTGTGTGTGTTTTGATCGAATGAATTGCTCGTGATGGCGATAGTTCTCCAGGCCAGTATGACAGGGACAGAATGACCGATGTGCTAGTACTATAGTATGCTCCGTCCCTGGATTCAGCCCGTAGACAGGGTTTTTAATCAGAGAAGATACAGATAACTAGATGTATATCCTCGCTGGTTTAATTTCCCAGCGATCGGTAAGCAGCAGGTTGGCCCACTCCGTGCGCATGTATACCTATCTCCGGTTTCCCTAAGCAATTAAAATTGTTTGCACTATTTTCATTGATGGTTGCACTAACATGGTTGCTACTACAGCCAGTAATGCATTAATGTGATCCTCGTAATACGTTTATGTACGTGTATGTGCCTTTATGTGTGTGTGTGTGTGTGGGAGCGATAAGGGGAAAAAACCACCACCACCACCACCAACAACAACAACAACAAGAACATTCCATGCACAAGCTGAAACCAGGCTACAGACGACAGAAAAGAGAAGGAGAGGATAACCAGCTGCATCAAACCGTCACAACGAGCTTTACAAGATTTATGAACTCAATAGTATCGAAGAAAAGAAATTACCCAACTCCATCTTTGCTGTGTAAATTAAAAAAAAAAAAAAACAAGAAAAAAAAGTGGAACATAAAACCGCACTTGTTATAAAAAATAAGAGGGCGCAAAGCAAGCGAATATAAATTCCATTCCGACCCAATAGTATCGAAGAAAAGAAATTACCCAACTCCATCTTTGCTGTGTATATTTAAAAAAAAAAAAAAGTGGAACATAAAACCGCACTTGTTACAAAAATTAAGAGGGCGCAAAGCAAGCGAATATAAATTCCATTCCGACCCGAGCGTCAAGTTTCACGACCTTTCCAAATGTCTCTTCGGGTCGTCACAACACGGTTCGGTAAATACTGAGTAAAATAGAGCAACTATGCGGATACATTTAAGTTTTGGGTTTTCTTTTACATCTTTCCTTCCCTGCTTCGTGGACGAAATCTCGTATAGGGGTATTCAATATGAAATCCAAGGCCATTTAACAACCCATATGCTTGAAGTTTTTATTTTTTATTTCAGTTATGTTAAACAATCTCAACATTTTTATATCTTTCTTGTTTACTCTCAAAATTTGAATGACAACATTCAACCATTAAAGCGTTACTTGAGCTATTCCGCACCATTAATCGGTATAATCAATGAGAACTTGTAATTACACATATATAGGAGGCACTGCGCATGCTATCTACACCACTTTCTGTGTTGGCATCTACTTGCACCGACCAGTGAGTTGCAATATAAGCACAGGTAGATTAAAAAAAAAAATAATAATAAAAGAAATGAACTTCACTGCTGCAGATGCCTGGTCGGTAGAACTAGATCTATTCTTTGAGATTCTCTCGTCTTCGAGAGAGCGAGGCATTTAGAAATTTCTTTATTTGCGCCAAATGCTTTAGGACCCTGTCTGAATCGAGGAGGATGGGCTCGGGTCCCTTTGTGTCCCGGATTGCTCCGGACTGCTGCGGACTAACCCGGACCGCGCACAAGGACACCCGGCCGAGGAAGATGGGCTCGGGTCACTTTGTGTCCCGGATTGCTCCGGACTGCTGCGGACTAACCGGACCGCGCACAAGGACACCCGGCCGAGGAAGGTGGGCTCGGGTCACTTTGTGTCCCGGATTGCTCCGGACCGCTGCGGACTAACCCGGACAGCGCACAAGGACACCCGGCCGAGGAAGATGGGCTCGGGTCCCTTTGTGTCCCGGATTGCTCCGGACCGCTGCGGACTAACCCGGACTGCGCACAAGGACACCCGACCGAGGAAGATGGGCTCGGGTCACTTTGTGTCCCGGATTGCTCCGGACCGCTGCGGACTAACCCGGACTGCGCACAAGGACACCCGACCGAGGAAGATGGGCTCGGGTCACTTTGTGTCCCGGATTGCTCCGGACCGCTGCGGACTAACCCGGACTGCGCACAAGGACACCCGACCGAGGAAGATGCATGTGATCCGAGCAGCTACGATATAAACAAATATCCACCGTCTCCCTTAGACATCTGAAACTTTCTTTAAAAATGCAGTCCAGTCCCGCCATAAACGGTGAACTCATGACGCTGAAGTTGGAAAAATAGAGAGAAGGTAAAAAAGGCGAAAAAAGAACGAAGAGTAAAAGATAAAGTCCATTAGGATTGAAGAACGATATGGAGTAAGGCAAAAGACAACAGAGTATGTCAATATAATTATATTGTTACCAATAATCTCTTGCCAACTAAACGCGACAGAAAGACAATAATTGTTTTCAGTGATTTTCTGCGAACGAGTCTCGCGCGCGACTTTGTTTGGTGTTTGATATAGCCCATCCAAAAACGCGCTGATATCATGTCCTGTCGCATATATAAAAGTTATGGTAAGCTTTCGCCAAGCAATGTGGAACTAAAGATAGAGATCCGAATCTCATGGTGTTGGGCTCGAACCCATGAAAAAGTTCCCTGTGAATATCAGGACGGAAGTTCTAACCGCAAAGATTTCGAGGCACTTCTTTCACTGGGGCCCTGCAGAAAGTGAATGCTGTAATCTAAGACATCAGATTGTTTTTTACTATGTGAAAAAAACAACAACAACCAACCAAAGAACTGATAAATTTACAAAGTTTTTAGTTTATATAGAAAAGATTAAAATAGCTTTCAAAGTTAGACCTTCTTTAGTGTATATTATAACATGATTGTTTTTTTTCCGAACAGCATCTGTTAAAGCTTCCATCCCAAAAATATACCATAATGATTCTCTAGCATAAAAACTTTTTGTGTTGACTTTTGGCCTGTGAGAAATGAACTACTTCAGCTAAGCCAAGCGTTGTGTACAAAATGAACTTTAAGAACGACGCAACCCTCTTTGGAGACGTGAAAAACAATGCATTGCCCAGCAAAACTACAGAGTTTGCACGGTTTTCTAAAAATGTTTTATGATGCGTGTCATGCCAAGTTATCCGTGTATAACATTCTCGTAATATCACCTGGGCTATGAAGAAAAAAAAAAAAAAAAGAAGATAACCGGGATTTTGTTGCTGATAGCCAGCCCGACCTTCTTATCTGTTATCGGAATACTTCACACAAGTTCACATGTGTCAAACAAAAACCACCTTGATATTGCTCTTCGCAGGGTTCGTGTGTGGAAGTCTAGTTTTAAGAATAAAAAGCTCAACCAAAATAGTTTCTGTGTCAATTCAGGAATATTATTTTTGTTTTCAAAGAGTGGTTTATGGATATTAAGAGAAACAGTAGAAAGATCCCTGTTTGATTTAAAAAAAAAAATTATTTGGACAGCGATTTAAATGGTGGTACAGGTAGAAAAGAGAGAGAGAGAGAGAGAGAGAGAGAGAGAGAGAGAGAGAGAGAGAGAGAGAGACAGAGAGAGAGAGAGAGAGAGAGGGGGGGGAGGAAGGAGGGGGAAGGGATACACAGATACTTATATCAGAAATAAAAGAATAAGATAAACAATGAGGAAATGCCAAATCTCACATTAAAGAAGGAATATTAGTTCTATTCACCATGATAGTCCACGTAAAACTATCTCGACCCGTTCTCACTCTAGTCGTAGCTTAATAGAGTTTGCTTCACTTTGAGAATGTTTAAAGAGTGTATATAGATTGTTTGACAGCCTTACGCTTTTATCAAGAATCTAAGGTATAAGAATTAAGAAATAGAAGAGACCTCGCGGGACACGCTTACCTACTGCAGAACAGCGACACAAAAAGCAAAACTAATACAGTGCGACTTTTCTACCTGATCTTTTATGTTGCACCAAGGACGTCACCACTCAAATGAGACGAGCAAGGGAAAGGAAAGGGGAAGGGGGAGGGGTGAAATGAAGGTGGTTCCTTCAACCTATGTCATATCTTTTTACCACCTACCCAGTCATTATTAAATTATATGTATCGAAAAAGGAAAACAAAGAAATGTGTCTCCCTTTCACCCCACCCCCCAACACCGAAATCTCTACAACCACCATTGGGGGGGGGGGGTTAGCCAAAAGGAGACTTTCGTGACAGACTGTCCTCTGGAATGTGTTATTTCATCACTCCACTCCAAAGAGCGAACAAGAGGAAAAAAAACCAAAAACCTTATCACAACGATCTGTCAAACTGAAGAGGAGTTTGCCACATGTGGAAGACTCCTGTATGTTAACAGCTTACAGGTTTTTTTTTATTAAGGCCAAGTCAAACACAAAATCGAGCACCGCTGGGTAGCGCGTCAATATGAAAACATTCCAGAAATATAACAGAACTACATAAAGTTTTTTCGCGGAAAATCTAGTAGGAAAGAAAGTTAAAATTGGTTTTTGTTTTCCGTTTCGCTATGTCAACCTGACCAATAAGACGCCCGCGATAATATTATTTTAATGTAAAATCTTTCATAAATTGAACATAGTGCTATGTGAATTATGTAGAATATTATGTTGATGCCTGTGATAGTTGCAGATAACAAACCCTAGAATAATACATGTAGCTTAAATCTATTCAAGCAGTCTTAAACAGTTTTCTCTGCCAAAAGTTAAACCACACCGTAGGTAACTGGTACAATTACATTATAACAGACCGACCTGCTGTTTAGTAAGGTAAAATTATCTACCACTTGTTGCCAATTAACACCGAGTTATAGGTCTAACTTGCATCATACAAGTGCAAATTTCAATAAACGCTACAAATTCGGCAGCAGCAGCACAAGCAGTTCCGATATTTAGTCCAACACAATCCAGTCTTTTACAATATAATTATTGAAGCGTAGTAATGCCTTATCTCGTAAAGAAGGAAGGCTAGAAACACAGGTCATCCTACACCATTGCATCTAACACATCTGGCGGTCTTACTTAATCACTATAAATCAATCACTCGACATTACAGATCACACTAGGTCGACTCATGGGTCCACCCAGCAAGCGGGGGGTAACGAAAAAGATGTCTATTCGACACCTAGCTAGTTTACGTCTTAACTGTCAATAGCTATTATATCCACGCAGAAAGCTGGGCAGCAAAGCAAGTCCAACCTGTCCAGAATTATATTACGATTAGAGGTTGAAGAGCGAACTTGCGTCACCATTCAAGCAGTAGCTATTCAGTATAGGATTCATCGATTCGGATCTTAGATTTTAGAAAACAGAACAACTACACGCTAACTAAACGATAACTCGATCTAACTTTACTTCACAATCGCCTCATGTATATGACTAGTTAGTGCGCCTGTAAAGTTTGGCGCAGGTTGAGGTGACAGTACATGTACGGGTAGTGGTAACGTTAGTACAATGTAGTATCTGGATCCGTTCCAGGCAGTGGCGACAACCTGTAGGTAGACAGAATGTTCGCTCCACCTGGGGCGCTCAGGTAAGGTAAGACGGGTCGCCTGAATACGATCAGTGACAGCAGCAGGCGGCCAGGCCAGGCGCTGCTACCACATGCTGGCGCGCGCGCTGGGGCAGATCTGTCAGGGGGGTGGGGGGTGGGGGGGGGGGGGGAGTGTGGCACGCGGCGGTGAGGGGGTGGGACGGGTTAGCCCCGAGGGTTCTCTAAGCATCGTCTATACACCTACAATTTAGCTCAAGTTACAGACTATGATTATTCTCAAGTTGCAGACCGATTTGGGCCCCAGCACACAACTCTTACGAATACTGAGGGCTGTGCCCACCACCCATATTTGGCTTACGGCGCCAAGTGTAATTCAATGCATGCAAGCATACATCTCGCACGAGCACGTGAAGACACTGTTGCACCAAGATCTTTACAAGGCAATGGGAATGAACGTTGTTGGTAAATTGAATACCGATACAAAATAAAATAACCAGAAGTCTTTCGGGTTGATTCAAATCTCGTCTCAACTATTATGAATTTGTGTTACAGTACACTAAGCTGCTGGGTTGGAATGAAAGGTTTGAGAGAAAGAGAGAGGGGATGTGTATGAGTGTCTAAGAAAAGGGAAAAGCGGTGAAAGATATGTGTGTGTGTGTGTGGGGGGGGGGAGAGAAACACAGACAGCTTAGAGGCCTTGCAATTGGAGGAGAGCTGGCTTAAGGGGTTAAAAAAGCAAAATGAACAATCAGAAAATGGTGGGAAGAGAGATAGAGAACGAGCGAGCGAGCGAGAGAGAGAGAGAGAGAGAGAGAGAGAGAGAGAGAGAGAGAGAGAGAGAGAGAGAGAGAGAGAGCGAGAGAGGGGGTGGTTAGAAAGACTGATAAACAGAATGATAAACACAGCAACATTAAGCCTGGTGTCCGTCAACTGTGCCAGTGGTCATAGGTGAATGACGTACACTTTTTAAACTTAAAAAAAATGCAACAGTAGACAGATATAGCTGAAGAGTGAACGTGTGGTACCATTCAAGCAGTGGCTCTTCAGTGTGACATTCATCGATTGAGATCTTAGATTACCTCAATATCTGTACAGTCTTACACTCGAACACGCAGATAATGACAACCGTAATATGCATGATTGAAGGGCTTATCAACGTCTTATGAATAGCCCATACATGAAGTACCCCAACCCCCAACCCACTCTTCCCAAAAAAAAAAGGTATTGTTAGGAAGAGTGGGCTCACTGGAATGACAAAAATTGTGAACGCCGTTTTTAAGTACTGGTGTTACGCCTTGAGTCTCTGTATCGATTACAATTGACAAAACTTGGCTCACTCTACTGACTGTAACTATACAACCTAAGCTAACAATATGATTTTTCCAAACGCCCAAGCCATTTCTACATCCAGTCCTTTCTATCTTGAGACTTTCATCGTTACATAAAGCCGCGCGAAGTACACTTATCCGAATGAGTCTTGTTTGTGAAAACTCTATGCAGCGCTACACGTGTTGCCGATTGAGCTGTCGATGTCAATTCTTCCAATTAATATTACAGATCTCCGGATTTCTTAACATTTGACTTAAGTTTAAAAAAAAAATGGAAATAAAAGAATAAAGAAAGCCGTTTGCGTCAACGCTGCCTTCCTTCTTAGACCCCATGAAATAAATTTTAAAATAACTTAGAAAAAAAAAAAACAGTACTGCAAGTGAAGTATGCCTTAAGTTAAACTTCCTCCTTGTATTTTACGCAGAGCGAGGCAAAAAAAAAATTAAGCTTTCAACTGGTAAAGTTGTAGGGAAATTATAAGGTTAATTCATGTCCTTAGGCCTTACGTAAATATCGTAAAATAATCTTCTTTCTCTGCTTCTTATCAGTATTATTTTCTTCATCATCATCAATATTACTTTTATCGTTGTTTTTATTGTTATTGTATTTTAATATTAGTGTTAGTGCTACGGCTACTACTACTACAAATACTACTCCTACTACTACTACTACTACTACTACTACTACTACTACTACTACTACTACTACTACTACTACTACTACTACTACTACTACTACTACGACTACTACTACTACTACTACTACTACTACTACTACTACTACTACTACTACTACTACTACTACTACTACTACTACTACTACTACTACTACGACTACGACTACTACTACTACTACTACTACTACTACTACTACTACTACTACTACTACTACTACTACTACTACTACTGCTGCTGCTGCTGCTGCTACTACTACTACTACTACTACTACTACTCCTATCCATGCACACTGCATGAAACAACCAGATGGAAGTCGCACATCCCTTACTCTAAGATAACACGTGTAATTAAGACACCGAGAGGCCCAGCGAAAGGACGCTAAACACGTTTCAACTAACAAAGGTACAATGCGCATCGCGATTATCGTCATCTGGTTACATAGCCCAGCAACAGCAACATTTCTTCCTTCACATTTTGTAACAATTGTCTTAAACTGGAAAGTGGAGGTGATTCCGATATCGCCAGGCCTGTGGCTACCCTCATGTTCTTTATTTTATACCTGTACGAGCGCGGTATCTACAGATGTACATGTAATTAGACTGGATGCTGTGAGAGTTTTATTCCCCTGCCGGTCTTTCTTGATGTACTCTCTTCTCTCTCTCTCTCTCTCTCTCTCTCTCTCTCTCTCTCTCTCTCTCTCTCTCTCTCTCTCCCTCCCTCCCCCCACCCACCTTTTTATATATTTATGTCTTGTCCATCTCATTGTCTTCCCCACCATTAAAGGGGAAGGGTGATAAGATTAATAACAAAACCCCGCGATACCATAGCTTGAACTTAGAACGCCAAGTTTGCGCCTGTATTTTGATATTTTTTAAGAGTGTTTGCTAAGCGTTCAGTTTATTTTTTTTTTTTATCTTAATTATATTCCTTTATATGTTAAGATAAACTCAGTCCATCATCTAGAAAAAAAAATCTAGATTTTACACAAAATATTCAAGTTAAAAAGTCAAACATTAATTAGTTGTCCTGCGAAGACAGCGCTTTGATTACCCGAGAAAGGGCACAATTATACACCTCTCAGAGAGTATACATCACCAATAACATGGATTTGTAAAGATACTATCAACTGTTAAATTCCACTTGGCTAAAAGATGCTCGGGAATTTTAATTGAATAAAATGAGTAAAAAAGAAGAGAGAGAGAGAGAGAGAGAGAGAGAGAGAGAGAGAGAGAGAGAGAGAGAGAGAGAGAGAGAGAGAGAGAGAGAGAGAGAGAGAAATGTATCACGGAGATAGGATGAAGATGAAATACTCGTAGGTCGCTTGGTAGAGATAGCAAGGTCTCGGGCCAGTGCGCCTACAATCCCCAGTGAAGTGAAGCAAGGAAAACAGGACACTAACATTTAAAACCTCATTTCAATATTCAAATTATAGAAGATCGCCTTACTTCTCAAAGCTTACTGTGAAGAAAATAACAACCGCATAGCTTCTTTCCTTAACTGAGGTTAGGAAGAGACAAACAGGGGCATTAATCCGAAATACATATATAATTATTACCGCGTAGGACTTAAATTGAAGCTTCGCGACTGATAGAAGGCAAGAAGCAGCAAGCTAAAGATGTTTTAGACCTAGCTTAGCTGCCATGATCATAATATGAGGCCATTTGGTCATTCCAATAAAGTCAAAACGGGATATATCTTCATAAGTTACTTGACTGCTGCTCTTGGGTGTCAACAAAAACAGTCTTTAAGATCCCGGCACTTAGAGCATCATTTTAATATATTAACAGTATGAACGATTATTATTGTTGTTGTTGTTGTTATCAATCATTGTTAATTAAATAATAAGGACATGGCGATGCGTTAAATACGACAGTGAAAAAAAAACAAAACAAGAAAACCAAACCAATCCGGCGTTTCCACCGTAATGTGTCGCATTGTAAGAACTCTTCACATAAGCCGCTTACTGGCCAAGTTTGAGTACCGCTACTTCCTAAGACGGAACCAACACATTAACATTGAAAGATGGGTCTCTAGCTCTAGTGCTACAGACAAAATTATTAACATTATGAGTTTCGTTAGAAGGAACGTAGCGGACAGGCACTTACGGGTGGTGAAGAAGTCAAAACGGAGCTGAAAATTATAGACTAGAAAAATTCATGGTAAAAGGGAAAATCAAAGAATGCAAGCCATTTCAGAAGCACTGCAAGCTAACTGGTCTTAACAAAGCAATCAGGCATTATCATATATACGGGGTTTATAGTGCCATAATTCAGCAATTTTAAAATAAGACCACCCCCCAAAAAAAAAAAAAAAAAACAGGAAAAGAAAGATAATAAAGATACCTCCACCATCAACTCTCTCTCTCTCTCTCTCTCTCTCTCTCTCTCTCTCTCTCTCTCTCTCTCTCTCTTTTGTACACAATGCAGTGGAGGTATGTGGCGCCCAAAGATGGTCTTTCTTTCTCTGCAAGCTATCAACGAACGTCTAGAAGCTTTGAAAGGGCTCGCGTTGCAACCAAAGAGGTACAAGTAACAAGTCCTAGGGTAAAGAAATTAATATGTAACGCAAGAAAGACTGGCCTGGAGGAGCATATGAGAAAGGAATGTTAGAAGCGAGGCCAGCCTAGGGAAGAGCAAGTGCAGGGCAAATAAATAAGTGGTAGATTCTACTCGGCTGGTTACTATGTTCAATACGCCCTATGTGTGTATTATTAGAGGCGTCGGGGGCGACCAATAACTCATGACGTTACACGAGCAAGACGGACGCGACAATCGTGCTAACACGACACCAGTTCTGCAAGCCCATGTCGGCCTACTTGACCTGATACAAACTGGTGCAGGCCAGAAGCGAACGTCTAGATCTAGATCTAGATTCAGTCTCGTGTATCTGGAGTGCGAAGATTTATTTATATATTATACACAACCGCGCGCATTGGGGAGAGAAAGAGCGAGTGTGAGTGGCAGATAATGTGTGGATAAAAACACATTTTTCTGGTAAAGTGGTAGCATGGGTGTGGCAAGTCTAGACGATTGTAGGCCAGTAGAGATTCAACGGCGTAATACTTCATAGAAATGGTGACATTGCTATGATAATGCGGGAAAACAGTTTAACATGTCTTCTCTAACCGTAAGGCTACAATCATGTAGGCCTACTACGAAGTTCAATCAATGCAGAGAAAGAGAGAACAAAAACATAGAATGCAGCAAGACCTGCTGTCAGATGGAGGATAAGGTTGGAGCTGGATCGGTTCATCCTTTAAGTATGTCCCTTGTAAATTCTTGCGCCCCATAATATTGTCTAAAACCCAAAGACAAACCACCAAACCAATTTAAAGAGCTGTATGGCTCGCCAAGTTCTCATTAATTTTTTTTGCACATTTGAATCCGTCATTTTTTGTTTTGTTTTGTTTTAATAAGAGAACTCACTCACTTGCCTTACTTAGTTCCAGGACATTGGTCAGATTACAATTAAAAAAAAAAGGGAGAGTCTGACCCGCTGATCACTGGTCTGACTCCTAGTCTTACGGAGAATTATGTTATGTCCACTACCTCGGTCAGAACCTTTATATAATTCATATCAGGACTACATTCACTGCTGTCCTAAAGTTGGTTAGGTGTGGCCGACCTGAAAAACTGACCCTGTCCTGCCCACCCCCCCCAAAAAAAAAAAAAAAAAAATAACAAAAAAAAAACGTATGACTCTAACTGGACAAGGACAGCGTAAAGTTTGAACCGGCGGTGCCGTCAGATTTCAGGGCGGGTGGTCTACCCCACGGGCCACATGTGAATAGGAAGGGGGAAAATGTGGTCAACCCCAGCCAGGTTAGCCGCTACCTGTGTGACCTAGCACCATTAGTCCGTCGACTACTCTCTAACCCCGCGGTCACTTTCCACTCTAGATACACCGAACATGCATAATGTAATGTCCCAGGGTGAAGAACCTGCCGAGTGACTGGGCAACCATAAAAACCTCGGACTGTAAAATCTACTAAGCAAATAACGAGCCGCCTGGCGTGGTAAGGAAGCCACAACGAGACGCGAGCAGTCAGGCGGGTTTAACAGCTCTTCACAATGTGGGAAGGGTATGTATAGAGGGAGAGAGGGAGAGAGAGAGAGAGAGAGAGAGAGAGAGAGAGAGAGAGAGAGAGAGAAAGAGAGAGAGAGAGAGAGAGGGGGGGAAGGGTATGTATAGAGGGAGAGAGGGAGAGAGAGAGAGAGAGAGAGAGAGAGAGAGAGAGGGGGGGGAAAAAGAGAGAGAGAGAGAGAGAGAGAGAGAGAGAGAGAGAGAGGGGGGAAGGGTATGTATAGAGGGAGAGAGGGAGAGGGAGGGAGAGAGAGAGAGAGAGAGAGAGAGAGAGAGAGAGAGAGAGAGAGAGAGAGAGAGAGAGAGAGAGAGAGAGAGAGAGAGAGAGAGAGAGAGAGAGAGAGAGAGAGAGAGAGAGAGAGAGAGAGAGAGAGAGAGAGAGAGAGAGAGAGAGAGAGAGAGAGAGAGAGAGAGAGAGAGAGAGAGAGAGAGAGAGAGAGAGAGAGAGAGAGAGAGAGAGAGAGGAAAGGAAACAAAGCGATAAACAAAGGTAACTTTATTGCAGTGGTCTATGTGAAGATCCTTCGTAAATGGTCTAAAGGACCTGTGTAACAGCCGTGGGTATCATAAATATTATACAGGACAGGAAATGGAACTTAAGGTTGGGATACGCTGGAACCAAGCTACTATATAAACTGGTGGGTAATATCTCTTTGCTGAAAACATTGTATGGTGTTAATAATATTAGTTCAGTGGTAGTACTTTGAATAAGTAACATATTGAGCTAAAATCGGCAAAATTAATGCACTGAGATTTTCTATGGACGGGAAAAAAATTTCATGAGATAAAAAATAGAAGTCCATGCTGATCATGAAAAACGTTTTCAGCGTGTTATGCCGAGAAATGAAAAAGTCCTCATGTACAGCAGAACTCCGGTAGAGCTGATGATGGTGAGTCATCTAGCAAAATTGTAAAACCACTATGTGATGAAAACTGAAATTTCGAAATAATGCTTTTTTTTTTAAAAAAAAAAAAGGCTGTTTTTAAGCACATAGAAATTTATAGATTTATAGAATTTTATTCGTGAGTGTTATTTGAAAATTTTGGTGCTCGTTACACTTGTTGGTGTATTGTTCAGATCTGCAACTGTTATTTGACCTTAAAATTTATGTCATCTCTAATGCAAATTAATATGCCAGTGTAATTGCCTTAAGCTAACCCTTGAAGAGCCTATCGTGAAAATGCATTTTTTTTTTTTAAATAAACAAGATAAGTCAACAAAACTAATCAAGTGTTACAGATCTAATCTGTGTTATGTATACCAGTTACCGCAAACAGAGTTCATGGCAAAAATGCATGCATTATAAGGTTCAATGTGATAACACTTTTGTAAAATTGTGGGGAAAAAATAAAAAGCTTTAAATTTCAGTCAGTATATTTACCTGCATATCGAGGCTCTGCCTGAATTATCTGATATTGCATCTGGCTCTATTTCCTTTTCCACAATCTTAACACGCTTCATTTTCGAAGTTCAAGAAAATCCACACGTTTTGGCTGGTATTATTATTCCTAAATACTTATTGCAATGTTTTGAGAAAGCTAAAAAACATTACACTTATCTACACTGCGAGCTTCATTGTTCAAAACTTAAGCTTGGGGAAAAGAGCCTACGCACAGTTTTCCATTAGTTCAAGTGAGTAGGCAAGATAGGTAGAATCTAGTGTGTACTTATATGAGAGTGGGAACTTGGAGATTTAAGGCGTGTGTCCAAGATGATAAAAATGTGGGAGTAAAGGGAGTGTCGTTTCTAAATATCCAAGCAAGGATATGAAAAGAAAAAAAAAGAAGTAAAAAAATATTGTTTTTTTTTACTCACTACTAAATGTTTCATTAAGAAGGACCCTATTTGCTTGCTACAATTATCTTCTCTTTACGTGCGTCATCATGACTTGTTGATATTGTTGGATGTGTTACAGCATGGTCATGGAAACAAGCTTTAAGACAAGGATGCATTCAACGCTATGATTCATATATAATTTTCTGTGCCACTCTTAAACAATGCTCTTCAAGGATAGCATTACATTCCAGCTATCAGCCGCTCCTCTTGAGCAGATAAATAAGATGCTTTACATTACTTTCAATAAAAATTGTGTCGCTCTCTCTTTCTTTTTTTTTTTCGTATTTTCTCTTTATATTTTACAAAAATGTAGTCTGTAATAACATAACTAGTATAAATTCCTCTTGTTCATACTTTACACTAGTTTATTTATAACGGAGAAAAAAAAATGTGTACACTATTAGTAGAAAAGTTTCAACCAGGAGAGCAAATTATCTCAGGATAAATGAAATGCTTTCTGTTAAATCACTGGTCTTCTCCAGGTCTAAATGTCTTCTTGCCATCATTAAAAACACATACAAAAATCTTTTTCGTTCTTTTGTATTAAAGGGCCAAAGCTAAAATAAGTCGAAGCAAGTCGCTTCCCACTTGAATCTACAGGAAAAAACCACTTGTTACCCACTAAAATGTTTGTGAAGCAAGACACTCTGGTTCGGCTGCTAGCCACAACGTACCAACAACACAATTTATGTTTACAACTATTCACTCCTTAGCTCTAGCTCTGACTTCTTATTTCAGTGACAGCACTGGTTGAGATTAGACCTTAAAAAATGATAAAAGCCCTGAAGTTAACATACTTTTGACTCCCAATAAGTAGCCCAAATCTTTTCATTTTTCACCTTGGAATTCTAAAACTTGTTGCAGTTGCTGATGGATTTTGCTATAAAGGAAGATTTGATTAAAAATTACTTTAAATTTCTGTGACATCGATTTCGTGGATATGAGCCAAGGAAAATTAAAATTTTGGTTCCCAGAGTTTAAAGCAAAAGCTGTATCCAGGATAAACAATATTTTGCAAATAGATATTGATGCAGTAGAGATTGTGAACAGATAATAAACATTTCATCGAGAAAAAAAAGGAGAAAAATATTTGCTTATGTAAGTTGTCAAAATAATTTAGAAGATTGTGAAAAATCCTTAAAGCATGTTTCAATAATAATCATTCACATACTTTCAACATTAAAAAAAGTTTCAAATATTTTAACTATAGAGAAAAATGCTGTTATGAAAAGCAAAAGAAATACAAAAGATAGGAATTTCTTGTAAATATATCATTTATGTAACACTAGCAGATAAGCCTTTGAAAATGCTCATAACAATTTTTTACCCTTCTTATGTTATGGATACAATTTCATATTTACCCATATAGTTAAAGGTGAAAATGCAAAGTCTGAAACTTTATCTTTGAAAGCTATTAATTTTCTAAACATAATTGCTAAGACTAAGGGAGGTAATAAAACGAAAATAATGTTGCTTTTCATGGTGAAGACATGATTTGTTACTTCCCTTTTACTTATGGTTTTACAATGACGTATTAAAATCAAAGTTCTTTCCTTTTAATTTGAAAATGACTGCCGAAAGAAAAGAAAACTAACTGTATTTTTAAAATAACAACAGTAAATAACAAATATTTGAAGTATACAAAGCAGTTAAAATTATTCATCCCCATGAACACATATCAAATCACAAAAAAAAAATCAAGCCATGAACTTATACAGTTTTCATGTGTTTCTCATTGTCTGAGCTACAACACACATTAACTTAAAGTTAGTGATAAGAGACTTATTTAATTTAGCAAATCATTAACACAAATAACTGTTTTCAGTATCATGAAAGTATTAGCAAACTTATAGCTATACTTAATAAGTCATTGTAATAGTCTATTTTCCTTTTCTCAAACCAATTTTGAAGTTCTGGTCGCAACTCATAAAATTACTTTAAATGCAACAAAAGCAGGTTCTTTTTTTTTATTTAACCGATTTCAACAGCCCCACTTTAAATATAAATTCAAATTCTTTATGATGTAGGCAGTTTTTTTTTCTCCTCTGAGAATGGTTCAGGCAGATATATCATGCCTGAAAAAGCTAATGGCCATGAGGGCAGACACTGTTGTCTAAACAAAGGCATGTATGAGGTACTTTTAATTTAAAAAAAAAGATAATAATTGTACAAATGTTTTAAATATCTTTGCATCAAATTTGTGCAACTCTCGGTGAACAAAGATGTTAATCCTTTTTCCTTTTAAACATAGAACTTTAGTGTTACCTGCTTCAGCTTGGCACAGCTATAGGTCTGCATTTTGTCTAATGCATAAAAAGGCACATTTATAATCAATAATATAAAAAATTAAGGCTCAATTCGTTTTGAAATCTTGCAATATAGGTATCTTATCAAACTTAATGCTTCATATTTTAGTTTTACTGCAATACTTGTTTTCATCAACAGATTTTTACTATTCCAATTACTAAATGCTGAGGATTCAACGTTTTTTTTTTAAATTCTTTTTATACTACAATAGATCAATAGTGCTTCATAAATGGCTAAAAATATGATGAAATGAGAGTGCTTATAATTACAAATAAAACTTGTTTTGATCCGGCATTGATATTAAGAGGACATGTTTTACTCTACTGTTAATTTTAGAACAGGCAATCAATATCCTTACATTTCAAACTTGAGCAGTTAAATCACTCAAGGACTATTGATTCTAGATTTAGTAGAAATTATTCAAAGATCATCATACATACAGTATACACACCAAAAATTAAAGTTCTGTAATAATTTAGGTTTCTTCTGCGTTCTAAGTCTATTGAACAGCACAGTCAAATTTATTTATCTTGAGCCTATCTTGTATGTATACAATACACTGAGCTCTGCAAGTTCATGCTGCAGATTTAAGTGCTTTATTTTAGCACATGAATTCTAATAAGATCTAATTTAAATAGTTGCAGCTTGCTTACTGTGTCTTCAAATGACTTTTTTTTTTCTTCAGAAGCAATTTGATCTAGAATCTAAAGACAAAAAGTATGGCGAATCTTTTTTTTAGTCCTCCTTGCCTAATTGTTCAAGGAGTAAAGAAACGCCTCACCTGAAAAAGTGCTCATGTAGGTCTAATCACGATAATCATATTTTCTCATTTAATTTTAAATATCATTTCGAAAGCCTAGTCTTTGGTGAAAAAATGAAATATATATATACTGCACACCTTCATTCTGAAATTTAGATTTTGCAGTCTGGGTAGATTGCCTTTTGCTTAAATGTATGTATATAGTAATACTGGCTAGTACATTCTTGCAACAACATTATAACTTTTGGCCTAGCTTGTTTTTTTTTTTTTTTTTAAGTTTTTCTGAAGCAATTTGTGAAACTTAAAAGTTGAACAAATAGTGAAATCTGTTATCAGAAAGGACTCATGTAGGCCTAACAAATTTTTAGGGTAGGTCCTTGGCCTACTCAAAGGTCCTAATCTGGATGGGGCAGGACTTTCGATTGGGTACTTTGGCATATTAAGATATGATATAGAATCTTGGACACATGATGTGGTAGTTGTTTTTTTTTAACTATTGTCAATTCATTGTTAGAAAAAAGATGAATGATCATAAATAACTTTCTTGTAAAGGAGATAAATTGGAAGGACTTCCGAATGGGTACGTTACCTCTATCACACTAAGGAGGGCCAAAGAAAAAAATTGGGTAAATTTTTACTATTACACCCACACTCACAAGAGTGCTGTTTCTTGTCTTTCCGGTCGACCTTGACCGTGATCGCATTATAAGTGAAAGTAGTCCCGATCACGTAACTCTATGAAGGCGCAATTTTATGGAATGTTAATAAGTTAAATAAATAAAAATTTGGGGGGGGGGGGGACTCGCCCCCCAAAAAAAGAATAAATACTTAAATTATGAGGGGGGATGCCCCCCGACAAGAATTAAGCGACTTTCACTTGATAATACGATCAAATCCTGGTCAAGATGAACTGGAAAAAACAAGAAACAGCACACAGTAAAAAAGAAAATAATAATAATCAATATAGAGCTCTTACCTGTGTTTAAGTGATTAATAAATAGTAATACTTTCCACGGGGCAATATTGGTGGTGTGATCATGAAATGTTCCTTTATAATCGGAAACAGGAAAACCATAAAACCGTCGCTTCTTAGATTTAGGAACAACACTAGACTTCCTACAGCGCCAAACAATGTGGACAAATTATTTCTTCTAGTAATGTATTACCCATACAAAAATCAAGCCCAATCTTTTTCTATGGCCCAACCAAACCAAGCCCTCTCTAGTATTAGAGTAGTGTAGTATGATAAAGGTACGGTACCCATTCGGAAGTCCTTCCCAGGACGGATCAAAATTATCTTTTAACAAAGTATCTATAGGCCTAGGCCTTTCTATTTTTATTCTTCTAGATCTAGATCTAGATCTAGATCCTATCTATAAATTCTACATTTTTATTCTCTTTAAGTTATTGCCTATTAGACTAGATCTCTAGTATGGATCTAATCTAACTGAAAAACTAAAATTTAGTATCTAGATTCTAGAAACCTAGGGGCCTAGACCTCTAAATGTGTTTCTATCCAGATCCAGATATAGATCTATCTAGATTTAGATCTAGATCTAGATTGCTTTACTCCAAAAGGTTAATCTGGAACTACTTTGTTTGGATCTGGGTCTAGATCTAGATATGCGTATCTAAAATATAGATTATTTATAAGAAATATTACCTTCCTGTCATATATTCCGGACAAAATGTGCTTCTCAGTTTGTGCCTTATTATTTCAGTTGTACCACAGGTTTACAAGAGCGATTGATTCCTCGATATGTCCGGAAATCAGTAGATTTTCCAACTTTCTGATTCTATTACTCACTCACTTCCGGTTGACAAATTAGGAAATGCTTTGAAAGGTCAAAGGTGAAATATTTCTAAAATTTTATAAAAGGGAGGTAATTGTGAAAAAGAAAAAATTGGTTCCCCCTAAAGAGTCGGAAAATCAAAGCTAAAAGTCTATGTTAACATTATTGTTTAAAGAAATTACTTCAAAAGCAACCAAAGCCTTTCTCTAACCCCCCCTCCCTTGGTTTTTCTTTCTTTTCCCCACTAATATAATAAGTAATCAATTTAGATTATAATACATTGATGCTGCAGATTGTCCATTTCTTTCATTTGAGCTGAGAAGTAATGATTGCTCATGAGCCCATATATCAGTTTCCAATAAATCACTGTCTCGATG
>JAWDGP010003233.1:462500-505000 GCA_033675545.1 Elysia crispata | reverse complement strand
ATTATCTGGCCATGTTAATCCTATTCCAGAATCCACTAAGCACACGCTCCGCGAAGCCTCTTTCCCTCAGCAAACAAGAAATAGATAAGTCATCAAGTTTGCCCAAAGCCAAAGGGCAGCTGATTGAGCGCTTTTCATTAGTCTAGATAAAGAGGAGCAGACTCCTGTACACATCTTTGCCTGTGGCTTACAGGAGCGCCGCACCTCTGTATTAGTCCTCTTCAAAAAAGAGTTATACAGAGATTCGAAATCCCAAATCACTTCTTCTAAGCTTAGATGATTCCTCCATCTACCCCGCCTCTCTCTCTCTCTCTCTCTCTCTCTCTCTCTCTCTCTCTCTCTCTCTCTCTCTCTCTCTCTCTCTCTCTCACTCTCTTTCTCTCTGCGCACTTGCCTTGCCACGTCTGTCTTTCTGACTACCTTTTTCTGTCTGTCTGTATGCGTGTCTCTTTTACCCATCCCTCACACACATACCTATACACACACTCTCTCTTTTTTTTTTTTCTTTTTCTATCTCTTTCACTCTTTCCGCCTCTGCCCTTCTCTCTGTCTCTTTCTGTCTGTCAGTCTGTCTGTTTGTTCGACTTTCTATTCTCTCTCTCTCTCTCTCTCTCTCTCTCTCTCTCTCTCTCTCTCTCTCTCTCTCTCTCTCTCTCTCTCTCCCTCTCTCTCTGTCTCTATCTGTCTCTGTCTGTCTATCTGTCTGTCTGTCTGTCTGTCTCTCTCTCTCTCTCTCTCTCTCTCTCTTTCTCTCTGAATCTTTCGATCGTTCCTTCACTGAATCAAAACACTTATTTTCTTAAGTTTTTGAAGCAGCCAAATCAGTTCTAAGACGCTGACATCATAAAATAGACGTCACAATAATTATTATTCTTCATTTTAATTTCACTTACTTTACTCCGTCTGTCTTCCGACACTTTCACAAAACCCTCTCGAGTAATAGTCTGCTGATCTCTTACGTTTTAGATGTGAAAAACAATTCCACTTGAGGATCATTTCTTGTCTTTTCTCCTGAACCTACGAAGCGGAGTTTCCCCTCAAGCCTTTTAGAAATCGAGCTAAAATTGTTGTAGGAAAAATGAAAGGGAAATAATCCATGCATCAGTGTATGAAAAGCTGAGGCCTCAATATTCTGCAAGATTGTAGCACAAGACAGCAGCTAGTCTCACCCCAAGGGGTTTGAAAAATGCTTCGCAGAGCCGACCGGAAGTAAGTGACGCTAGATGAAGCGTTCTTGCTCTTGTCGAGAGCCCGAGGAAAGCGATTCATCGTCTGCTGCAGACCGATTTCAATTTATATGCAAAGAGGCTTGTGTCATGAAGTGCCATGTCGAGAGATCTGTCCGTTTTATAGCCAGGTCAGCCCAGTTGTAGAATTGAAAACCTAATGTACTTAGCTATGAAACAAGAAAGTCTGATTGGCTATGAAATAGGCAGATTGCCATAAGATAAGGATAAATGAAGGGCTTTTTCTTTTTATTTTTCTTGGTGTTCAGTGTAGTCCTGAATATTCGTTCAAGTGCATGCAGGCTTTGAAAATAATCAATTTCGAATCTTATAAATAATCAACCGTTGCCATGTCTTCAGTCGAATGTCGCTTGCTATTTATTGATTTATTTATTTCTTTATGCATTCATTATCTATTTATGCTGTCATTTATTTTAGTCTACAAACTCAGTTTCATCTTGGCAATATCTTGTATTGAAGGTTGGGAGTTGTTATAGACCTCTGAACGAAATGATTCAAGTGAAAATATGAAAGAAGAGAAAAAGCAGAATGAAGAGGGGAAAAAAAGCAAAATCAAGAGGGGAAAAAAAGCAAAACAAACTCTCTCAGAACTAGTACACAAACTAATCAAAATGTAGCCTCAGAAGGGACATTTAAATTTATGGGAAGAAAGAAAAGAGTAATACGACCCCTTAATATCTAAATCGAATAAAAGTTTCTTTTACTTTACAAGTTTACAAAATTTGGTTACTCTACATTTACGGAAAATTTTGAGAATAAACAAAATGAACATGAAAAAAATTCTAATTTTTTTTCTTTTTTTTTTTTTTTTATTTCAGCACATTTATGATCTGGAACAAACCGCAATAAATTTATTTTTATGAATTATTAAAAATACCTTGCTATTCCGTCAACATTTACTTATATTTCAAATCAATGATTCTTATGTGTTGTAAATAAAATGAAGGCAAAATGATGCAAATTGAAACGTTTTCTAAAATTAGTCTGGAAACTTTGAGGGGATGTTAAACTGCTCAAATAATTAAACTCTGCCTCCGAGGAAAATCGTCACGCAATTTGACTCTTTCATCTGGGTGACTATTTGAGGGATCACCTGAGTGACTATCTGAGTTACTTTCTAAGTCACTATCTGAGTGACTGTCTAAGTCACTATATGAGTTACTATCTAAGTTATAATCTGAGTGACTATCTGAGTTACTTTCTAAGTCACTATCTGAGTGACTGTCTAAGTCACTATCTGAGTGACTGTCTAAGTGACTATCTGAGTGACTGTCTAAGTCACTATCTAAGTTACTACCTGAGTGACTATCTGAGTTACTTTCTAAGTCACTATCTAAGTTACTACCTGAGTGACTATCTGAGTTACTTTCTAAGTCACTATCTAAGTTACTACCTGAGTGACTATCTGAGTGACTGTCTAAGTCACTATCTACGTTACTACCTGAGTGACTATCTGAGTGACTGTCTAAGTCACTATCTAAGTTACTACCTGAGTGACTATCTGAGTGACTTTCTAAGTCACTATCTAAGTTACTACCTGAGTGACTATCTGAGTGACTTTCTAAGTCACTATCTAAGTTACTACCTGAGTGACTATCTGAGTGACTTTCTAAGTCACTATCTAAGTTACTACCTGAGTGACTATCTGAGTGACTTTCTAAGTCACTATCTAAGTTACTACCTGAGTGACTATCTGAGTGACTGTCTAAGTCACTATCTAAGTTACTACCTGAGTGACTATCTGAGTGACTTTCTAAGTCACTATCTAAGTTACTACCTGAGTGACTATCTGAGTGACTTTCTAAGTCACTATCTGAGTGACTTTCTAAGTCACTATCTAAGTTACTACCTGAGTGACTATCTGAGTGACTTTCTAAGTCACTATCTGAGTGACTTTCTAAGTCACTATCTAAGTTACTACCTGAGTGACTATCTGAGTTACTTTCTAAGTCACTATCTGAGTGACTGTCTAAGTCACTATATGAGTTACTATCTAAGTTATAATCTGAGTAACTATCTGAGTCACTATCTAAGTGGCTATCTGAGTGACTATCTAAGTAACTATTTGAGTGACTATCTAAGTGAATATCTAAGTGACCATCTAAGTGAGTATTTGAGTGACTATCTAAGTAACTATTTGAGTGACTATCTAAGTGACTATCTGAGTGACTATATAGGTGACTATCTAAGTGACTATCTGAGTGCTTATTTGAGTGATTATTTGAATGACTATCTGAGTGACTATTTGAGTGATATCTGAATGATTGAGTGACTATCTTGAGTCTGTTCTAACTGCAGCTCCAGCGGCTCTGTACCGGGCCGTGTACTGACTTGGCTGAGCCAGATGGCTAGAAGTGACCTTTTGCGAGAGATCTGCACACCCAGGTATTGTATCCGCTTGTTTACACAGGAAGAGATTAGAGCCGCCTTTCTGGTTCTGCCAGGGACGTCCACTGATTTAGCTTACCGGAGAAAATTGAGAGAGGAAAGAAAAAAGGAAAATAAAGAGATACGAAGCGATTATAATGTCGATCTGTGTAATGTTACGTTGTTTTACACGATAGACTATAGAATCTTAGTTTGAGCAGCAAATACAGAAACAGACAGAACCATTGGGGGAAAAGCATGTATTTGTGTGGATTTTCAAAAGGTTATAATACTTGTAGAAAAGTCAATATAGCTAAGAGGAATGAGCCAAGAAAAGGGACACAATCAAAGCGAATTGCTATTTGAATGCACCTAACATTTTGTATGAATTTCAAAATGGCTTTCTTAAAAGTCTGAAGATGGAGGGAAAAAAATTGAGCTCTATAGAGAATGATGAGCAAACAGAAAAGGAAATTCTGAAAACCGTAATTTGCGCTGTCCAAATATGACAATGAAGAAGGAAAAAAAATTTCAGAAATGTTGGGAACGTAAGTTGAAATCAGGGTGAGACACAATACTTACACCCAGAGACCAATGCGACATGGATTCCTCAACGCTCAGAAACTGAGTAAAATCGGCATCTCACAGGTTAACCCTATTCTGCCTAAAAAGTATCGATATGTACGTCTGAACGTCTTAGGTTTGTTGAAGAATTAAAGGCGGAATACAAAACAAAAAAAAAAGAAGGTAAAAAAGATAATACTGTTTATGATGAATTCTAAAATGGTGAGGAGTTAAATCTTTACATTTAGCCTCCATAAAGTACTCGCTTTAAATAGAGAATTTAATTAATGCCTCAGAATCTCATGTCTCTCTAAACCACCCGGCAGCACGCTTACCTCTAAAAAGATTTTCACGTATCTATAGGTGGATGACTTAACAAAGGTGAGAAGCAACACTGGTTAGTGTATCGAAGTATAACAATCATGATTTGAGGTCCGTATCGACCAGGATTATGTATCGCGCTTGATAGCTATTTCGAAGTGGACTCTCTAAAACATAGTTGTGTTTTAAAATAACGCATTCTGTGGAGCGAAGTTAAATCTATAGGGTTTTTCTAATTTTAACCGCTGTACACAACTCTAAAAGAATAATAAGGAAATGGACTACTATTTTACATTAAACGTGTGTTGTTATTACTTTCAAGAAAAACTGTTACTGTGAATTGATTGACATTTAATAACGGAAGAAAACCATTAAGTTCATGTTTTTTAGTCTATTCTTTAAGTTAGTTGAACAACTCATACATACTAAAGCAAATCTCGATAAAACAACATAATTATTTTATTCGCATGGCTCAAAATTTACTATTTTTCTGAAAGCTTTATTTTTCATGAGGGCTGCGCATAGAATTATTCAGAATTTACGCGGCTGTATATTTGTTTTCCATCCCAGTGTCGGCTGCTATAGAGCTGAGAGTTGCTAACTGTATTCGTTAAAGAGGAAAACTGTCGCCTCCATCTGCTGTGTGCAACTCGGCAACCGCTGCGGGTTCGAACTGCGGCTTGGGAATGGCGGAGACGCTGAATAGATGGCGAGTAGCCTTACTTTTCACTATGTAGATGCTGGAAGCACAAACACACACACAAAAAAAAAACCACCAAAAAAAAAAAAAAAAAACAACAACACTCACACACAGTCATATTGACGCACATTATACAGAAGGAAAAGGCTTATTTATATTAAATTATCCATGAATTTTTTCCTTATTTTTTTATAAGTCTATTTGAGGTTGTTAAAGACTCATACAACTTTTCACAGAAAGGGTAAAGTAAGAAAAAAAGAGGGCTTCAAATCTACATAGGCACCACGACCTGTCTGAATTCAGGGATAAAAAAGAAGCATGCAAATCTATTAGCAAACATGATCATCATTAAAAATAATAATAATAACAATGATAGTAATAATATTAATAATAATAATAATAATAATAATAATAATAATAATAATAATAATAATAATAATAATAATAATAATAATAATAATAATAATAATAATAATAATAATAATAATAATAATAATAATAATAATAATAATAATAATAATAATAATAATAATAATAATAATAATAATAATAATAATAAAATAAATAATAAAAAGATATAAAGAAATACAAAAGAGACACCAAACTAAAACAAATGTTATGGCAGAAACTAAGGGAAAGTGAAATCATTGAAATGATGTTTCTTTCACTTATTTTTAATGCGATAGACTTGCCACCACAATTGTTTTCTTGGGATTATCAAACTTCATGTCATATTTAATTTGATAATTTTGCAAGTCTTGTCAATCAGTGAAATGTAATTCCATTTTATCAATCAAGTCATCCTTTTTTCTTGAGAGAAAGAGAAAGAGAGAGAGAGAGAGAGAGAGAGAGAGAGAGAGAGAGAGAGAGAGAAAGAGAGAGTGAAAGAGAGATAGATAGATAGATAGATAGATAGATAGATAGAGAGTGAGCGAGAAAAAGAGAGAGATAGAGAGAGAGTGAAAGAGAGAGATAAATATGGAGAGAGATTGAGAGAGAGAATGAAAGAGATGGAGAGAGAGAAAAAGAGAGATAAATAGGGAGAGAGAGAGAGCGAAAGAGAGAAAGAGAAAGAGATAGATAGATATATAGATAAATAGATAGATAGATAGATAGATAGATAGATAGATAGGTAGGTAGATAGATAGATATATAGACAGATGGATAGAGAGACAGAGTGACAAAGACAGACAAAGAGGTAAGTATTAAAAAAGAGAGATATCTGAATAAGTTGTTTAGAAAAGATGACGCAGCGCAGTTTGTCTGGTTACCGTGGCAACCAGATTTTTGCCAAAGTTGACAAAATGATATTTTTGAACAATTTGATTGATCTGAAGAAATAGAAATAAAGAGCAAACGTAAGTGTAGAAAAATTTGATTTTTAAGCATTTAATAAGTAAAAAAAAAAAAGAATAATTAAAAATTCGCAATCCGAACAGGAAGGAAAACATCATCAAAACAAGAATAGAAACAATTTTTGAGGAAATTTCTTTTTTTTTTTTTTCATTTACATCAAGAATCTGGTCTTGCAAATTCAAAATAAAAAAAATAAAATCTCTTTCTTTTCAATTGTTATCAGCAATTCGGGCTGGTGGATTTAAATTGAAGAGTAAAATATCTCAACTTCCACTTCCATTATGGATCTGGTATTGCCAACTCCTCTCTCTAGCACTTGATGAATCAGTGAGATAAAGGCAAATCTAATCTTACTCTAGTCTCACTCTAGTCTTACTCTAATCTTACTCTAATCTTACTCTGATCTTACTCTAGTCTTACTCTAATCTTACTCTAATCTTACTCAACGTAAGGCATAAAGATGGTCATCGCATCGATGTCATAGCTTTATTATTCTTTATTAAGAGATCCACCAAAAACATGAAATATCCTTGGTATAAATTTAGAATCAAGGTTTCAATGTCTACAGAGATTAGAAAAGAATTTACTATAACGTCCTTGACTAGAGTCAGCGCTTAACTAACTCTTCTCGCAACTAATCAATATACCATAGCTCGCCTTCCTTGTGAGGTCTGCTTCCTGAAAACACTTCCTGTGCATGCGTAGTGCATTGCGTTCTTGATAAACCGGAAAGAAGTAAAAACAAGACCGACGCAGAGACAAACTTTTTAGCAAATGTGTCAGAATCGGTTTGCACCCGGGCTATTCCCATTTACTCCCGCCATGGCTCTCTCTACAAGAGGCTTTAACGGGCGCATCTATTTCCGGGCTATGTTTGCAAGCACTTCTGATATTCTCATACGACAGATTCCATTTTGTTTAAGAACCTGAAGATGTTTGCCATCATTCTTTTAACTCAGCCCTCCCCCCCCCCCCCTCTTCCCTTTTTCCCCGCCATGACATCTTCTTTGCCCCGATCCGTCCCATCTCCCACACATCATCCTCTGATGTTAAGTATTGGTTACTCTCGGCTTTTTACTGTTTCTTACTGATTCCTTTTTTTTTTCTTCTTTTTTTTCTTCTATCAATCTATTACGTCCACCTAAGAAATAGTTAACATGTCAAGGAGACTGTACTGGAATGGGTCGGGGTAGCTTCCTCACTTTCAATCTTCTTTCTCTCCTTCGGAATATTTACAGATAGACCTAATAGAATAAAAGTTAATGAAAGTGAATTTTTTTTTTATACACAAGATTACTATAAAAGTGCTCTACTGTTGTTGGGAGTATTATCTTACAACATATGTTTTAAAAGTAGATAAGAATAGGCTTAGAGCTTACTTTTATCTTGATAAATGAATGATTAACAATGGAATCCGTATAAATACCTACAGTTTACCTAATGTTAAATTAACCTATGTGAACGCTGTCTTATTCAGTCAGAAAAAGTTGGGATATCTATAAAGCTTAAAATAAGATGAAACTTGGATGCGTGATAGTAAATTGTTTTATCAAAAGCGTTTCTGCCGACCCAAAAGCGTTTTCTGCTTCTCCTGTAAGCCAAGAATAATAGGAGAAAAAAATGAATATTGGGTTAAAAAAAAAACATAGAACAAAATAAAAATAAAACCCCAATAACATTATTATCTTCCCTTGGCTTTATTTCTTTCAGCTACTCACATGTATTTCAATTATCACTCTCTTTGCCAAACGGAATGTCTCCGTTTTTTTGTTTTTTTTACTCTCTTTTGTGTCAATCCCACCTTAAATTTCACACTGAAAAATGAAAAGTCGTCAATCACAAAATGAAAAGAAAAAAAAAAAGAAATACATGCCAAAAAAGAAACCAAAAAAAAACAAAAAACAAAACAAAACAAAACAAAAAACAAAGAAAAAAAAAACTGTCAAAATATTCACCACTCCAAAAGAAAACGGAACATATGAGTGATGACTCGATTTTTTTGGAATTTAAACTGGAACTTGGGGAAATGAAGTCATTCTCGTGTTTCAAGACTAGACGAAAAAAGATACTAATTCCCAGAAATGGATACATAATATGTATACTTTTACCGTATTATCGTATGAGTGAGACGTGGAATGACATGTCCAATAACTCCAAGAAATTGGATTCTTGGATGCGGTCCAGCTTCGGCGAAGTGGTGAACTCGCTCAGAGAGGAGCGCTGAGATTTCGATCTTTGCGGAAAGGGAAAAAAAAAACAAAACTTCTGAGATGAGATGCGGCTTGCGGGACCCCGTAGATGCTCTGTCTGCGTACCGTCTGCATTAAAAAATGGACCCGCTTTCCTCTGGTTAGGACAAGGGGAGACAACCCTGGAGTTTATGATTGGTGGGTTTGGGGGCCAAGATAGCTTTCATATATCGTTAGAACATGAGGAATATTATGATTGAGTTCTAAAGGAGACAGGGAAAGCAGAGAGGATAGAGATGCTAGAGTATAAAGGAGTGAAATGATGGGAAAGAAATATAAAAAAATAAAGAATTTACTGGTTGTACGGTAAAATCGGCAGCGTTATAAATAAATTAATGCGAAATTGAAATGAAAAGGGTGAAGGTAAGCTTTAATATACACTATAAATAAAATCAGTGGAAAGAATCGGCAATCGGAAGGAAAATGGTCTTGATGTCAGCGTATGGTAAACATTACAGTATCCATTCATGAATATATTTCGTATTGAGTCGAACTGATGTACTTTGGTAGTAGGCAAAACTTTTCTGGAAACCAAATGAATGAATATTTAAAAAAATATATATTAAAAAGTCGTTTTGCCACGATATGGCAATAGGAAGTTTTCCTCGATATAATAATGTTTATAAAATAAAATAACCTCTTTGATGCTGGGCCATAAAAAAAAATCATAATAATTATTTATGTTGGTTTACAAACCAATAAAATGCCTGAACTGTTATAAGCGCAAACAATCTTTATACACGGGAAAAAACTGGGGGTTTTTTTAGCTTCTTCCCTGTTAGAAATGAAAGTTATTTCCGGTTTTCTGTTCTGTTTTTTGTTTTGTTTTGTTTTTTCTTAGTTTTTATCATAATAAGCTGCGCAAAAGCGAGATTTAACAAACCAGACACTTCTTCTAACGTTAAAACCCGCCAGTTATGCTGATTCCGACGTAACGCTAAGTGATATTCCAGCTAACACTTCGGCGAGAGGTGTGGTTTTAACCTTTCCATCTCCAGGAGTTGGTGTAAACAAGGCATATATGATCATAATGCTCCACTTAAAGAAAATATATGGGTTTGTCGAGTTTTTAAGCTCTTGTTTTGCAATCAGAAACAAGGAGCGAACAGTTGTCAAGGATCTAAAACAGCGTAATTTTAACTAATAATGGCAAACCATGCACAAGTTCGAATTTTTTAGAATTAAAAATTTTCGCACTGTAAAAATATAAGAATAATGAGCTACCGTTGTAAATTTAAGGTCTATTTGTAAATACTTGAAAACAATCATTGCCGTGCATGTTTCAACAAGAAAAGTCGATTGGCTTATAACGTAGATTCTAAACTTATTACAGATGTTTTTTTAAGAGTTTATTATCATGCAGATTTAAATAAATGCGCATCTGTGAATCCCCAAAAGGCATCGCACCATTCCGCACTTACTGCGGGGACCCGCAAGTCTTCTTATGCGTTTAAAAAAGATCTTAAGTTCAATCGGGAAAATACAGAACAAGTCACTTTCCCCTATAAATGGGCAGCTATGAATTCACAAGGCAGTGCATTTTTAGGCACTTTTTGTGGGATTTATCACCTTCCAGTGTACATTTTAAAATGATTTTGAATAAGTTAGGCAACTACAGAATTGGCTGATTTCCTATATTATGTTTTTTTTTTTTAATGCATTTATCAAATGAATATTTATAAAGGCTAAAATTATAACAGTTACTCTGTAATACCAGAGACGTTTACTCGATATGCGGAAAAAAAAGTGTTTTAAAATTGTCGATTTATATCTTTTATGAGCTCTAGCTAGCATATAGCATTTACTTGAATCAATCCTTTCGAGGAGAAAAAAAATTAATATTAAAATAATAATAATAATAATAATAATAATAATAATAATAATAATAATAATAATAATAATAATAATAATAATAATAATAATAATAATAATAATAATAATAATAATGATGATGATGATGATGATGGCGAACTGAGGTGTATGTTGGAATATACATGAGGTTTAAACGACTTTCAATAAGTAGGAATGAGTATAGTAGCATAAAACTGCATCATCCACAGACCAAGACAGCGCCTAAACAAGAGAGGAATCCGCACGGTGGAGCTCTTTCAAAATAAAACCAATTTACATTTGAATAATTGATTGCGTACGGATATTGGGAATAAAAAAAAAGGAAAAACAAAAAAAAAAAAAAAAAAAAACGAAAAAGAAAGGGTTTAAGGTAAAAGGGATATGAGAAAGTTTTAAATTTTTAATACTTACTTAGGCTCTACATTCTCACTCTCACTCTCTCTCTCTCTCGTTCTCCCTCTCTTTCACTCTCTCTCTCTCACTCTCTCGTTCTCTCTCTCACTTTCACTCTCACTATCTCTCTCTCACTATCTCTCACTCTCTCTCACTATCTCTCACTCTCTCTCACTCTCTCTCTCTCTATCTCTCACTCTCTCTCACTATCTCTCTCACTATCTCTCTCACTCTCTCTCATTCTCTCTCTCACTATCTCTCTCTCTCTCACTATCTCTCACTCTCTCTCTCTCTCTCACTATCTCTCACTCTCTCTCTCACTATCTCTCACTCTCTCTCTCACTATCTCTCACTCTCTCCCTCTCTCACTATCTCTCTCTCTTTCTTTCTCTCACTCTCTCTCTTTCTCTCTCTCTCTCTCTCTCTCTCTCTCTCTCTCTCTCTCTCTCTCTCTCTCTCTCTCACTCTCTCTCTCTCGTTCTCTCTGTCTCTCTAGTATCCTGTATGCCTTCATGCCTAACTCCTTCTCTTCTTCACCTTTCTCCATCCCTCTTCTCCGCTTCTTTCTTCTCTTTTCTATCCTATTCCTCTCGTTTCACCTTCTCCCACTCTCCAATTATTGTTATGAGGAAGGCTACACCAATGTCTTTGTGCGTACTCTATAGAAAACTAAGAGACATAAGTTTTAACAATTTACAGCTAGATTTTTTCTTCGCGTAAGCTTCCGTGCGTCAATCTGAGCTTCATGTGAGAAAACTATTATTTCTTTCTCACGTTTATGCAAAGCCAATATCATTACATCCCACAACCCCATGTTTTAAAGCTCCTCGTAAAGATATAGTGAGGTGTCCTTACTGTCATGAGAGAAATTAAGATTTTTTTTTGAAAATTATAAACATTAACAAATCTTTCAACTTAGCAATTCTCTATTATCAGAATTGATGTGGGTTATGCTATTTTCACGACAATTTTCTGCACAGCGCCTTCCAAGCCCTACAAAGCAATGATATGGCAGAGACCTGTATACCGTGAGCTTTAGAAGCAAAGGGCAAAGGGATACCCCGTCTTTGTGCACACGTTTTGTGCAAATAACAAAGTGTCGAAAGATGTAACCACATTTTGTAAAGATGTCACAGAGAAACAGTCTTGATAGATGATGGTGGGATACAAAAACTCAGGGAAAGAGAGAACAGTGCGACAGCGATAAGTCACGTTGAGAAAAAAATAAGACAAATGAGAGAGAAACAGAGTGAGAGAGAGAGTGTGAGTGTGTGTGTGTGGGAGTGAGAGAGAGACAGAAAGAGGAAGAGGAGTCAGAGAGATAAAGCCGCAGAGAGACCTACAGAGAGACAGGTAGATAGATAGATAGAGAGAGAGAGAGAGAGAGACAGAGAGAGAGACAGAGAGAGAGAGAGAGAGAGAAAGTGATAGAGAGATAAACAGAGAGACAGAGAAAGGGAGAGAAACAGAAACGCAGGCAGACAGTACAGATAGGCAAACAAAACAAGAAGCAAAGAGAGATGAAAAATTAAAAAAAAACAAAAAAAAAAACAGAGAATGGTAAGGAATCAGAACAACGGAGACAAGAGAAAAAGGCGATTAATTTCTTCACGACAGCCGTTCCACAGCAGGGAAGCCGTGCTAACATCTGGTTTTGAGCTTTGAGCAGACTCAGCAACTGAACGAGCTTCTGTGCCGAGATTAAGGGCTGACACTCTACAGGTTCCGGAATTAGAGCTGGCAAAGACCTGGCAGCCGCCTATGAATACTAACGCTTCCCTCCCGCAGCCACATTCAGTATCTTAGAATATGGAGGAGAATGCAGGGCAAAAACTTCACAAGGCTTTGACATCAGTGATTGTTTTTGTTGCTGCTCGGTAGAGGTATTTTTACTTTGGTTGTCGTTGTTGCTGTTGTTGTTGTTGTTATAGCTATTGTTGTTGCTGTTTTAGTATGCGCAAGCTTGATGTTTTTTTTTTCCTTTTTCTTTTTACATTTCATAGAAAGAGAAAAGAGATATTTGTTTGGCGTTTTGTTGTTGTTGTTGTTGTTGTTGTTGTTGTTGTTGATGCCGTTGCTTTTGGTTGTTCTTGATGTAAGCTGATTCTTCCGCCTGATCCCCCCCCACACACACACACCTTTTTTTAACATTTTGCTGACAAAAAAAAAAAGATTATTTACTTGACTTTTTGTTTATTGCAGTTTTAAACAATAAAGCTAATATTTTTTTTTACCGTTGTTTTCCCCTTTTCGCATGAAAAAATTACTAGTTTAATTTGTTACTTCAGGTTATCTAAAATCTTTTTGTGAAACCTTATTTATACCGACAAGACTCAGGAGATAGGAGATGTAAACTCGTTCTACGTATATCGTATGAATTGGATTCCATTGATAGAAGACATTACAAATTTCAGTTCCAAATCGTAAATCGCATACAGGCTGACTTTCCAGCATTAGGGAAAAAAAAACGACAACTCCTAAACGAATCTCCTGAGTGTATCATGATATTCTCCCATCACCGAAGTCCATAGGGAGTCGCAATCCTGGCTGACTCCTGATACCTGTATCATTAACTTCTGGGTTCTCGCGACTGGGGCCCAAAATACAAACCACATGTTGCCCCAACTGTTATGGTGCCAGCATTCTTCAGCGTCGGATGCCATAAAGATCAACCTCAGTCTACTCTCTTCAACGTCTGATTTGTATCAGAATTCTACGTGAAACTTATGAGACGTAAAAAGTAGAATCTCCAGATATTGCTTGTTTTGCTCCTTAATTTACCCCTATGAGAGTATTAATAAGGGAGGAAAGCTCAGCTTTAGTATGTTTCAAGTTTATCAAAAGACATAGAGAACCTGGCAGAAGGCATTTTTTTTATGCTTGTCCGTAAAACGATTGCTTTAAAAACTTGAAGGACATAAGTATATCGTCAAGAAAAAAAACAACAAAAAACAACCCTATATTGGAAATAAATGAATGCAGTAAAAGCGGCAAAGAAAGTTTACAGAAGTTTAACTGAGGTGTATAGGGAGTCACTGACATCATGATGTATAAAGTAACAGGTTGGTAAAGACGAATATCAGGATATAACCAAAGATGTTTAAAGGACAATTTTCCAAGTCGCCCTTCAAATGACTTCTAAAATTCCGAATATGTTCAGTACCAAAGGAGTTGGAAAGTCAACAGGACATTGAGGAATTAGTAGATTGTTTGGCAGATTGAATAAAGGAATGTATGAACCCAGTCCACCAATAACAGTTATCTTCCACCTCTGTGCTACTTCTTCCATCAAACTGAAATTGAATGGTTTTTTTATATACCAAGAGCTAACCATGCACATATTAAAGAAAGAATTATAGAACGTCAAAAAGTTGACTTCTCGTTTTCTTACGTTTATTTCTAAGTAGAATGTGGTAAGTAAAAGTTGTCTTGTTCTAGGTAACAAATCCACCCTTTGGTTCAACAATTTTCTCGGCAAGACCGCACAGTCTTGTCGCAAAGGTTATCCCCGTGCTATCTGTCAGGTCAAATTAATTTTTTTTTGTATATTCCATATATTTATTTTTGCAGGTAAATGTTATCATACTAGATTCTTAACATCGTGAAAATTAAAGTGTGATAAAGTTATTTAACCTCACGAAGCTTTTTCTGCCAGCATATTCTAATAGTAAATGCTTGACAGTGTAAAAGAAATAGTGAGTCATCCCTCTCGAGCGAGATTCATGTATTTGCCATGACTAGCGTGGCCGATGCAAAATCTGCACATCGAAATTTCGTCTTTATGACTTAGTGTTATTGATTCGGAATTTAGTCCGTCTATTAAGTTTGATAGCCTTTTAAGGAAAATATTTACTCTTTCAGAATCCCATCATGCTTGTCGTATTGGAATGACATAAAATCAACAGGGGCAAACAAAAACCCAAGAACCAGTAAACATAACAGTACCACCAAAAACAGTCACACCGCCATCCCCTTATGATTACCAATAGGAACAAAACAAGAAAAAAAAAAACCCAATAAAGATAACAGTACCACCAAAAACAGTCACACCGCCATCCCCTTATGATTACTAATAGGAACAAAACAAGAAGAAAAAAAAAAACAATAGAATTACAATCAGAAAACCCAGTGAGCTCACACCCCTTACGGGCTAAAACGGTGATTTTTTCGTTCCATAACAATTTTTCTCTGGTTATTTAGGAATTTTCTTAAAATCTCAGAGATAATTAAGAATATTTGATTTACTTGTTTAACAGTTTGATACGGCTCGCCTTCAGGGCTTGTGATTCATCTAAATTAAAACAAGGCCGTGACATGCGCAGCGGACATAGGAAGATGTTTCCTTCCGTAATGCCCTCCCTAGTGCCCTCCGTAATGCCCTCCCTAGTGTCCCCCGTAATGCCCTCCCTAGTGTCCCCCGTAATGCCCTCCCTAGTGCCCTCCGTAATGCCCTCCCTAGTGTCCCCCGTAATACCCTCCCTAGTGCCCCCCGTAATGCCCTCCCTAGTGTCCCCCGTAATGCCCTCCCTAGTGCCCCCCGTAATGCCCTCCATAGTGCCCCCCGTAATGCCCTCCCTAGTGTCCCCCGTAATGCCCTCCCTAGTGTCCCCCGTAATGCCCTCCCTAGTGTCCCCCGTAATGCCCTCCCTAGTGTCCCCCGTAATACCCTCCCTAGTGCCCTCCGTAATACCCTCCCTAGTGCCCTCCGTAATGCCCTCCCTAGTGTCCCCCGTAATGCCCTCCCTAGTGCCCCCCGTAATGCCCTCCCTAGTGCCCTCCGTAATGCCCTCCCTAGTGCCCCCCGTAATGCCCTCCCTAGTGCCCTCCCTAGAGCGTAGATAGCATGGATCTTGATGGACAAAAAACTTCATTTGGTTCAAAATGATTTCACAGCAGGGGGACTCTTTTCTAGGATCGCCCACATTCACGCTGTAATCGCTGTTGATGTCGTTGTTGATGATGCCGCTATCGCGTTATTGATTGTTGCCGTCTGCGCTGCTGATATCCTTATTATTCAAGTTACTGCTTGGAGGCCAATCTTCACAAAGGCATGTCTGTTAATTAATCTAGTGAATGTCTGCTATAATCCCTCTCTTTTACGGTTGACGAAACAAAGCCCAGTGGAAACGGCTTGGCTACGCCCGTAGAAAGTCTGCAATCAGTAACGAAAAGCTTGTGTTAGGCTGGAACCCGCGGGGTAAGACATCAAAAAGAATGCCACGGGACACCAGGAGACAAGTAGAGAAGGGTGGCTGAGATTATGGGGAAAGGGCGGAAAACCTCGATAGAACGGGTTGATTGGTCGCCTATGGCCAGTGTTTGGGTGGGAAAGGCATTGATAATGATGCTGGTGGTAGTGTTGGTGATGATGATGATGATGATGATGATGATGACTATGATGATGATGATGCTGTTGGTGCTGATGATGACTTTTGCAAACTATCTAAGTGATTTTAAGACTAAGACTTTTCATAACTTTGCTTTTTCACAAAAAATTACTCTGTTTTAATATTAAAATCGTCGTTTTGAGTTAAATTGACTCTATTTGAGAGACTAAGGGAATGTCTATCTGTTAAGCACTATTGCTACTTCTAAACTAGATATCAGTTTAGCGCTTGATGTAAAGCTGAGAGTCGCAAATAAGAAGGCAAAACAAAGAAAGGTAAAGCACAGCTCTAACAACCATTTAACATCAGACATCACTCGAGGTTTCAATTTCACACCTCAGACAGAAAAAATTGGGAAAAAAAAACATATAAATTTTTACTTGCAGATAACAAAACAAAACTCAAACTTAATTTAATAAATTTGAGGCATCCATATTGAGCACTACTACTTCTACTACTACTACTACTACTACTACTACTACTACTACTACTACTACTACTACTACTACTACTACTACTACTACTACTACTACTACTACTACTACTACTACTACTACTACTACTACTACTACTACTACTACTACTACTACTACTATTGCTACTACTGATACTACTACTGCTACTACTACTAATACTACTACTACTACTACTACTACTACTACTACTACTACTACTACTACTACTACTACTACTACTACTACTACTACTACTAATCACTGCTACTGGTATTTCTTGCATAAAACATCAGCGGAAGTTTTTTTTTGTTTTTACATCGTCTCTCTCGCTATTATACCGGTAGTTCTTTAGCACATTATATCTTTTACACTCAAGTGATTTCACAATGTCATACGTTAGAACCTGAAATGAAACCTTAACTTAAACAACTAAAAGAATAAGTTGGTCTCTCTCCACAGCTTCTGCATAAACTTTGTTTTTTGTTTTTTTTTTTGGATTTTTTTTTGGCTTTTGTACACCCTTTTAATTTTTGTTGCAAGAGAGGGACAGAAAGAGAGAGAGAGAGTGTGTGTGTGTGAGAGAGAGAGAGAGAGAGAGAGAGAGAGAGAGAGAGAGAGAGAGAGAGGCAAAGAGGTACAAAGAGAGAAGGAATAAGAGAAAGACGGAGAGATAGAGAGAGCGAACGACAGGCAGAGAGAAAGAGAAAGATGCAGAAGACCGGGAGAATCAGACAAATTGAATTCTGTAAAACAAGAGACTGAGCGAAAATCACGGTCCAGCTTGGAACTCTTTGGCTCTCACTATTTGTGTTGACCCATCGATCCCTGTCAAAATCTCCACAGTAAACATTGGGCCAGAAGGAAAGTATTAGTTTGAAATAGCAGGCGAAAATCAGGCAGGTTTAGAATACTTTTAAAAATCAATACTTGAGGTCGACGAAAATCTGCTCTCATAGACCACGTCTTCGATTGGAGAATGAGAAGCAAAAGGCTTAGAAATGAAATGCTCTTTGTTGTTCTATTAAGTCGATTTGGCGGAATTTGTGTTGTGCTAGATAGACACTTTGACATCAGGCATTGTTGTAGCGCTTTTCACTGCTAAGATTCGAAGCCGTTGCAGGGGTAATATTGAATGACAGTTAAATGCCTGAAAAAATGTGGAATAGAATAAGAAGAGTGCCAGCTAAGAACAGGGAGACCTATTTATTAAATTGTGTGTACATAAAAGCACATTGGACAAGCTTGGCGAAATGAAAGCGGCACATTCTTTAGGTTCACCAAAGAAACTGGACGTTATTTCACAGATTACGTTGATGATGATGTTGATGATGATGATGATGATGATAATGATAATGATGATGATGATGATGATGATGATGATGATGATGATGATGATGATGATGATGATGATGATGATAATTTTATTGTTGATGACAATGGTGATGATAATTTTATTGTTGATAACAATGATGATGATTATGATGATGATGATGATGATGATGATGATGATGATGATGATGATGATGATGATGATGATGACGATAATCATGAGGATAATTTTATTGTTGATGGTGATGATTATGACGTTGATAATAATGATAAAGATGATGATGATGATGATGATGATGATGATGATGATGATGATGATGATGATGATGATGATGATGAAGATGATAATTTTATTGTTGATGGACCATAAGTACCAGGTGATGGTGATGACGGTGATGTTAATGATGATGATGATGATTATGATGATGATGATGATGATGATGATGATGATGATGATAATCATAATGACTCTACTGATGGACAAAGAAAGAGGACGATAATATATTTCTGTGACTTTTCCGTTCTCCCCCTTTCTAATGGGCTAAAAGACTCCACTTTATTGTGCCTATAAGAATAACGTGAAGAAATATAAAAGCAGCAGTGAAAGAGATCTCCTAGATGAAGGAAATCTTAAAAAGACAATGCCAGGCATTCTTAAATTCTCACCTAACAGGGGGAAAGCCACACAAAAACTCCCCCTTTATTGCAAACATTAAGAACCACATATGGTGACAGCTTTTCAACGTGTACAGCTTGCTATAACTGTTAAAATAGCATTAGTAATCAGACAAGATAAGCTTGCAAATTATGATAATAATTGATAAACATGAGATATGGCATCTTCACCAATGAAAAAGTACTTTATTACTTAAAGCAATCAACTGAAGTTCTTCTAAAACAACTTTTTCCCTTATCGTCTTCACTACTATCATCAATTTTCATTGTCTCCATCATCGATACCATCATCATCATCATCATCATCATCATCATCATCATCATCATCGTTATCTTTATCCTCCTTCTCATCATCATCATCATCATCCTCATCATCATCATCATCATCATCATTACCATCATCATCATCATCATCATTATCATCATCATAATCATCATCATTATCTTCATCATCAACATCATCATCATCGTCATTATCATCATCATCATTATCATTATCATCTTTATCCTTACTTTTACCATCATCATCATCATCATCATCATCATCATCATCATCATCATCATTATATTTATCATCATCATCATCTTTATCTTTATCTTCATCCTCATCAACGCCATTATCAGCCTCCTCCTCCTCATCATCATCGTCATTATCATCGTCATTCTCATCACCATCATCATCATCATCTTCATCATCATCATCATTATCATCATCACCATAATCATCATCATCATCATCATCATCATCATCATCATCATCATCATCATCATCATCATCATCATTATCATCATCACCATCATCATCATCATCATCATCATCATCATCATCATGTTTATCATATAGTTATCCTCATCATTACACTCAATACCCTAAAGAAGGAAAACCTGTGACGCCACTGTTGGCACTAAACAGTCTGAGAACAAGAAAAGCTGCCCTCTGTCAGGTTCTACAACCTCTCGTTCGTGATCACATGGCCAGTCATGTTTTTCAAACCAACTAACGAAGCAAAATTACCTTAAATCGTCAATGCTCTTTTATAGTCTCGGCACAACTTCCTCCTTCTCCGCCTCCTCTTTCTCATTCTCCGCTGTCTCCTCTTCCTCCTCTTTCTCATTCTCCTCCTTCTCTTTCTCCTCTTTCTCATTCTCCTCCTTCTCCTCTTTCTCCTCTTTCTCATTCTCCTCCTTCTCTTCTTCCTCTTCTTTGCCTTTCTCCTCCTTCTCCTCTTCCTCTTCTTTGTCATTCTCCTCCTTCTCCTCTTCCTCTTCTTTTTCATTCTCCTCCTTCTCCTCTTCCTCCTCTTTCTCACTCTCCTCCTCCTCTCTCTCATTCTCCTCCTCCTCTTTCTCCTCTTTCTCATTCTCCTCTTCCTCCTCTTTCTCATTCTTCTCCTTCTCCTCTTCCTCCTCTTTCTTATTCTCCTCTTCCTCCTCTTTATCATTCTTCTCCTTCTCCTCTTCCTCCTCTTTCTTATTCTCCTCTTCCTCCTCTTTATCATTCTTCTCCTTCTCCTCTTCCTCCTCTTTCTCATTCTTCTCCTTCTCCTCTTCCTCCTCTTTCTTATTCTCCTTCTCCTCCTATTCCTCCATCTCCTCTTCATCCTCCTCCTCCTTATCCTTATCGTTATCATGATCATCACCCTCAGTGTATCAACTATGGTAAACAATTTCTCATTCATAATAATCGTCATTATTCTCCCATCCTATGAAAATGGTTCAAATGAAATACGCTATTCTCAAAAAACTTCTGAAAATATCGTCTTCATGACAACTCGACCAACCAGACCACTCGCCGTTCATGACAACTTTAATTCAGCGTGAGCAGAACGGTCTTGTGGGTATGGTCGAGCGAGCTGTGTGTTGATGTCTGGACAAGTGAGCCAAGTATGATTTGAGTGGACAAGTGAGCCAAGTATGATTTGAGTGGACAAGTGAGCCAAGTATGATTTGAGTGCACAAGTGAGCCAAGTATGATTTGAGTGGACAAGTGGGCCAAGTACAATTTGAGTGGACAAGTGAGCCAAGTATGATTTGAGTAGACAAGTGAGCCAAGTATGATTTGAGTGGACAAGTGAGCCAAGTATGATTTGAGTGGACAAGTGGGCCAAGTATGATTTGAGTGGACAAGTGAGCCAAGTATGATTTGAGTGGACAAGTGAGCCAAGTATGATTTGAGTGGACAAGTGAGTCAAGTATGATTTGAGTGGACAAGTGAGCCAAGTATGATTTGAGTGGATAAGTGAGCCAAGTATGATTTGAGTGGACAAGTGAGCCAAGTATGATTTGAGTGGACAAATGGGCCAAGTATGATTTGAGTGGACAAGTGGACCAAGTACAATTTGAGTGGACAAGTGAGCCAAGTATGATTTGAGTGGACAAGTGAGCCAAGTATGATTTGAGTGGACAAGTGAGCCAAGTATGATTTGAGTGGACAAGTGAGCCAAGTATGATTTGAGTGGACAAGTGAGCCAAGTATGATTTGAGTGGACAAGTGAGCCAAGTATGATTTGAGTGGACAAGTGAGTCAGAGAAAGAGTAAGTCATTGTGACCAAAGGCGTCCCCTGACGACACTGAAAGTCGACAGAAGGTCCTGGTTTAGAGCATTATCGCATTACTTAAGTCAACATGAAAGAAAGATAAAAATATCTATAACATTTCTCTGAGAGAAGCAGGAGGAGAGAATTTATCGACTGTGTAATATGAATATGTTCTATGGTTTGTTTTAAAAAGGATGAAATAAAACTGTTATTACATATTTTAAAGAGTTACTTAAAAGACAAGAAAAGAAAAAAAACTAAGAGCCGAAGGAGCACTAAACTGCTCAACATTCTGCCGCGATAACTATTATTGTTATTATTATTATTATTATTATTATTATTATTATTATTATTATTATTATTATTATTATTATTATTATTATTATTATTATTATTATTATTATTATTATTATTATTATTATTATTATTATTATTATTATTATTATTATTATTATTATTATTATTATTATTATTATTATCATCATCATCATCATCACCAATATGATTATCATCATTATCACCATGTTAAATAACAACGTTATCTATCTTATAGTCAGTGTCATCATCGTTATTATTATCATCGATATTATCATCATCACCAACAATAATTTTGACACTGTTATCAGAATAAGCATCCTCCTCGTCATCGACATCATCACCAGCAAAAACATCAACATTAACATCAACATCACCGTACCATCGACATCATAATAATCAATATCGTCGTCAAAAACATTATCAATAATATCGTTAATATTATTATAATCATCATCATCATTCTCATATTAACACCATCAATATTGTTGTCAACACTATCATCAACATCAATAATAATAATATAAAAAATTTCATAATCAACACCATTATTATTATTATCTTCATCCTCATCATCATCTCCGTATTTCTTTAGCTAATTACTATCCTTTTCAACACCCGATCATCATCGCTGCTATCATCATAACATGACGTTCATCACTTTAACTTCTCCATTTTATAAATCTCACAGTGAGAATTGAGAACCACTGTATTCATTCTCTTAACAAAGGGTCTCAGTCAAGCCAGAAAGACTGATCAGATGAACCCTTAGTTTTCTGGCTGCTAGATTAAAGTTACAATTTTTCTTCAACCCTTTGAGATGCCTTCTTTACTTTTCTTCTTAATTAACCTGTATTGTGTTCAATATCGCACAGACATGCCTAGAGAGAAAAGCTTCTTTTCCCCCCGTTCTTGTGATTGTTTACATCTGATGATGATTGGCATCAACGTCGTAGATGAACCCATCATGTTACAAATTTTCTATTCATGTCAAAGTAAAACAGTGGTGATTTTCAACCTCACAAAAGCTATCATTATAAAACAAAATAGAAAACTTACATTACGCCTTGTTGTTTGTCTTTTTCTGATTTTTTTTTTTTTATTATTCGAATATTTATTATGAAATGAAAATGGGGATTAATATTTGTTCCGATTATTTGACTTTCTCTTTCATAAGATAGAAAAGATAGAAAAGAGATAAATTAAACTGTTCTTCTTAAAAAAAACAAAACAAAAAACAAAACAAAACAAAAACAAAAACAAAAAACAAAAGAAAAACCGATAGATCCCACTTGGATTTTCTACAAACCAAAAGTGCGAAATGCTTTGAATAGATTGCGAGATTATTGTAGGAATAATAGTTTTATTTACAAAAATCCCAATTGTATTTTAAAATTAAAATTAAAAAAAAAAAGAACGCTAATTACCATTTAAGTTCAAATAAAATGGGCAGCTATGAATTCCCGCAAAGCAGTTCACCTCTAGGTTTTTTTAAACCAAACATTTCGATCGATTTAAAATATGTTTGGGAAAGAAAAGAATCGAATAGGTATTGGTAAGTAATTTTGTGAGATCCAAATCTAATTACAGGTTTGTTTAAATATGTATTATAATGTAGGTTTAAATAACTGCGCGGCTAAGAATTCCCGCAAGGCAGTGCACTTTTATGAACTTTTCGCGAATTCGCAGCTTTATAATAAGCGTTTAAAAGTATCTAAAAAAAATAAGATTGAGAAAGTACAGAATCGGTCGATTTCCTTTATTAACTTTTTTTTTCTGACCAATAACTAAGTCAACTCGCGTAAAGTCCTTTACAAAAGTGTACTGAAACTTAAATTTTACTGAAAAAAAAAAGAAAGAAAAACTAATTGCTAAATCTGGCCATTGAAGTTTTGCTCTCGATCAACACAGAAAATATATTTTTTCGCAATTTCTACATTGGTAAACATCCACGGGTTTTTCCCAAAGACTCACACCCAAGATGACAGAAGCGCCGACTAAGCGGCTGTGTTTCGAAATGTCATTTCTCCTTAAAACCGCCAAGACAGACACAAAAAAAAAAAAAACCCAGAAAAATTAATAAATCTGATATTGACGTAGACTGGACAGGTCAGAGGAGATCTACTGGTCAGCACTTGGCGCGGCCACCGCTGCTTGTTGACTGGGCGGATCACGTGAGAGGCTGACCTGTCAGGACCGGGTGACAGCTTATTTGTCACTGGCCAGGAGTTGGGAAACCTCGAGATGCTGGGCCGGGTGAGTTGCTGGCCCGGGTGAGTTAGGACGGCTCTGCTGACCTGCTTCCAATGGCTTCTAGAGCAAAAAATAAAATTGCGAGTCTCTAGGAGAATAGAACTAACTCGTGGCATCTAATGTCTACTTCTGTACCTAGTTCTATCCTCTTCTCTATCACACTAAGCGGTGGACAGAAGATCTTTGTCAGGACATCAAGTAGATCGCCATCATGATGAAATATCGAGCTGTTGCTTCCAATAGTATTGCTATGGTCGCTCTATGATTTTTTACTCTATTCTTTGACGACTTCAAGTTTCTTGAACTTAACCAAAGAATGTGATACAGAGATGGGCTTTCCATCAAGTCAGGGATGTTCCTGCTGTTTGAAAGAGCCACTCTATCATCAGATATCATAGCGAGGAAACGAACCCACGCCGCCTTGATGCCATTCCACTGCTCCACGGACTACTCTATCCGACTCACCCCGACCAACTCGGCTTACCTTATTAGTGGAGTGCGAACTACCCTGACATGAAACCTCCCCGATGCGTGGTGACCAATGGTCAAGCTTCCTCAATCGTTTCACCAGTACGGCTCCCTGGGGACGTGTCTGCTCAGAATTGTTCGCCTGTCTTGTCCACTTCTCAAACTGTTCTCTCCGTTTGGAGGAATCTTTACAGCAAGAGTTCGGCGGATACGGCTTCCAATCGGTTTGTTTGGAGGAATCTTTACAGCAAGAGTTCGGCGGATACGGCTTCCAATCGGTTTGTTTGGAGGAATCTTTACAGCAAGAGTTCGGCGGATACGGCTTCCAATCGGTTTGTTTGGAGGAATCTTTACAGCAAGAGTTCGGCGGATACGGCTTCCAATCGGTTTGTTTGGAGGAATCTTTACAGCAAGAGTTCGGCGGATACGGCTTCCAATCGGTTTGTTTGGAGGAATCTTTACAGCAAGAGTTCGGCGGATACGGCTTCCAATCGGTTTGTTTGGAGGAATCTTTACAGCAAGAGTTTGTCGGATACGGCTTCCAATCGGTTTGTTTGGAGGAATCTTTACAGCAAGAGTTTGTCGGATACGGCTTCCAATCGGTTTGTTTGGAGGAATCTTTACAGCAAGAGTTCGGCGGATACGGCTTCCAATCGGTTTGTTTGGAGGAATCTTTACAGCAAGAGTTTGTCGGACACGGCTTCCAATCGGTTTGTTTCAATGATATAAACTGAAGCGATTCAAGGGGAAATAAGCTGTTAGCAACTTTGGATTCTCACAGTGAAATTCATATCAAAGTATTTTTTCTTCTTTTTTTAAATCTAATTATTTATGATCTGAATTTGTCAATTTCTGTTCAATAGTTATTGTTTATATAGTAAGGGTCATTGACACTCATTATTAAAGAGGCAAATTAATATTTATAGTCACAGATTAGGTTTTGAAGCAAAGGTTTGTTTGTGATTATAAACTTTCTTGGCTGACGAGGGTGTTGGATAACAAAATAGTTTACACACATTAAGAAAACATGGTTCTTTTACCTCGCTAAAACAAAATAGTTTACACACATTAAGAAAACATGGTTCTTTTACCTCACTAAAACAAAATAGTTTACACACATTAAGAAAACATGGTTCTTTTACCTCGCTAAAACAAAATAGTTTACACACATTAAGAAAACATGGTTCTTTTACCTCACAAAAACAAAATAGTTTACACACATTAAGAAAACATGGTTCTTTTACCTCGCTAAAACAAAATAGTTTACACACATTAAGAAAACATGGTTCTGTTACCTCGCTAAAACAAAATAGTTTACACACATTAAGAAAACATGGTTCTGTTACCTCGCTAAAACAAAATAGTTTACACACATTAAGAAAACATGGTTCTTTTACCTCGCTAAAACAAAATAGTTTACACACATTAAGAAAACATGGTTCTTTTACCTCACAAAAACAAAATAGGAAGCTACATCCTACAAAGAATGAGTTTATTATTATAATCCTAATGATGTATCGATATATTTGAATAGAGTGTTTCTTTACTAACAATTCTTTTTGATAATCTAGTTGGAGAAAAGGAAACAAAAATAATGCACTTCCTAACGGGTATTTCCTCAACAATTTGATCCTTTTTTTCAATCCCCACAACTTAAGCCATTCTCCCTTATATCAAGTTCCCTCAGTCTTTCACACAGTCCCAATCTCTGGAGGGGGGTACGAATGGGGCGGCCGGGGTTAGAGGTCAACCTGGCAACATGGCCGAGTCTATCTCACCAGAGAACGTCTTCAATTGATCGAGAACGATGGGGCGTGATAGCCAATACAGCCAACAGATTTCACACGAACGATAACTCCTGGGTGTTCAAAGGTGTTGCATAGATCAATAGTTTCGTCTTGTTTCTTCATCATTCATTCATTTCCTCGCTCTTTCGCTCTCGATCGGCATGTGTTTGTAACCATGTTTGTTTGCTCACTTGTCAACACAATAATTATGCATTTTTTGTCACACACACATACACACACACACTCTCTCTCTTTCTCTCTCTACTTCTTTTTCTCCCTTCTATTCTCTTTTTTCTTCTTCCATTATTTCACTCTCTTTCTTTCTCTCTCTCACTCTCTCTCTCTCTCTACCTCTCTTTCTCCCTTCTGTTCTCTTTTTTTGTTCCTTTATTTTACTCTTTTCTCTCTCTCTCTCTCTCTCTCTCTCTCTCTCTCTCTCTCTCTTTCTCTTTCTCTCTCTGTGTCTCTTTCCTTTATTTTTTCTTTATCTCACATCTATTAAATGTAAAAATAAATATAATTATACATTTAGCTTCGTGACTGTTTGTATGGAACCGAATACTAATGCATCTAGAAACATTTCCTTTTTTTATTTCCTTCTTCTATTTTGAATAAGGTTTTATGAAAAGGCGAGAAAAAAGTCGAAATTCACTACTATTGCGTCTGTGATAGAGTCTTATGAACTGCAGCCAAGTTTAAGGCGTGAAAGCGCATTCAGAGATTTTCACTAAATCGAGTTTCTCTGGTTCCTTGCAAAGGCAAGAGAAATTAAGAGAGAGATTTAAGAATTTCCGTTTCTATCCCCATACCAGCTTAAAGTACTGTGCTGCTATTCCTATTAGCCTCTGGAATTATAGGTTAGCTATAAGGGACATCGACTAATCTGTATGACCTTTCCCATTCTGATTTTTAGATCCTTTTAAACGCTTATTAGAAAGCTATGAATTTTTGCGCTAAGTACATAAAAGTGCACTGCCTTGCGGGAATTCTTAGCCGCGCAGTTATTTAAACCTACAGGATAATAAATATTTTCACGTATCTGTAAATAGATTTGGATTTTACAAAATTAGTTAACTATTCCTATTGAGAAAATCTCCTTTCTGCGCTTAATGGAAGTAATTGGCGTGTATTGAGGGGTTGCTCTTGCAACATTTACATCCCGCTCAGACTACAGAGTTGCGGCACATAATTGTTGTTATTTTGACTGAAAACTGCTGGCTTGCATGTATGTATGTATGTATGTATGTATGTATGTATGTATGTATGTATGTATGTATGTATGTATGTATGTATGTATGTATGTATGTATGTATGTATGTATGTATGTATGTATGTATGTATGTATGTATGTATGTATGTATGTATGTATGTATGTATGTATGTATGTATGTATGTATGTATGTATGTATGTATGTATGTATGTATGTATGTATGTATGTATGTATGTATGTATGTATGTGTGTATCTGTATGTATGTATGTATGTATGTATGTATGTATGTATGTATGTATGTATGTATGTATGTATGTATGTATGTATGTATGTATGTATGTATGTATGTATGTATGTATGTATGTATGTGTATGTCTGTATGTGTGTGTATGTATGTATGTATGTATGTATGTATGTATGTATGTATGTATGTATGTATGTATGTATAAGTGAAAGTATGAAAATTTTTAATGGCCTTTTTTCACTAAGGCTGACTATATAAAAAAATTCCAAAAGCAATTTCTATTTGTAAGTTGAAAATAAATCACCCCGGTCAGAGGTGGATATACCACAATGAAGGACACTCTCCTGATAGATGGGAAGCAGCCAGAAAGATTCTCCCAAATTTTAATCCAAAATGTTAATTTTTACACGTCACAAGTAATTACACTTTCATGAAAATTAATATTTCGTAAAACTAGATCTAGATCTAGAAGGTATGTTGTTAAAAGTTTTTTTTTGCGTTTTACTTCTGGCTGATTAACGCATAAAAGAAAAGGTTAAAGTCTAGACGACTCACGCCTATAATCATAATACTTCATATTTTTCAATCCAGGTTGAATTATAAAAAAAAAAACAAGGTAGACGAAAAACGGACGCATAACCTACAACTACAAAGGTTTGGTGACAACAATACAGCACCAGCACGTACAGGTAGAGAAGTCAATACAACACTTGGTCACAACACTTTAGTCAATACAACACTTGGTCACAACACTTTAGTCAATACAACACTTGGTCACAACACTTTAGTCAATACAACACTTGGTCACAACACTTTAGTCAATACAACACTTGGTCACAACACTTTAGTCAATACAACACTTGGTCACAACACTTTAGTCAATACAACACTTGGTCACAACACTTTAGTCAATACAACACTTGGTCACAACACTTTAGTCAATACAACACTTGGTCACAACACTTTAGTCAATACAACACTTGGTCACAACACTTTAGTCAATACAACACTTGGTCACAACACTTTAGTCAATACAACACTTGGTCACAACACTTTAGTCTATGCAACACTTGGTCACAACACTTTAGTATGTTTCAACACTTCGAAGCTTCTACCTACAGTACTCAATTGCTGATTTCTCTCTCTCAGCTCTCTCGTTCTCTCTCTATATCATCTCTCTCTTCTCTCTCTCACCTCTCTCTCTCTCTCTCTCTCTTTCTCTTTCTCCCTCTCATTTTTCTCTTCTCTCTCTCATCTTTTTCTCTCTCTCTTTCTTTCTCTCTCTCTCTCTCTCTCTCTCTCTCTCTCTCTTTCTCTCGTTCACCTCTCTCTCTCTTTCTCTTTCGCTCTCTCCCATCTCTCTCTTTCTCTCTCTCTCATCTCTCTCTCTCTTTCTCTCTTTCACCTCTCTCTCTCTTTCTCTTTCGCTCTCTCCTATCTCTCTCTTTCTCTCTCTCTCATCTCTCTCTTTCTCTCTCTCTCTCTCTCTCTCTCTCTCTCTCTCTCTCTCTCTCTCTCATTTCAACAAAAATATGAAATGTAAGAAGTGGTGTAATGAGGATATCCAGTGGGTGCATCGTCTAGGCAGACCAGTCAATAACAAACCAAGACCAATTATTGTCCGTCTCCTCAAATTTGAGGACAAGCTTAGCGTCCTAAAGTCCTGCGCAGACCTAAAAATAAAAAACCTTGAAGTGCCAAATGATTTAACTATAAAGCAGAGACAAGAGTTAAAAAAACTAAGAGATTGTGACGAGAGAAGATACTATAAAAATGGTCGCCTCGTGATGGAACCAGTACCAACCGAGTCCACAGGAACATCCCGTGTAATGGTCGCCTCGTGATGGAACCAGTACCAACCGAGTCCACAGGAACATCCCGTGTAATGGTCGCCTCGTGATGGAACCAGTACCAACCGAGTCCACAGGAACATCCCGTGTAATGGTCGCCTCGTGATGGAACCAGTACCAACCGAGTCCACAGGAACATCCCGTGTAATGGTCGCCTCGTGATGGAACCAGTACCAACCGAGTCCACAGGAACATCCCGTGTAACAGAACGGCGGAGAGACTTCGTCCATAGGACAACGCGGGCTGCTTGCCAAATTTGAATATAATAAGTTATAACGTTAAAGGACTTTTGTCCAATCTTTACGTTAACTCCTTTTTCAAGAATCTTGAGGATTTTAATATGGTTTGTCTCCTTGAGACTTTTATAGACACTGATGTTTTACCAGATGATTTGTTACCTTTTTTATCGGATTTTTTTCTCCAGCTTTGAAGCTCTCAGCCTACGGACGTTGCTCTGGTGGTGCAGTTGTGTTTGTAAAGAAGTCTTTAAAGGATTTTTGTGAAATAATCAAACATGATTTTGACAATATTATAGCCTTAAAACTACGAAACACTTGTGTGGAGGGAAATGGGGACATCATTTTTGTTTCTGCTTATACTCCTCCCTATTCATCCCCATAGTACTATAATACCGCGGAATATGATAATGTTATCCACATGCTCGAAAAATGCATTGCTGAATTATAGACAAAAAATTCGCAATGTAGCTTTATACTATGTGGCGACCTTAACGCTAGAACTTCTTGTTCATAGCCCTTAATGGAGTGCGTAACGACATCCAAATCTGTAGAAAATCTTAACTCTTAATCCTTCTTTTATGAAATGCAAGGCCTCTACAGTAGGCGCTCTAATAATGTTGTTAATGGATATGGTAGAAGTCTGTGGGAGATGTGAGCAGGGTTTGAGTTTATGATTTTAAATGGCATATGCAGCAGTGATCCAAATTTTCTTTCAGATTTGTGTCCCCACATGGTAATAGTATTACCGATTACTTTACGCTGCGGATCTTCGTAACAATATTGATATGTCTGTACAATTACGTATCGAATCTTGGCATATGCCCGTAACACTATCACTAAATATTCGAAATAATGCTGTAAAATCTGCTCCTATGAGCGAAATAAGCATTGAACGTTTTGTTTGGAGTAAGGAGAAAGCAAATGAATTTATTGAAAAAATGAACTCTGAAGAAGTAAAGAACAATGTAAATTTTCTACAAGAAATGTCTATCCTGATACGGAATCATGCCTTATGTCTCTTTGAAATATACTGAAAGATGCCGCTCAAGTTATATAAAAGGCTTCAACGTTGAAAACTGGAAAGTCAAAATTTAGGTCGGGTTGGTATGATCTTGAGTGCTATACCTCCAAGAAAAAAGCTCAAAGAAGCCTACGCCGTTATCGGAGCTGGAGATCCGCTGTCAGGAAAGCAGAGAATATTCAAAATAGGAAATCGTATAAAAAAAAAACTATTTAGAGAAAAGAAGGAAGCATACTCGTCTCATAAAATATCAACCTCATTTAAAAGCCTAAATAATCCAACCTTTTTTTTTGGAAGGAAGTCCAGTCTCTCAATCGAAACAGACGTACCACAAATTCTATAGATATAAAAGAATGGTACAGTTACTTGGTCAATATATTTCAAGCCCAGAAACCAGTTCCCCCTATCTGCGGTGAGTCTTCTGATGATGAGTATATTTATAGAAATATTACGGATGATAAGATTCTCAATTCCCCCATTTCAGAGGACGAAGTTACACAAAGCATCAAATCACTGAAAAACAATAAGTCACCAGGTGATATTTTGAATGAAATGATATCCAATGGCCACAATGTTCTTACGCTTTTTTCAGCTCGAGTTTTTCAAAGTATCTTTTCCTCATGAATGGGGTAATTCCATTATCATACCTATTCACAAAAAGGGTGACATCAATGTGTGCGATAACTTCAGACCCATTTCCCTTACTTCTCTTCTGTCAAAACTTAATACACATATTTTAAATCGAAGACTTACTTTGTTTACAGATGCCCTTGGCTTGCTCCCTGAGGAACAAGCTGGATTTAGAGAAGGTTATTCTAATGCAGATCATATTTTTTTTTTATCTTTACGCCATAGTACAAAAACAATTTTCAAAGAATCAAAAGTTGTATATGGCATTTATTGATTATAAAAAATGTGTTGATTCTATTAATAGACAAGCACTTTTTAAAACCCTAGAATGCAACGAAATCATTGGGAACTTTTTAAACGCAATCAAAGCCTTGTATGCTACTGTTCTGGCTGCTGTCAGAAATAATAGTCAAACGTCATACTATTTCCAATGTCCTATTGGTCTTCAACAGGGTTGTCTTTTAAGTCCCACCTTATTTACAATATTTATCGCAGAAGTTTCAAAGTTTATTAATGCTCATGCTAAGCACGGAGTTCAGTTTATGCCAGGTCTAAAAACAATCCACCACTTATTTTTCGCTGATGATGCAATACTCGTATCGGACACTATTAGTGTTTCATAGAACAAATTAAATCTCATAGAGATGCAATCAGAAAGGCTGGGACTGGAGGTCAACTTGGATAAGACACAAATTGTTAAATTTAGGAAGGGTGGCCACCTTAGTAAATATGAACATTGGCATTATGGAACAAATAGTTTGAATGTCGTTTACTCATACAAGCTTTTAGGGGTCGATTTTTCTACTAAACTGAGTTTTGTCAACTGTACGACACCTTTTATAATGAAAGCCAAAAATCATGTATAGAACTTCTGAAGTCACTTGACGCCATAAATTGCTGCACACTTGACATTTTCCTTAAACTTTTCGACTCAAAGGTCCTCCCCATGCTCTCCTATGGTTGTGAATTATGGGGAGTGCAAGACATTACAAGAATTGAGAGAGTGCATACTTTTGGTCTTAAGAGATTTTTGAATGTATCATTACACTGTCAAACTTATATTGTTTACGGTGATATGGATAGATACCCATTGTACATTTGTCACAAAATCCGTGTTTTGAAGTATTGGTTTCGTCTACTGAAAATGTCTAAAAGCAAAATTTGTCGCCAAGCCTATGAGATGCTTTATATTCTAAGTGAAAAAGGACATCATAATTGGGTGAGTAATGTACGGAACTTGCTTTGTACACATGGATTTGGCATCGTATGGATGTGTAAAGAAGTTGGAAGTGAAAAATTGTTTGTTAAACAAATGAAAGAACGTTAATTGCTACAAACAGTACTGGCATTTAGAACTATATAATATGATGTTTTATAGTTCTTTTAAGGCCCATATCCAACCTGAGCGATTTCTAAACAATAAGTGCTTTGGGAGATCTCTAAGAAATGCATCCATTAAATTGAGGCTTGGTGTCTCCCAAATAAACTGCCATCGATACAAATTCAGTCCCAACAAAACATTATTGAATTGTCCATTCTGTACAACATGAGTTTCATATTTTATTCGTTTGTTTAAATCTATGAAGATTTGCGCCTTAATACTATACCCTCAAAATTTATGTCAAAACCTAAAAAAATATATTGTCCATCTTAATAGCGACGACTCTATTTCGGTTGCAAAACTTTTGACTTATGTATTTTCGAGAAGAAAAGAACCGTTGGAGACGGTTTTTATAAAAAAAAAAATAGAATTACAAAAACACCACAAAACACATGCACACCGGAGAAAAACATTCATTATATCTAAAGGCATATAAATTATAATTCAGCAAATTAAATTCCACTCCAGAGAATAGAGAATGTCAAAGAAAGAGACATTATACATGTAACGCTAAAATTTTTTTCGTTTTTTTTTTATCCTGGAATTGAAGCCTGACAATGCTAGATCCAACCTATATGCTACGCATGCTTTTAATTTTATTTTTATGTGAGACTGAGTCGTACAGATATGGAGATTAGCCGTTTTTCACAATTCAATAAACAGGCGATTTTGATCATTTCAAGAGTCTTAAAGGAAGGCAAAAATATACTCTATTTACGTAGACACAGTGGCAAGAATGATAATTATGACTGAAATAAAATTTAAACTGCGCTAGCAAAGGAAATGGGTTAACTCTATACTTTTTCAATCTGTTTTTAATTCCTTTTAAACGTTTATTGGAAAGTTATGAGTGCAAAAAATTGTGCTACCTTGCGGGAATTCTTAGCCGCGCGGTTATTTAAAACTATATGATAATGAATGTTTTTAAAAAATCTGAAAATAGATTTGGATTTCACAAAATTAGTTAACTGTTCTTATTACTGAAGGCTTTAAGATAACATTGACCATATTTTAGAAATCTATTTTAAGATCCTTTTAAACGCCTAGTTGATGGCTAGGATAATGGTTTCAGGTGATGGAAATTGACGCTAGCTCTAATTTTAGTGAAACAGGACATAAAAACGAAAACTAAGGCGTCGATTTGTAGGTCTAAACTTTGTATTCAACGGATTATACAATACTTTGACAGAAAATTTAAATTACAGAAAAATAATCTCATGCATAATTATTCATTATCAAAATATGAAACTTACATAAACAGAGACTGATTTCACCCATGTAGCGCATCCGCCTCTCAGTCTACAGTTAGAGCCTGTCTCCCGGGCTGCAGATACGGGTAACTAAATAACCTGGCAGTGTCGCACACTGGGATGTCGATCTCATACGTTACCGACCCGTCCGAAGAGAATTAAAACTGAAAATGTGGTAAGCTGTTTATCTCTGAATGCATGGTGCATTAGAATAAGACATGAAGTTTACACAATAAAACAAAACGTTTATGAAAGGTTATAATCTCTACCCGACCTTATGCTACTGCTGGGCAAGTCTAGCGAAGCGGCGTCTTTAGTTTACTGAGTGGAGGGTTTCCATAGAGAACTGTTGAGTTCCGAGGATAATTAGTCTGATACCCTTACACTCTGCGCCGTGTGGGGCAGAGGGGTGAGATTAAGACTCTACTAGAATATGTGGATTATCCCACAATGAGGTCCACGTCATTTACTCGTTAAAGGGAATTGTTATGTTTTGATCGCCCGTATGCTATACTATCATAATGGGATAATGACTTGGTATTAAAGATCAAAAAACAAAACAAACGATAAAACAAAACTGTGACGTGCATTTCCTATATAAGGTGAGGCCTTCTCCCTAACGGCTTAACTCATTTCAAGTTGCGTTAAGAGGTAAGTTGGGCCACAGCAGCTCTGATGGTTTTTTTTTTTTTGTTTTTCAGACTCACTATCTCTCTCTCTATATTAATTAAGACTCAAGTTTTCTCTCTGCACTATGGGTTTTATCCAAACTGTTAACATCTTTCCTTTGAATTTTTTTTTTAACACACACTCACAAACACACTGTCTTGTCTTCACCTCTTTCTCTCTCTGTTTTTTTTTTGTTTTTGTATGTTTGTTTTTTGAATATCTTTTATTTCATAACTCGCTCTATATATTTCTTTTTCATTTTCAAATCCTAAAAATGTTCAAGCTTCCTAAATCTAAATATTGGTCAAAGTAATATTCATTTTAGTTATATATATATTTTTTATAAATGTTTCTGCTGCAACGTATTTTACGTTGATTTTTTTAAATCTCAATTTACAACGAAAAAAGGTATGACACAAAGTAATTGATTGCGATCTTTTCGTGCCTGCAAACTTCTCTCTTTGATTAATATTAACTTTCTTCCTCTCTCTCTCTCTCTCTCTCTCTCTCTCTCTCTCTCTCTCTCTCTCTCTCTCTCTCTCTCTCTCTCTTTCTCTTTCTCTCTTATTATCTCTCTCAATTATTCTCTCTTTCTCTGACTTCCTTTTTCTCTCCCTGATTTCTCTTTCTCTCTCCCTCTCTCTCTCTCTCTCTCTCTCTCTCTCTCTCTCTCTCTCCCCATCCCTCCTCTCCTACACTTTTTTCCCTCGCTCATTTCTTTCTCTATCTCTCTGTTTGTCTGTCTGTATACCAGCCTATGTCTTTCTCTCTATCTCTCTGTTATCACTTTTTCTTTAGAGAGTCTAAAAATAATTTACTTTTCTCCTTAAAGAAATCATTTCTAGGCATGAACTTTTTTACCATTGGTTTTGAGGAAGACGACTTAATTACTTTAAGATATGCTTATAACATAATCTTTTATCTGCAGCAATGTTTAAGCAAAAGCGCGTTTGATTACAAAACACGACATATACCATTTACTGTTTATGTTTTATATTGAAAGAATAACAGTAGAGAAGTTAAGCCTCAAATAAATTACACCGTCCATAATTGTTATGAACGAGATTTTTTAAAATAAGTGCGAACTCGCTTTTCTGAACGTAAAAATGTTATTATTATGGTTTTTTTTTTAATTTTATTTTTGTTTTTGTTTTTTTTCCCTTTTGTGCTAGCTTAATGTTTTCAAGCATTAATGTTTTTTTTTTTATCTAATCAACTTATTATTCGCCGGATATTCCAATAAAGGGTTCGAAACGTTTCGTAAAAGGTTCCTGATTTACCATTCACATTCCAAATGTCGAGTGGACGTTCAAAGTTGGATTTTGTTACTGTGAGTTTGGGTTGCTTGTTTTGTATAATTATAGGGATTGCGATTTTCATAACATGTCACCTGAGGCTGTAATAATAATCGTAAAATAACCTTCCGACGATCTTAAGCCATCGCTTTTTGCATTAGGTACGATGGACAGGTTAACGTGTCTCATTAAACTGGGGTGCGATGCATCGTAAAGTTCTCATGCATTTGTTAATACCAGCCTTTGTTGTAAGTCGCTAATTCTGTTCAACAATTGGAAGCATTTCGAAGAACTAAGCAGAACTAAATGATTTTGTTGTAAAATATCTTTTCATGTACAAATTTTTAGTTTCCATTTTTGTTTTTGTTTTTGCGTTCAATTTCACACCAATGTGCATTTTTTTTGCACACGCTATCGCTTCGCACGCAAACAAGGCCTTAAAGTAGAGCTCATTACTTCCAACGAGGTTGCATAACTGTTCGTCAAATCGCATTCGCTATTTCCTCTAAATCGATTTAAAGATTTTATTTAAGTTTCTTAAACTGTTTTCTTAAACATTTTTAATAAGGCCTGGTAGGAAATAATTTCGCTACTTGAAAGTACCAGCCGCTGTCATGAAAGATCAATCAACCAGGTGCCCTGCAAGTTAGCGTAGGCGATTATGATCTTCCACGAATCTCGATTCCCCCATAATTATGATTGATTTCAGCTTGTCCGTCCCTCGTCTGAGATTAATTTTCACCTCTCCGTTAGTGCAACAGATCCTATTCTATTCTATGTTTGACAAAATTATCCAACGCTAAACACTATTGCGACAGTCCTCTCAACAAAACTTCCAGGCTATTATAATTTGAAAAAAAAAGCAATAATGATTTAGAATAAATGCTTTCGTTTAGGCGTTATATTCTGTGAGTAAAACAGCTATAGCAGTTCAGAGATGAGTCAAGTCCAGCCCATATTTTTTTTTCTTAGTGTTTAAAACCAGCGATGGCAACGCACTTTGCCTGTCTGTCACATGCTTGATTTGACTTTTGAATCTCATGTCAAAGATCACCGTTTTTTTTTCTGATATATCGACTTAGACTGGACAGTCGACTACGTCATCATGAAGGTCGTGCTCACCTTTCTCGTGTGTCTGAGTCTCTCTATCCTGCTTGTGTCGGCCTTTTCTGACAGTGAGTATGCAGTGACGTCACTTTCTCGAACAAAAGTTTTTCAAGGGTTTTTTCTTCTTCTCCACACGCCTTTTTCTTGAATTTCTTTTGGTTTGAAATAAAAGAAATCAACTAAATTGTCAAGTTATTTTTCTTAATCAAGAGCACGTTGTTGTAAAAAATAATGAAAATATTTAAATTGCATTGTTGATGACTATATTGCATCTTGATCAAAATGATTTAAAAAATGTAAAAAGATCTACTAAATTGTATGGCAAAAGAGTTTTCGGTGCTACGGCTCTTAGGATCTAGAAGAGTCTACCACAGCAACACAGAGGCACACAGATTCAAACCAGGCGTTTACAATGCTACTGAAAACGCATTTTCACCACCTTACTTAGTTGAATGTAAAACCATGTTCTAACATGCATAAGTGCTGTTGCAATGGGATGTTTTGTAATAAAAACAATTTTTTCATCATCATGGATGAATGAGATTGAAAGTGTTTAAACGTCCTTAGCTGAAATTTTACGGGAGAGCACCCTTGTAATACTCTATAGTATTATTATTATTATTATTATTATTATTATTATTATTATTATTATTATTATTATTATTATTATTATATTATTATTATTATTATTATTATTATTATTATTATTATTATTATTATTATTATTATTATTATTATTATTATTATCATTATTATTATTATTATTATTATTATTATTATTATTATTATTATTATTATTATTATTATTATTATTATCATTCTTATCTTGGTGTTGCATCAACAAAATGAAAAAAACGGACAAGTAATGTAACTTCAAATAGAAACGAAAGAAACAAGAATAAAAGAAAAAGAAAATTATCAGTTAGGGTAAAATAATAGCACGGTCTAACGAAATAAACAAAAAAAATGTTTAGAAGACAAGACTAGGGATGTATCTTTTTCATTAACGCTGTTGTTAAAGCTTGTTGAATTCATCTCCCTTCTCTCTCTACATGCTCCTCCTCCTCCTCCTCCTCCTCCTCCTCCTCCTACTACTACTACTACTACTACTGCTGCTGCTGCTGCTGCTGCTGCAGCTCCTCCTCCTCCTCCTCCTACTACTACTATTACTACTACTACTACTACTACTACTACTACTACTACTACTACTACTACTACTACTACTTCTATTACTACCACCACAAACACTACCACCAAACTACCACTACTACTACTACTACTACTACTACTACTACTACTACTACTACTACTACTACTACTACTACTACTACTACTACTACTACTACTACTACTACTACTACTACTACTACTAATACTACTACTACTACTACTACTACTACTACTACTACTACTACTACTACTACCACCACTACTACTACTACTACTACTACTACTACTACTACTACTACTACTACTACTACTACTACTACTACTACTACTACTACTACTACTACTACCTAAAATTCTAACTCATATAATTCTTACTACCATTTCTACTACTTCTTTAATAACACTTCATATTAACTGTTTTACTTTTTGTTGTTGCTATAAAATTAGATTAAAAAAAAAAAAGAAACAAACTGTGTTTTGTATTAACCATACAACTTCATTAATTTTTTTCAGCCAAGTAGACTTTAACAATCTGAGGCATAAGTACAACTGGAAAAAAACCTGGTGAAATGTAGAGTTTATTCATAAATTTATATAATTTACTCATTAATATAGAGTTTATTCATAAAGTTGGAGTTTAGTCATAAATTCAAAAGTTTATCCATTAATTTAGAGTTTATTCATAAATTTAGGTTTCATTGATAAATTACAGTCCAAAAGTTTAATATCGAAGATCCGTGTGAAATAAAAAGACTCGCCATATAAAGCAAAGAGTGATGAAATCATTTTTGCTATTTTACAATAGAGACATTTTTTTTTGTATCAAGTTTGAAGCTAAACTATAGTATCGTTTATGTTTTATGCCAATCTGCATAAATCTAATTTGCCAAAAGTAAAAAAGCAGTTTTAGGGTCTTAAATATTGACTAAAATGAATTTAAAAAAAAAAACAGCAAAAAAACCCAGCAATCTCATTTTAAATCTTAATCTTTTGGTCAAAAATTATAAAACATACCTTTAATCCCTTTTCAACAATTTACTTAATTTAATTCAGGATTTTGGCTCTGCTGAAACTCTATATACTTTACATAATATTTTTTCATCTTTTTGTGCTAATAACTGAAAATAAAAATGAAATTTTCCCATTTATGAATGTTGCTATTGAGACAATGGCCATCTTGAAAATACTTCAATATTCTTTTTTCACTTTTTTAATATAATGGTTGACGCTTTACGCAATTTAAACTTTCTCTATAGAGCTACTTTATATAGAAATTTGTATATTCTTGTTCCATGCCAGCTTTTATTAAGCAAAGCGTAATGATAAATAAAAAAGTTAAGACATTTCTGAAAAAATTGACAAAAGTTTATAGAAGAAAGTAGATCAATGAAAATAGTGCTTGATGACACTTTTTTCAGCAAGTCTTTTTTTCAAATCAGGCCATGGTAAGGTTATTCTAGCTAACCCATTTTCGGTCTAGAAGGTAGAAAGATAAATTCTTGAAGACACTGGATCAGAAATAGTACAATTTCTTATGAAGTCTTCATGGAGTTCTTTTCGTATTTGATGAAATTAATAAAATGCGAATTTGATCTAATATTTGCAAAACGTGATCGGATATAAGAAATAACATTTTTTTGTCACTTCTGTTCATTCTATACTTTATTTGACAGAATGAAAGGATGTTTTACGTCTTCTAAGCGCACACGTTTGTACTAAAAATGTGCATTAACCTTTTTAATCTTAAACATGATTTATCTAATAAATAACAGTTTTTTGTCACTTCTGTTCATTCCATACTTTTAAAAGACAGAATAAAACGGTACAGGCTAATGAGAAATATAGATTTTTGAACTTATGGTTCTACCATTCACGGAAAGTGACGTGTATATATAACCTGACTATTAAACTTACTGAGGGACTTTCTTTTATAACTTTTTTTATACTTAACTTCAACAAGTCTTTATTCAATGGAATCTAAGCATTCTAAAAGCCCTAAATATCCGAAAGTATTTTCTTTTCTAAATTTAAATGTGATAATCTTTTTAAAAAACCTTCTTTATCTTGAAAGTGTTTTTCAAAACTTTAATTACGAAGATTTCTTTTCGTATCCTTTTGCCACACATTGAGAAAAGATTCTTATAACGACAAAATTTTCATTTTCAATAAATTCAATTTCGTAACAAATATTTGAGAATCTTTACCAATTTTCCATTGCGAAAATTTTTTTGGTAAAAAAAAAAAGACTTTCCACGATTTTTATCGCAAAGACTTCACACAAGTAACTTTTTCACGACAAGTTCTTTGGAAATTTACTCCGATTTCGAATGCGACAAAGTTTTTGGAAATCTAGATGAGAGCAATTAATAACTGCAAATTTGTTAGGCTCTTTTGTACCACATTTTGAAACTCTAGTTCTGATTTTAATACTCTTTAGGGAAAACAATTTTGAAAAATGTACATGTGTTTTATTTCAACAAATTTTCTGACTTTCAAAACGAAAAATTTCGTTCTAATACTTTTTTTGCAACAAATTTTCGAAAATCTAATCAAGGTTTTTTTTGTTTTGTTTTATGGTCTAAATGAATTGAGTTAACTTGATTGCAACTTTTAAAATTCGATCCGAGTCTTTCGATCTATATTCTTGAATTTTTACCGAGAGTATCACTTTAGTTATAATTTTAATTTGGTACGATGATCTAGCTCTAGATCTCTAGACTCAATATTTTAGTGCTATAGATAAAGGAAAAGAGAGTACGGACTGAGTGTTTCGACACAATATGCCCTGAGGAATAGATCTGATTTTGGAGCTAAAAGAATCAGGCGTGATGATGGAGAAAGCGGAACTCTAAGATCTTTAGATTTTAATGGTAGAAACGATCAGACTATTCAACTCGCCTATGTTCCAGATGATATTTCTTCTGTTCTATCCTACACTGCAGAGTCCTTCCCTAGATATGCCAAAAATAGATCAATAGGTGATATGTCAGAAGTTTGCGCACATTGTCAAGTCATGAAAATTTCTTCTTGAAAGTGTTATGATGTTTTGCGACCTGGAAAAGTTGCGCCTGAAAAATACCCAGTATATCCTGCAACTCTTCCCAATCTTTGTCCTATATGGTACTGCTCTGAATAACATTCCTTTGGCATTTTCCTCAACCTAATTTTTGCATCATGCATACTCCAATACATTACTCAGTTTGTTTTGTTAACAAACATTAGAATAGAAAAACGAGACGGCTAAAAATTTATGCGCAATTCAGATAAAATCTGTACTTTCTTCACATGTACACTACATATGTTTACTGTTTTTAGAGTAAAGTTAAACAAAAGCTTTCTCTAAAAGTACTATGTTGTTTTGTGTCTTTTTCTCACTGTCCTTCATAATTTTAGCTGGTGTCTTGTGTCTCTGCAAAAGGTTTAAAACTGATTCAAATTGATAGAATCAAAAGTGACCGATGCTCTAAATATAGCAAGACTGGCATAGACCATGACATATATGCGTGTTCTCAGTAACTTTTATATATAATTATGGAATTTGTTAAAAGATTTTGGGACCTCGGATACGGGATTATTTTTATGTGAAAAGATAATAAGTTCCAAGCCAACGAAACTTTCGAACATTTCTTTATATATTTGTAGTCTAGAGGTGTAAAGAACCCTACTTTCCAAATATGAAACCTGTACAATCAATGGAAATATTATATCATCCCAGGCACCTAAACTGTGATAAGGTTCCATTTATCAATAAATATAAGTTTGTGTGTGTGAATTTAACTATATATATATATATATATATATATATATATATATATATATATATATAAATATAATGTTGTAAAAATCCCCATTATTTAAACAAGATTGTATGGTCGATAACAGGAGGTAAAAAAAGCGAGATATTGTTATCCATAAAAAGAGACCTTTATTGTTTGATATAGCTTATCTGACGTGATCTCTGGCCTTAACTATAGCTCAGCAAATCGACACTCCTTCCCCCCCCCCCACACACACACAAAAAAAAAAAAAACCCTCAAGAAATCCCTGTTCCACAATAAGTTAAGCAGTATCTACCGTCTTGTTTTCATAAGCAACTAAGTTAATGTAAGTATAAAGAATAAAAGTAGGATAGTACTGACAATTGAAGAGACCGTGAAGTCACATGCCAACAATGTAG
>JAWDGP010003233.1:420000-457500 GCA_033675545.1 Elysia crispata | reverse complement strand
AATAGTTGTTGAGGTTAGAACTGGTGAAAAATGTCAAAACTGCTGGCTCAAATGGAGGAACAATTCGTGAAATCTTACCTCCATTTTTTTTTACAATTCAGTTGGACTTTTTCTCAATGTATTGACTACACAAATTACAGTATTTCTTTTACTCTGTCTATCTCTGTGTATTTCTCGCTGTCTATATGTGATTTCATTCGTCTTTATATTGCTTTCTATCTTTTTCTTCTTCTTCTCCTCGTTTCTTTTGCACTATTATTTTCTCTTACTACTCTTTATCTGCCATTTCAGTTATGTTTGTCAGTATCTCCTGGAACTCATACACACGCACTCTCTCTCTCTCTCTCTCTCTCTCTCTCTCTCTCTTTCTCTCTCTTTCTCTCTCTCTGTTCCCGTCTCAACTCGTCTCTTTATGCATATTTTAATTATCTACACTTTAAATTGTTCGTTTCCAATGCTATCTTATGCCTGCTTGTTTTTACCTCTCTCTCTCCTCTATAGTGTCAGTCACTATTACTCTATCTCTATTACCCTCACTAAAAAAAAAAAAAAAGGAAACGTTGAACCACACTCACGATCTTCAACTTTTCAAAGTTCATCATTCAATATTTTTTCCTGTCTCCCTAAAGTATGCCTTTCTCTATTTCATTTCTGTCTCTCTGCTTTATCCCCACCATCACATCTCTTCAGCTTTCTCCTCTCTTGAAATACCCACCCTCTCCTTTAAGAATCTTAACCCACCCTCTCCATTAAGAATCTTTTCCGCCGACTTTCCTCCCACGGAGCTTGGGACTTAGCAGAGATCAAGAGAGGTTTTAACGACGTCTCCAGACCCGACTTCCATCAAGCAAGGCAAAGATTGGCTCTGGTCTGTACCACTGGGTTTGATGAATAATCCTAATGGCCAGGGAATCCCGGTGTCGCTCGGACAAACACGACAATGTGAGAGGTCGACTCTGCTTCTTCTTCTTCATCTCTGGGCTTTGCGTAACCAGAAAACTGCAGTCGCCTATATCATGGTTGTATAATAGTTCATACACGATTTTTTAAGAGGTAAGACATAAAAGCAATACATAACGACCTGAGGGTTTAATGCATTGCTTTAAGAGGGCTAATTATACAGGTATGCCTTGAGCATGACCGAAGCACTAGAGTTTTAAATTGAGGCTAATAATTATATTCTATCAAGAATATTATTTTCCCCTCCACACCCACACACACAGAGCTTCTTTTCACTGATCTTTTTGGACTTTTTCGCATCCCCATACAATATCATTTTACACTTCCCTCTCAATCTAGCCCCACTGCAGAGAAAAACAATAACAAAGAGAGAGAGAGAGAGAGAGAGAGAGAGAGAGAGAGAGAGAGAGAGAGAGAGAGACAGAGAGACAGAGAGACACAGAGACACAGAGAGACCGAGAGTGAGAGAACGAGAGGGAAAGTAAAAGATAGATCATATCGAGAGAGATAAAGAGATAGAGAGATGAAAAGAGAGATAGAGATAAAGATGCAGAGAGCAAGTAAGACAGATGAATACAGAGAGAAATAAAGAGATAAAGAGATGCACAGAGAGCGATAGAGTGGGAAGACAGAAAAAAGAAGCGAAGAGAGCGATGAGTGACAACAATTTGTCTGTACATGTGTCTAGAAAACATCTTCAGATCGGTTTGAAAACTTAGCTTCTTACCTTTAACTACATCCGAAGAGAATATTAATATCAATTCCGAAGCTCAAACTACTGAAATCCTAAATGTCAAGTGTGACTATCAAAATCGAGCTTACCATCTCAATGTGTTACAGGCTGTCAATAATTGCTCTAATGTCTTTTGATATTTTGTTCATGGATCTAACTGCCTGTAATCTCAGCATTCTCTTGTTTAAGGTTTATTTTGCAGTACATGTGTTTGGCACCTACTTCTTCTTCTTCTTCTTCTTCTTCTTCTTCTTCTTCTTCTTCTTCTTCTTCTTCTTCTTCTTCTTCTTCTTCTTCTTCTTCTTCTTCTTCTTCTTCTTCTTCTTCTTCTTCTTCTTCTTCTTCTTCTTCTTCTTCTTCTTCTTCTTCTTCTTCTTCTTCTTCTTCTTCTTCTTCTTCTTGTATTTCTTTTTCTTCTTCTCATTTCACCTCCGTGAACACAGTCATAGATGTCGGTCAACTGCTCTGACAAATTCAACTATAAACCTTAAGGGTTTAAAATATTATCGATAACATTCAGCGCTATAGTTATTCATAATGCACCACAATGTGACTCACGAGACATTAGAATCTCACACATTTCCCTCATAACAGTTAGTTCTTGTTTCATACAAGAAGCATAATAGGAAATCAATCGATTGTCCTTGAATGGGCGTTTTTTTGTTTTTTTTTTAACTTGTTTGTACAAGCCGGCTCGCTTTGGATTACTATGTACCCATGAAGTCTCCTTATTACGACAGCTTTGAAGAAAACCCGATGGTTATTAAACCGAATGGTTGACTCAATCAAACAGCAAGACAATCGAGATATTTTCTGGCAGTTTTAAAAACTTCGCCGAGTGAACAAGGTCATGAGATGTTCCACCGGGCAAAATGTTGGACTGAATCTGTGGCAGTCCCTGGTGTGAGATCTGGCTGAGATATTTGTTGTTCATGTCCAATCTTTGGCTTGGCAGTTGGTGGTAAACCTAATGCTAATGAAATCATTTAGGGAATAAAGGATAAACTCAGCTTTACTTAATTAAGTAATGCAAGCATATTCTTTAAATATACATCAAGTTTATAATTGTAGACTATTTCTGTTCATCGAAGTGCAATTTCTGATCATAATTGTCACAAATTTTATATTGTTGTCATGGCTTATACACAATCATTGACTTCAACTTTCTGTCACTCTCGTGACAACCTTTACATGCTAAGTATGTTGTCATTTGATGCTAAAAAAATCCTGCATTAAAAGAAAATGTCTTTGCAGTTCAGGCAAAACCTTATCAAGCATTTTCAACGTTAGGCCATATTGTCCCCATTACGGACCCGTGTAAAATATAAATCTTTTTTTTCCCTTTCAATCTCATAGCTTTTCACATTTTTTAAAGAATATAATTAAGTTAGAAGTGTGTTATAACCTGCCTTTGACTTTTGTTTTTTTTTTATAGAATGCTTATTTCTTCTAATATAATAAAATCAATTTTATGGGAATTATCTCCTCATGGATGTTCCTACAGATCTGAGGACAGAAGGAAGTGTTGGAGTAAAGACAAATAGGAAGATAATCTGAGAGATAGGTGTTTTACATGACATGTAACATAGAGACTGATTCGATAGATAGATAGATTAACAAATAGATTAAGTGCTTACAATGTGCCTGATAAGAAAGCTCTTAAGGTAAAACTAGACAAATTATTGTGAAAATTAATTAGGAAAGGCTGACAGACACATGGTTAGATTGAGTGTAAAACATATGCAAGTCCAGGATCGACTGGGAAAGAGAGAGAGAGAGAGAGAGAGAGAGAGAGAGAGAGAGAGAGAGAGAGAGAGAGAGAGAGAGAAAGAGAGAGAGAGGGGGGGAAGGAGGGAGGGAGGGAGACAAATAGACAGAGAGGTTGACATAAGAATGGACGTATGGGCAGACATATAGAAACAGAGACAGAGAGAATGACGAGGGCGACAATGAAAAGGCAATAAAAAAAAGAAGAATGTATAAAAGAAAAAAAAAGAGCTAGATAAAGGCAGAGAGGAAATGTTTGGAAAAGAGAAATCAGCCAATCAGATAAACAGATGGACATAAACATGGATCCCTACACGTTTAAAACCGGCTTTTCTTATACTTCTCCGAATGGATGTTTGCAGCATAGAATTTCAGCTTGCCGGGACATTAACGAAAAGCTTTCGCTTCCACACGCCGTATCCAATTTTCCCCTCACTCACTCGCTCTCTAAATTGTTGCCCTTTAGCTGAGAAACTGATTGATAATGTCCGTCTTCATGATTTCCCAAGGGGGAAGAACTCTCCAGACACCAGGGTATTGTATCCACCCTATGTCTGTGTGAAGTTTCGCTGCCCAAACACATCGCGTTTGGGTCCGTTTCAATAAATCTTTGCGACTTGGTTTATAGACTGAGTAAGTTTGAGAAAATGTGCCAAGATCTTGTATTTTCAGGAACTTTTCTCTTCCGTATTATAGGGGATGAATTGTGTTATGGCGTGTGCAGCGTTTGACATTATTTTGAAAAGGAAAAAACCACACAGTTTTCTCAAGAAGTAGAATTTAACCATAATGTTATTCCAGAATAACCGTGCTTACGTAATAAGGAGAAGTAGTGTCTGTAACTCGTTGAGCTTTGCGAGAAGGCTAACGACCAAAGTTTGAGTTTGAAAAAGAAATGCAGGGAGGAAAGATATAAAGATCTTAGTCAGAGATTAATCTAGATTAATTTGTTAAAAGGTACTTGCAGCAGGTGGATGTAGAAAGAAAGTAGCGTATGGGAACAAGATATTGATAATTCGTTGCTAGGAATGACACGAATTATAAACATAGATACGTCTGACATCCAACTGCACTTGCAGCCTGCTAGATAATGGCGGAGTAATATGGTTATCGGTTTTGGCGGTTACCGAGTAGATCTGGCATTATTACAAAACTATTCGCAAAATGGGATTATTTTCCCGATTCGAGTCGTCTAGGGTGAAAAGTCTGTATGGATTGTTAGATGCGGAATATATATATTTTTTTTTTGGTTAGTTTAATGACTTCTAACATAGGCGACCTGTCTTTCTAGAGAGGCTCTCTGTGAAGTGAGGAAGGAGACTGCGGTAAGATGGGATCCGACCAATAAAAAAAAAAGTTCGAGCTTCATCTCTTCCCATACGGTGATCTCAATAGTCACATTTTTAGTCACAAACTAGTCTTTTTAACAGGGGTGGAAGAGAGAGGAAGAGAGACAGGCAGAGAGAGGGAGAGAGACAGAGACAGAGAGATTGAGAGAGACAGAGAGAGAGAAAGAGAGAGAAAATAGAATGAAAAGAAAGTATGAGATATATATTCATAAAAATAGACATGTCGGCAGGCAGACAGGCAGTGTTTTACACAGAGACAGGGAAAAATCATATTGTAATTGCCCGATAAATGAATTACTTAACCTTTCCGTAAAGAAATAATGCAACGGCATGTTTATGTTTATTTCTAGGAAATCAATGTTTGCCACACGAAAGGTGAAATTCTGACTTACTGTGTTCTGCAACCTACGTCGGCGTGTTACGAAGAATGGTTGACCTATTTTGTGAAATCTAAATCTATTTACAGATGTAGATTTAACTAATTGCACGGCTAAGAATTCCCGCAAGGCTGTGCACTTTTCTTTACACCAAATGCGAAAATTCATAGCTTTCTAATAAGGTTTTAAAATGTTCTAAAAACAGTTTGGGAAAATACAGAATTAGTCGATTTCTTTTTCAATAGATTCTCTTGTATTTCCTTTCTACATACTGTTCGTCATACAAAGGAAATGATCTGCTTATATTCAGTCTCACCATTGCCAAAAATTAAAAAAAAATCATTATTATACACTGTATTTATATATTTATTCATTAGGATCTGAACTAGATAAACAATTTTAAACAATTTTTTTTATGATATTTTCCCCTATAGTGCTCTCCGTAACTTTCAACTTTTTCTGTAAAATATACATAAGCTTTATTTAGAAAATTGTGTGCATTTTGTTAATAATTTGAAATTTTTAAAGCATTTTAGACCTTTTCAAATAGGCCTGTATCTTTTTTTTTTATACATCTATTTATGTCTTTTCATGTAAGTGGGCATTTCAAATTTGAATTTATCCAACAGGGTTAAATATAGTTTATATTACCTTGTCTCACTTTATATAAAACCTTTCTACAGGAACAGGTCAATCATATCACTGGAACAGATCTCAGGGCTGGTTTCAACGTGTGACCTGATGAGAAGAAACGGAGAAAAGCATGTCTAACATGCCAGAAACGAAAAATTTTTAGCTCTTTCGAAATGGCGTTGAGAATCCAGCAAAAAGAAAGAATAATCTACTAAAACTACTATTACTACTCTTCTTCTTCTTCTTCTTCTTCTTCTTCTTCTTCTTCTTCTTCTTCTTCTTCTTCTTCTTCTTCTTCTTCTTCTTCTTCTTCTTCTTCTTCTTCTTCTTCTTCTTCTTCTTCTTCTTCTTCTTCTTCTTCTTCTTCTTCTTCTTCTTTTTCTTCTTCTTCTTCTTCTTGTCCTTCTTGTTCTTCTTCTTCTTCTTCTTCTTCTTCTTCTTCTTCTTCTTCTTCTTCTTCTTCTTCTTCTTCTTCTTCTTCTTCTTCTTCCTCTTCTTCTACTTCTTCTTGTTCTTCTTGTTCTTCTTCTTGTTCTTCTTGTTCTTGTTCTTCTTTTTCTTTTTCTTGTTCTTGTTCTTGATCTTCTTCTTGTTCTTATTCTTTTTCTTCTTGTTCTTGTTCTTCTTCTTCCTCTTCTTCTTCCTCTTCTTCTTCTTCTTCTTCTTCTTCTTCTTCTTCTTCTTCTTCTTCTTCTTCTTCTTCTTCTTCTTCTTCTTCTTCTTCTTCTTCTTCTTCTTCTTCATTTTTTTAATTATTATTATTATTATTATTATTATTATTATTATTATTATTATTATTATTATTATTATTATTATTATTATTATTATTATTATTATTATTATTATTATTATTATTATTATTATTATTATTATTATTATTATTATTATTATTATTATTATATTATTATTATTATTATTTAATAATTTTTTTTATTTTTTTCTCGCATATGTGTAAAAGTCAATTAATTTTGAAAAAAAATGTATTTGAAGGAGGGAGAGTGGGGACAAACGTTATTTGTTTTACAAAAACATTGAAGATAATGTGGTATATCAGACTTACATGAAAATAATCTGAGAACAACAAGGGCTAGATCTTGAGAGAACGAATGTACCTCTGACCCATCGTAAATCTTACAAGTCGAGCGTTTAACCTTCAACACAAGGCGCTTGCTCATCTCAGCGCAGTTTGGCCTAATTGGTGAAATCTTTTCAACTCACTTTGGACATTGCCTTTGTTAAGAGATGATTTTCAAATTAAAATAAGGAGGCATAATGTGAATCTTTTTATTTTTTATTTTTTATCCTTGATTAATGCTGATTAGTCATTGGGATCCTATATTGTGAGAAGAAGATGGGGATGGGTGAATAGAGAAAAATAGTAACATACACTCCCGAAATGCGGCAGTTACTAATAGATACAAAGCGAATTTACGTTATTCTATTAATTGAGAGTTAGACAGATATTTCTACAGAAAGCTTAACAGTTGCTTGATGGAGAGACGGATATAAAATATTGATAGTCAGGAAGGAAGATAGAGAGACAGATACAGGTGAATAGAGGAATTTAAGAGAGAAAGATAAGGAATTTGAGAGATAGAGACGAATAGAGAGAATTAAAGAAATACCCAACATAATAGGACTGGTTTTTTTTTACCCATATAAATACTATTATATATTGCTAGATTTTACGGCAAGGTGAAAAAGGAAAACATAGAGGGAAGAAAAAAAAGAGAGAAATATTATAATCAGTGTACAGATAGGACGTTATGTTTTTTCACTGGTTTATCCTTTCGAAGAATAAGGATGCTTCGCTTTCCAGGGACTAGGGAAAGGAAAGAGAGAGAGAGAGATAGGTAAATAGAGAGAGATAGAGGGATAAATAGAGAGAGAGAGAATAAGAGAGAGAGACAGACAGACAGACAGATAGACAGAGAGTGAGTGAGAGAGAGAGTGAGTGAGAGATCGAGAGTGAGTGAGAGAGAGAAAGAAAGAGAGAGAAAGAGAGAGAGTGAGTGAATGAGAGAGAGTAAGTGAGCGAGAGAAAGAGAGAGAGAGAAAGAAAGAGAGAGAGAGAGAGAGAGAGAGAGAGAGAGAGGAAGAGAGAGAGAGAGATAGAGAAAATTTGCAGCCAGAGACGGGTAGAGAAGTACAGACATTGACATTAAGAATTAGAGAGATGAAGAGTGGCCACGAAATAAAGAAAAAACATAAAAGGATAGAGAAAGAATAATAAAGAAAGAGAATAAGAGATACATATCATAGTTAAAGCAATTTAAAAAAAATACATATATATATATATATATATATATATATATATAGAGAGAGAGAGAGAGAGAGAGAGAGAGAGAGAGAGAGAGAGAGAGAGAGAGAAAGAGAGAGAGATTATGAGAGATTACATTATGTTTGATTTTAAACCGATTCCTACAGGACGTCCTTCGTTAGGACATCGTAACAAACTCATCCAAGTCTGAAATCTGTTCGGCCTCGAGCCGTTCTACATTTCCCTTTAGAATTTTAGAGGAAGTATAATTAATAGTAATAACTGTCTTTATCTCCATTAAAAATGAAAGAAATAAAAACATCTGGAAATGAAAACAACAACTGTAAACAAGAACCGCAAATCACAACCTTTTAACAAACAGGTCCACAAGGCATAATGAAAAAAAAAATTAAAAAAAAAAAAAAATCTGAAACCCAGCCTAACAAGAAGAATCGTAACTATCTGGTCCCGTACAGACATAAGTCATCATTCCCCCCCCTCCCCCCTCCCCTCCTTTCCTTCCCTTAGTACATATCCAGTAACGAACCGAAGACATCCCAACGCTGTCCCGGTCTCCCAGATGGACGCGAGTAAACAGTGGAACGGACAGGGAGAATCCATTCCTAATTAGAGATGCTCTAACATTACATCTGCGCTACTGGACTCCTGGGCTACTCTTCGGCCAAAACTACTGGCTTGAGTAAACGAGTTAGACCGGAACCAACGAGGTTTGTATCGAATATCGACCACCGCTGTATTTGGCTTGTAAAAACCACCGGGTTGTAGAGGTCGATTTGTACAGTCAATCGTTACTTATAGTCATAACTATTTGGTTGGCGTAAGGTTCGGGTTGTACTGTTTGTAGTAAAATTGTTTTTTTTTTTTTTTTTTGCATAATGTCCAATCCATACAAACAAACGTGATTACTTACAGTCATAACTATTTGGTTGGCGTAAGGTTCGGGTTGTACTGTTTGTAGTAAAATTGTTGTTTTTTTTTTTTTTTGCATACTGTCCAATCCATACAAACAAACGTGATTACTTACAGTCATAACTATTAGGTTTGCGTAAGGTTCGGGTTGGAATGTTTGTAGTAAAATTGTTTTCTTTTGTTTTTTTTTTTTTTTGCATAATGTCCAATCCATACAAATAAACGTGATTACTTATAGTCATAACTATTAGGTTTGCGTAAGGTTCGGGTTGGACTGTTTGTAGTAAAATTGTTTTTTGTTTCTTTTTTTTGCATAATGTTCAATCCATACAAACAAACGTAAATTAGAATTGCTAGAAATGCTCCGTTAGGCCAGTTTCACACAGAAATGACCTTTCACGTGTCACGCGTCACTCTTCACGTGACACGCCAAAAAGAACCTGCATGCACATTCTTTCCGTCACGTCACCACACGTGTCGGCGTGACGCAAATGTTTATGTGAAAGGTGCCATTAAAATTATACTAACCACTTTTGTTTACACGCGTGATCCCGTACCCATTCACACACGTGACGTGTTGAGTGACGTGTTGAGTGACGCTCTGTGTGAGGCTGGCTTTATGTTCATCGAAAAGTTACAAGCATTTTGCAAAATGAGGAATTATGCTTGTGAAACAGCTTGTTGTATACTATCATTTGTTTTTGGTAGTGTTCATTTAGTAAAACAGATCATAGCTTACATATTTCGTTTCTATTACTTCACTGTTTGAACGGTACATTTTTTTTGTGTGTTGTTAAATTGTTTGGGTAGATGATTATATAACATTATTACTCATAAGTAGTTTATATATGGATTGACATGCAATAAAAAACAGCGTGGCTAAGGTGCTAATCACACTGTTAGATTATAATAAAGTACTTAAATTTTTTACTTTGAGGAAGAAAAAGTAGTAATCTGTAGGGTGGAATGCTACAGCCCAATACACTAACTACAGCACCAGTGTGGAGTATAGGTCATAAATCGAAGCAGCGCAGTGGAGAATAGAGTCTACTTCACAATCCGTTGATCTCCCTTCTTCTTCTCATACTCTTTTCCTTCTTTCTTCACTCTTTCTTTTAACGATTACGAATTGTAACCAGTCGAAACAATCGAACTTGTAGAAGTCTAACTTGGATATGCTAGACAAATAAACTTGTGTAATCACTTTATTACAGTAATAAAAATAATAATGATGAAGATAATAAAAATATCAACAACAACAACAACAACAACACAGCAGCAGCAGCAGCAACAACAACAACAACAACAACAACAACAACAACAACAATAATAATAATAATAATAATAATAATAATAATAATAATAATAATAATAATAATAATAATAATAATAATAATAATAATAATAATAATAATAATAATAATAATAATAATAATAATAATAATAATAATAATAATAATAATAATAACAATAATAAAAATGTGAATGGCATTACTAAAGAAACACAGCAAAACAACGACACAGCGGTTATTAGATTGAACAGCATGTATTGCCCTAAAGCAAAATAAGGACAATTGTATCGACCAGTTAATTTTTTCACTATCCGCACCCGTTTTAAGTTCATAGTGAAAGGTTCAATCATCACAAAAGTTTGTTATGGATTCCGCGAACAAAATTGATCGCCGAGAAACGCCCCTGGCAATGTTCCGAAAAGTGCATTCTTGATACTTGTTGTTTCGGGAGAAATATCTAAAACTAAAACTAAAAAGGATAATAGTAAAAAGTAAAGCACAAGTCTTGAAGCTCAGCGTACCTCCCACCTTATAGAATGAAACACTGGTTCTTCATTGCGTCTCGGAAGAGAAATATGGAGGAAATTAGTAATGAATTAAAATTATAATAATAATAATAATAATAATAATAATAATAATAATAATAATAATAATAATAATAATAATAATAATAATAATAATAATAATTCACGAGAGAGAAAGAAAGAAAGAAAGAAAGAGAGGGACAGATAAACATACATACAGACAAGGTTTAAAAAGAGACAGGCACTTTATAACTACGGTACTAAAAAAAGAAACAACACAAGTATAGATTAAACATAAAAACGTTTCGCCTTTATTGTGGCTTCATCAATTAATTACCAAGTTGTCCTCCAAGTGTGGTGTTTTTGCTTTTCTATTTGGATACATACAGACAGACAGACAGACAAACAGACAGACAGAGAGAAACAGAGAGAGACAGAAGGAGAGAAAGAGAGAGAGACAGAGAGAGACACACAGAGAGACACAGAGAGAGCCTGAGAGAGGAAGAGAGAGACAGAGAGAGAAAGAAAGAGAGCAGAGAAAGACAGAGAGAGAAACAGAGAGACAGAGAGAGACAGAGAGAGACAGAGAGAGAGACAGAGAGAGACAGAGAGAGAGACAGAGAGAGACAGAGAGAGAAAGAGAGAGAAAGAGACAGAGAGAGACAGAGAGAGAGACAGAGAAAGAGATTGAGAGAGAGACAGAGAGAGACAGAGAGAGACAGAGAGAGAGACAGAGAGAGAGACAGAGAGAGACAGAGAGAGACAAAGAGAGAGACAGAGAGAGACAGAGAGAAACAGAGAGAGACTGAAAGAGACAGAGAGAGACAGAGTGAGACAGAAGAGACAGAGAGAGAGACAGAGAGAGAAACTAAGAGAGACAGAGAGAGACAGAGAGAGAGACACAATGAGAGAGAGACAGAGAGAGAGACAGAGAGAGAGACAGAGATAGAGACACAATGAGACAGAGACAGAGAGAGAGACAGAGATAGAGACACAATGAGAGAGACAGAGAGAGAGACAGAGATAGAGACACAATGAGAGAGACAGAGAGAGAGACACAATGAGAGGCACAGAGAGAGAGAGAGAGAGAGAGAGAGAGAGAGAGAGAGAGAGAGAGAGAGAGAGAGAGAGAGAGAGAGAGAGAGAGAAGGGCGATGGTGGTAGTTGTGTAACAGCAGAGTTGACAGCTGTACCAAACAGCAATAATTCATGTCCTTACGACTTCTATCATGACCAAATTTTGTACCAGGCCAAGATGTTAAAACTGATTTCAAATCTTATCATAAGATCTCCTTCTAAAATATATATCTAACGAAAATATAGCAGAAATGATTTCAATATAGGATGCACTTTTTATCTATAATTTATTTTTAAAATTGTATGCAAATCATTTTTTTTAAAGGACCAAATAAGCTTTTAGTGAGATCTTCTCTTTATTATGCAAATCATTTTTTTTAAAGGACCAAATAAGCTTTTAATGAGATCTTCTCTTTACATAAAAAAATAAAGCTGATTACGGTTATCTCTACTTATGCTACTTATCTTATCCTAAGTTTGGCAATAGAAGTAAAATTGGTTGAGGGTGTGTTGAAAGAAAAACCTCATAAATCAATACAATTACTGTCTTCATCTTGTAAAGCTACGAGAACACTTAAAAAAGATGAATCGATTTAACCTTGACCCGTCCACTTCTATCTCGAGAAACACTACTATTTTGAGACCCCAAGCAGTAGGCAATCAGACCGGAGGATCTTCTCCTTGCACATTAGCTTCAAAAATTGGGGGGGCTGTTTTATACTTTACTCTAGTCGGCAGTGAGAAGTAGCTCACCGTTCTGACATTCTATAGTATAGATCTAGTAACAGTAGGTCCTATTTGCTTGTTTCTTTGAGTACCTTAGGTGAGTGTACTAACAAGACACGGAGACAAAGAGGCGGGCGTCAAATAGTGGTTCTGTATTGCCGTAATCTTTTTCATTGTTGTTAATGGTGTTGTTGTTGTTGTTGTTGTTGTTGTTGTTGTTGTTGTTGTTGTTGTTGTTGTTCTTCTTCTTCTTCTTCTTCTTCTTCTTCTTCTTCTTCTTCTTCTTCTTCTTCTTCTTCTTCTTCTCCATCTTCTGTTTGGGTAGACCTTTTCAAGTGATATAGATGAAGCTCATAATATATATACATATATATATATATATATATATATATAGACTGATATATTCACAGTTAGATAGATTTATAAATGAATAGATAAACACATTAGCAGATCGGTGGATAGAGAGATAACCAGAAAGATAAATGGATGAATAAATGGATCTTTGGGTATATGGACAGATAGATGGTAGATGTTCAGATCGAGAGGTTGATTAATAGATAGATTAATAGATAGGTAGATAGATAGATAGATAGACTGTTTGATAGATAATGAGAAAGACAAGGATTATATAGTTAGATGGATAGCTGGAAGCAAGAGATAGAAGGCTGGTTGGAAACACCAAGCGACTAGCAGAAGATCTGGAGATATTCCACGGAATGCTTCAAGAACTGACGTCTATCAAAGAGATTTGCTGCCGAGAAAAAGATAGATAGTCTATGTACCGAAGGATATAGATATGAATCTACAGATATAGTTCGTAGGAGAAAGAGAGAATGAATGAGAAAAATAATAGAGACATTGAGTGAGAGTGTAAGCAAGAAAGTATAAAAAAAAAAAAAGTAAAAGGACGTGTAGAAAGGAAAGATGAGAATCGCGTGTTTTAAAGCGGCACGTGTCAAATGTCAATTTCGTAAAAATTGTCGCAAATTATCCGATTATAAGTCTTTATTTGCGATACAGTATCGATGCCACAGAGTAGGCATCTCTTGTTCTTAAACTGTTTCACCATCGTAAAGGTTTGCTCTTTTACCATCATTTTCATAGTGCGTAGTTAAATTTAATGCCACCCACTTACCCTCGCGCACACACAACTCCTCCCCCCCGAGCGAATGATCAGTTTTGTTTGGCTGGAGAATAATAGAATAATAGACTAGTACTATCCTGAGTCGTGCTGTGGCTTTGATAAAAGCTTCTTTATTCCGATCGAAGAAGGAGCGATTTTGAACATTCACAGACCATGCGAGATTTCATGTCAGTTATTTTAGCTATTGGAGGCCGTAGGCATTGTTTTCTTAAAAAATCACGTTTTAGAAATTGTCAAAGCTTATAGCTTGAACGATTGGAATCTAAAAAAAATGTTTAAATTCGTAGCCCAACGCTATTCATCGTCGTGTGTGTAAAACAAAAGTGCGTCAATTAACTCAGCACAGATACTCTTGCGTGTTTTTATTGATGGAACAAAATGTTAAATAAATTTGGAGACTAGTCGTCGGATAGATGAGTATGTAGAGCGCTAGCTTTACAAGGAGAAAGATTGGGGCTCGACACCCGGCTGGGTTTCCCGGAGATTAGAAAGGATCAAACCCATTCTAACCAGCCCTATACTTGGCTAAACGGTACACTGTCTCGGCTGGGTCTCCCGGAGATTAGAAAGGATCAAACCCATTCTAACCAGCCCTATACTTGGCTAAACGGTACACTGTCTCGGCTGGGTCTCCCGGAGATTAGAAAGGATCAAACCCATTCTAACCAGCCCTATACTTGGCTAAACGGTACACTGTCTCGGCTGGGTTTCCCGGAGATTAGAAAGGATCAAACCCATTCTAACCAGCCCTATACTTGGCTAAACGGTACACTGTCTCGGCTGGGTTTCCCGGAGATTAGAAAGGATCAAACCCATTCTAACCAGCCCTATACTTGGCTAAACGGTACACTGTCTCGGCTGGGTTTCCCGGAGATTAGAAAGGATCAAACCCATTCTAACCAGCCCTATACTTGGCTAAACGGTACACTGTCTCGGCTGGGTCTCCCGGAGATTAGAAAGGATCAAACCCATTCTAACCAGCCCTATACTTGGCTAAACGGTACACTGTCTCGGCTGGGTCTCCCGGAGATTAGAAAGGATCAAACCCATTCTAACCAGCCCTATACTTGGCTAAACGGTACACTGTCTCGGCTGGGTCTCCCGGAGATTAGAAAGGATCAAACCCATTCTAACCAGCCCTATACTTGGCTAAACGGTACACTGTCTCGGCTGGGTCTCCCGGAGATTAGAAAGGATCAAACCCATTCTAACCAGCCCTATACTTGGCTAAACGGTACACTGTCTCGGCTGGGTCTCCCGGAGATTAGAAAGGATCAAACCCATTCTCGCACTGTCTCGCATTAATTCATGTCCTCGCCCCCTTTTCCCAACAAAATTAAAATAAAAAAAAAAGAAAAAAAGAAAAAAAAATATCCTCCCTTTTAATTGAATTTTTAAACGAACCTGTAAATTACTTTTAGAGTTTTTACAAAACTAGCTAACTTTCTCATTCCGTCATTTGCTGGGCCTCATTCTTCCATTGATTCATATTCGAATACCATTCATGCAATTTCTTTTGAAATCAGACCAATGTTTGATAACTTTCAGCTTGACTTACAACAATGGCCTGCTCAAAGAGGGGTTTTTCATTTGACAAAGTGAGCCTAGTGATTAAACTTACAGTACATCATGCTATGAGACTATAATGAAAAAAAAGTAACGGTTATTATGGAAAAACATGCGGTGTTGAACATCGCAATACTAATTGGGATATTATTTACGAGAATCTGCCTCAGTGCTTTGAGCACACGATAGATGAAAGAAGAATTGGCGACTCTTGCTGTAAATCATGAAGAAAAAAGATTCCTTATAACTATTTCTTATGGAGAATATTTCCAGTATTGTAGAAGGACATAATTCGAGCCAATGCGAATTTTTTTTTCAGAACCGACTCAATTCGATGGTCTGCGTTATTTTCTTGTTTAAAATCAAACTAAGCCAAAACGCTTAATTATAGGATCACGTTGAAATAGTTATAACCACACGGCACGAGATAAGAGGTTTGTATTTCTCACACAGTGGAGGCACCTGATAAGCTCGGTGGCTGTGTGATAGACATCTTGCACAAAGATCTGCAATGGTTTTCTTTAAAAGGTTTTGAACTTCAGCTAGGGTTCGAATATCGTGCAACCTGTAAGAGTGTGTTTGCGACCTAATTCTTTTAGCCATATCTTGCCTGACGCATGCCTTTTGGATCTGCCGAAAAAGATCTAAGATTGGGTTTGAAAGTGAAGGCTTTTAATTAATCATCAGACTATTTAGATTATTGCTGAAATTGTTACAGTCTTTGCGCGAAATATTTTTCGACACACAAAAAACAAAACAAAACAAAACAAAAATAAATAAACCAAAAAAAAACAAAAACTTTTCCTTTTGCCAGTACCAATAACAAGGGAACAGAAAGAAAAATACTCTTGCTTCCATGATTGCTGAAAGCCTCTGACTTTCCTCAGGGTATGTTCACGCGAACCAATTTGCAGCACGCAACACCGTTGCTCTAAGATCACAGGATTGACTTTTGAAGAATCATGTTGCTAGCTGCAAATCGTGTAAACATACCTTAAGAGTTTGTTTTTCTCAAAAGCCTTATAATATACCGATCTGCAAACCGTTTCGATTCCCAACAAAACGTCTAAGATTACATTCGGTGAGGCTGAGGATATGATTGCTAGGTAGAACCCCGCAGTAGCGCCTCGCATTCACAAGGTAAAATGTTAACATCGATCACTGGACAACCTTTACAAGGCACTAGGTTTGGTGACATCTGCTCTGGCAATCCCATTATGTGCCAAGATAAGTTTATAATGACTGTACAGGGTAAAAGTCAAGTCATAACTTGGGTAAAAATGATTCAGTGAAGTTAGCTAATCAATATTGTTTATCTTTTTAGTCGTTTAGCAATGCCGTAGCATAGATAAAAATCCACTGACTTGTGCTCTGAGCGTCAAACATGAAGAAAGGCGAAACACCCATCAGCTTTTTTTTTTTTAGAACAATTGGAAAATATCCTGCTTGTGAAAAATGGTGCGATGAATTATCGTTTTGGAGGATTGTTAACATTTGTCTAAATGTATAGGTAAATTTGATTCGAATTATACTTAGACATTGGTGAGTTTTTCTACCTTTGACATGTTAAGGTAAGGTTCTTTGTACAAAAACCGTTTTTAGAGAGTTTCAACAAACATCTGAATGTAGTTAACAGTTGAAGTTGTGTTGTTCAGATTAGAAAAAGCATAATTATTTCCAACTTGTTCAAATCAGATGCCAGTCCCAAAGGATTTCCGGTCCGAGGAAGGAGGAGGCCGGGATAGCAGAAGACGTGAGAAAGAAATGGATTGTCCTATGATTCTAACCCTGACCCGAGACCGACCAGTCACCGGAAGTGACGTAACGGTGACCCGTGACCTACCATTCAGAAGAAGTAACACGTCATCTATCGATCATACGTAAAAAAGCTAACGATGACCTCTGACCTTTCAGAGAGACTAAGTCTTAACCTGGACATGTGACCTATCAACCACGAGACGTGACCTAATCGTGTCACGTGACCTACCCATCACTGTGATTGACCGTACCTTGACTCAAGACAACCCTATCAAACTGAGCGACGTAATTCGCGCTTGAAATTAAAAAAAAAATCGATCGCAATATAAATAGAGAAGATATCTAGAGCAACATCAACCCCACACAACTTGCATAAGACCCTTCAGCTAGCCCGAAAAGAACTAAGAATAATTATTTTACTTTAAAAATTGCAAAATACACGCTTAAATTTGGAATGCCAAATTGTAATTTTGTAATGATATTGTGAGCGCTGACAGGTTAAATCGAAAAATCTCTAAAACAAAAATGACTAAATTGGCAATAGAATAGAATTGTCTGTTTGAACTGTAATAACTCACAATTTTACTTCGATGGATTTTCATTTCAGCCAGCGCTTTTCTCTTCATAATAAAAATAATTTAAAAGGCTTTGAATTGCAATATAAACTTAAACTAAATTTCTCTTTAAGCTTGATACCAACGTGATAAGGTATTGAGATATTCTCAATAATAATGAAACAGAATGGAAGAAACATTAAACACCCTGCGTTTCAACATCCGCTACTTTGAGAATTCAATTCAAATTACCCATTATTGTTGACGTAGTTAGAAAAGTGTTACCATAGTAACCTACTCCTACTTTACAAAAGAAAAAGGATGTTTTAAGTCAAGCTCATTTGCTGCTAGAGATAACAAGCATCACTTTGCTAAGTCAAAATATGTCTTTGCGACAACATACACTACTGTTTTTGCAGTTATTAATTGCACCACTACTATTACGATCATCACGACCAGTAAGCCATCCTAAATATCACCACCACCACCGCCACTGCTACTACTACTACTACTACTACTACTACTACTACTACTACTACTACTACTACTACTACTACTACTACTACTACTACTACTACTACTACTACTACTACTACTACTACTACTACTACAACAGCTACTACTACTGCCACTACTACTACTACTACTACTACTACTACTACTACTACTACTACTACTACTACTACTACTACTACTACTACTACTACTACTACTACTACTACTACCAAGACTATTTCTTCTTCTTCTTCTTCTTCTTCTTCTTCTTCTTCTTCTTCTTCTTCTTCTTCTTCTTCTTCTCCTTTTATCCTTTAACGCTCGTCTGCGAAACATTGTCTTTCTCTGTTCTACCTACGCACATGCACGCGCTACCCTCTTTACGTGCTTTTCTGTATTTACCAGTTCTTAGGTGCATCTAATCATCAACCCCTTTTCACAATCGTCGACAAGAACAAGAAGGTGCAAAGCAGCTTCCTAACATCCCATAAAACAGCCAGCCTGGAGAAAAGCTTACCTAGTGATGTAGCTTCTAGAGCAGTGCCCAGATGGTTTTGATCACAGGAAATATAAGTGCGAGATTGCCAGTCAAGAGATATGTCTGCTGTACACATAATATCACATAAAGGCTTGCAGCTGAGTCTGCCATGAAGATCACACTGACTGTAGCCCTGTGGCATATTCTGTAAGAGGGGCGGATGATGGGGGATAAATTTAGATTTATCGGCGTCTACATTGGGCAAGATATATTGCAGCTACGCTTGGGTCTAGATCTAGATATAATAGGGTCTATGATAGGGTGGTTTTGCGACAAAAGTTCCAGGCGCCATACAAAAATTAGGGCATAGCTGTGATCGTTTTGTTTCTTTTTTTTCTTTTTTTTTTTTTATACATTCTTTTGCGTCGCGGTAAGATTTATCGCGTTACAACAGTAGGTATAATAGGTTTTTCTTTGAGCAGTTTTTTTTCCTTAATAAAATCTAACAGATCAAGAAAAGTTACAATTTTAAACAGGAGAATTATCATCTTTATAACATCTGGATAAAATGCAAACTACAGGTTTATTGATATGACGCGAATTCCATGGTAAACTCATATAGCTGGATTGCTAAAAAGGAAAAAAAAATTAGAAACGTTTAAGAGATACATTTCTGAGAATCCATAATTTTGAAAGTGGTACAAATTAAGGGATTTTAGTTCATACTTCACCAGAACATTTATCGATTTGCAAGAGGAGAACAGATCATAACTTTTGTTTTCTCTGTTTCATTTTTTCTTCATCTCACTTATTTGCAACTAATTTGTTGGAGACGATATTAAGACAGAGATAGATAGATATAGAGAGAGAATGAGAGAGACAGGCAATGAGAGAGAGAGAGAAGAAGGGGGATATGGAGCCAAAAAAGGAGAGAGTGAATAAATTTGACGGAAACTGATAGATAAGCTTCAGGGAAAAGATAAAGCAAAAGATGGAGAGGGATTTACTTGAGGGAAGGTAAGTAATGCAAAAAAAAAAACCCATCATTTTATAAAATCAAATTCCCTTATATGTGTGTGAGTATGTATGTATATATATATGTGTGTATATATATAAATATATATATATATATATATATATATATATATATATATATATATATATATATATATATATATATATTCTACCACGATTATTTCCTATTGTGAAAATGCAATAAATTCATCCTAGCGCCGACCAAGCTTTATCTTCACAAATAAAAATAGACAATATTGAACGGCAATAATTGCTCAATTAATCTCTTTTTCTCTCCTCCATATCATTTTACAGTGGCTATGCAACGATGCCTGTGGCACTGATTGCACAGAGAAACAAAACAGAAAAAAAAACATCAATAACTACGATAAAAAAAAATCTTTCTAGAAACTCTGAAAGGTTACTGAGAACTGTTCTACAGTTCATAGGAAAGTGAGCCCGGTAGAAGAACAGCCTTTCTTTCTGAGCATGCGCCGAGCTGGAGGTGTTGGAGAAAGACTATTAATTTTTTCAATATGTTGTATGTATTAGCTAATGTTATTGTGCTGTGTTTATACTTGCACGAGGTCAAAAGAGAAAAGACTTATTTCGGATGCAACTGTAAAACAAGGAAAAAGAAAAGAAAAGAAAAGAAGAGAAGGTTGCCGAGGTAATTTGTATCTACACGGCGGCTCATCGTCTCTATAATTTAACCAGCTGTTTGATGAGAAAGAAGAAGAAATAAGATTATATTCAGACCTCTATTTATTCATTAAAAGTTTTGAAAGATGATTACCCGCTTACATCTTCTTTCGTAAAACTCAATTTAAGCTGATCAAAGTGTGGCAACTTCATTTTCTCTCATTCTCTTCGACACAGTCACTTCTAACCAACTCGGATTCTATAGTTACTCTAAACGGTTCTTGATAAAATCACACAGATTGAGATGGAGGCTTTTCAAATGTTACATTCCGACTCCTGCACGCCCTCTGAAAAAAGACCTCTTAATCACGCTGGGATCTTTAGAAGGTCTGACGTTTGGGAATGGAAATCACTGAACTTCCACGCATAGAGACACTTCCAATCTAATCTCGAAAGGTTGGAATCAAAACAAGTGACTGAGGAAGCCGTTACTGGCATCCCGTGGGTCTGCTGGTCTGGAACTGTCGACATATTGTCAACCTGTTGACAGTTTACCGCGGCCAACGCTTTCACTCCTGCTCTAGTGTTTCAACTTGATTTCCTAGCCTCCAAGACAAATTGCAATTTTTTTTTCATGTTTTTATTTTTAATAGAGTCGGCCACAGGCACTTTTGCATTTTCGCGTCTAATTGATTGAAGTACTTTAGAGGTCCAACTGGTAGACAGAGAAAACGAAGAGTGAGACAAACGTCTGATGAGGCCGTAAATATATATAAAAGATCTCGAGATCATGATGCCCAATAGGCATCCCGAAATAACCATTTAAAACTGCGAGGCTGAATCCACAACCCGATTTTAGATCAACGTAGCAACAAAAAAGTAGTATAATGTGCTAATTGTGGCTTAAATTAATATCGTAGAAATTTGTTTTCTGGAACGTTTGATTTGCTGAGTCTTGGGCAAGATACGGAACTCGCTATGAATTTGAAACGATCGCAATCTGGATCGAGCTAAACAAATTTTATTATTCAAACGTTATACTTAAAACACAGACCTACAAAACTCTCGATTTATAGATCGAAAGGATTTGCCCTCACCAGCCCCTCTCTTCTCCTTTCACTGCTGGCAAAGAATGACCAAAAGTCATTTAAGTTGTATAAGTTATGCCTGCAACAACACGTCTATGCTTTGAAAAAGGGAAAACACAAAACAATGTGGAAAAGAGAAACAGCCAAGAACAAAAATCGCTACACTAAGTAGAAAGGAGCGCATGCGTGGTGTGTCCATAGCTACCAGGAAGTGCCCAGATTTCCCGCCCACTGCAAACGTTTCCATAGTCAGTGAGGCTTGCCAGGGGGAAGGGTTAGCTAGATCGCTATCAGGGCTACAGGTAACACGCTTGGGTGAGCAGTAAATGTTGCTTTATCGATTTGTGAGTGAGTGCTTCTGTTTTCAATAGGCTCCGTTAACTCCGACACAAAAGATGGCGCGATAATTTTAGCTCAAGATTTTGTTTAGGATGGTATTGTTCCACGCCTTTGTTCATTGTGAGAGGTATTAAGAATCTAGGTGGTTACTTTCCTGCTAAGCTTCTTGATCAGGAATTATATTGGAATAATTGGTGAAGCTATTAACGTTTCACCTAATACAGTCTTATTGAGACTTTCGTCTTGTTGGTAATGATGATAAGAAAAAGGAATAAAAACGGTAATCATGGTGATGATGATAATGATGATGATGATGATGATTACGATGCTGCTGCTGCTGATGATGATAATGATGATGAGGATGCTGATAATGATGATGGTGATAACGATAAGGATGATGAAGAGGATGGTGATGATGATGACGATGATGATGATGATGATGATGATGATGATGATGATGATGATGATGATGATTACGATGCTGCTGCTGCTGATGATGATAATGATGATAAGGATGCTGATAATGATGATGGTGATAACGATAAGGATGATGAAGAGGATGGTGATGATGATGATGGTGATAACGATAAGGATGATAAAGAGGATGGTGATGATGATGATGGTGATAACGATAAGGATGATAAAGAGGATGGTGATGATGACGACGACGACGACGATGATGATGATGATGATGATGATGATGATGATGATGATGATGATGATGATGATAATGATGACGTTGATGATGATGATGATGATGATGATGATGATGATGATGATGATGATGATGATGATGATGATGATGATGATGATGATGATGATGATGATGATGATGATGATGATGATGATGATGATGATGATGATGATGATGATGATGATGATGATGATGATGATGATGATGATGATGATGATGATGATGATGATGATGATGATGATGATGATGATGATGATGATGATGATGATGATGATGATGATGATGATGATGATGATGATGATAAGGATGACGTTGATGATGAAAATGATGATGATGATGATGATGATGATGATGATAATGATGACGTTGATGATGATGATGATGATGATGATGATGATGATGATGATGATGATGATGATGATGATGATTAGGGTAGTGATAATGATGTTGATGAATATGGTGATGACGATGTTCATGATGATAATGATGAAGATGAAGATGATGATGATTATCTTAGGGAAGGGAAAGATAAGAAAATAGATAATTATGATGATGATGATGATGATGATGTAATTGAAAGTTATTTAATAAACCCTATTTCTATGTCAGAACTTTCCGTGAAGAGTAAAAACGGTGATATTTATTCAACTTTTGAAAAAAATAACTTAACAATTATTTCACGACTTTTAAATATAGAAGAAATTCTAATCACAAAGGATCATGAAACAAACAATCAAATAAAAAAAAAAAAAAAAAGGAGTAAAACGGTTCCGATTAAAAGAATCTGAATCTTGAATGAGATGGACAATATCAGTCCAATTACAAATGTTTTAAAAAGCTAAACCGTGACCTGTTTATCATTAGTTCTGGTTCTATAACGTGCGTGAAGTTTAACCGTGTATTAGCCTCATGCTGAGCATCTCCCGTGGTTTGTGACTCACACATTCGATACCAACCCAGTAGCTCAATTAGAGAGCATTATTTATCTTTATCTTTTATTCACTCAGCGTGTGAAATATTCTTCCATAGTTTCGTAAATCTATATTGTACAGTAGACTTTAGAGGGGTAGTCGACAGTTATTTTTTCCTGAGAACTGCGGAGAATTTCACCTTTACTAAGACACGATCGTAAAAACGTTCATTGGTTAAGAGCTATCTAGTTTTACCTTTTTGGTCAGAACTATTAAATCTAGAAAATTTGTTTTTAGAGTCTCGAACATAACATTGCATATGATGACTACGATGGGGCTCGTATTGATGAGGCTGATGATTATGATGAAGTTGATAATGACAATGATGATAATGATGATAATGATGATAATAATGATGATGAAGATTATGATTTTGGTTATGATGATGATGATGATGATGATGATGATGATGATGATGATGATGATGATGATGATGATGATGATGATGATGATGCTAATGATGATTATGGTTATGATGATGATGATGATGATGATGATGATGATGATGATGATGATGATGATGATGATGAAAATGATGATGATGATTTGTAATCATGATGAGGCAAACTTTCATTTTCATGATGAGCTATTTTCATAACGGATGATAAAATAATTATACAATGATAATAAATCCGGTGACGCCAAAGACAGCAAAAAAAAAATATTTTTTAAATTCGATTCATGATAACCAAGATAAAAATATTTCAACAAGTTGTTCTTTACTGATGATAGAAATAAAACAACCTTACCTGAGAGAGAGGCTGACTTAAATATATCGGAAAGGAGTTGATTGCGGTACTCAATGTATACAAACTATCTCGATGTTTTACAACCTGTATCAAGCAAGCACAAACAGAAGCAACGAAAATAATAATCATAACGAAAACGGAGACAAATTTAATCTACAGTGGCCTCACGACAAAGAACCAAACATTAATGATTAAGGTAATCACAAGCTACAGCGATCGGACGGACTGCTTTTGTCCGTTGATCCGAGTCGGCTGGGTCCATCTCGTATTAGACTATTTGCTTTATGTTTGCCTTATTTCGGACAACGCTAGAATACCGACTCAGATTCTAAAGAACCAACCTGGCTCTGAAAAAATTACCCGCTGAAAGTTTCTTTTGTCGTGTCTTACAGGCTGGAGAACAAACCTGGATGTCAAGAAATCTCCTTTTTAAGAAAATTAATAATGAGAGTGGAAGGTACGTACATTTCGCTTATCGTCAGATATGTCAAGAGAGATTTCAGTTGAATGGTTCAAAGAGATGTGTTATCAGCCATGGTGGCGAAATAACATCGAAAATCATAAGAAGTTTTAAGTCTTTCAATGGAAGTAGATTACGGTTCCCATTGCTTAAACGTAAAATACAAAAACCTTAAAATCTTAACAATTATTTAATCTTAAAAAATGATTTTGAAAACCCTAAAATTTACATTTTAGGGCAAGGTACTCTGTGTTTGAAATGTTTTGGTAAATAAATGGATATCATTCAATATAGTGTTTAGTCATTTGTGACATGAATCATCTTGCCATTACATCGGATCCACACCGAAGAGGTCAATTTTTTGAGAACTCTTTTTCAGAGAAAATGTAATGAAAGCGTAAATTCAATTTCCATTTTATGGGACATTTTCCCTTCGCCATAGTTTTTTTTTTTTCAGAATTAGCACAAATTATCTAATGAAGCTATAACATAATCCTGTGGCATGAGTTTGGACATTAGATTATCAGCTGTGTGTATGTGTGTGTGGACCTTTTGATATAAAGGAGAGATCTTGTGAAAAGAACAAAGTTTACTGCTGCAGTAAATACAAAAGATCTTGTGAACAATATATATTTCTGTGCCGCAGTAGATCATGTGATATAAGGAAGATATTGTGATTTAGGTGCAGCGGTAGATCATGTGAAATACGAAAGATCTTGTGAACAGCATAGATTTCTGTGCGGCAGTAGATCGTGTGATATAAGGAAGATATTGTGAACAGTATAAATTTCGGTGTGGCAGCAGATCATGAGAAATACGGAAGATCTTATGAACAGTATAAATTTCTGTGCGGCAGTAGATCGTGTGATATAAGGAAGATATTGTGAACAGTATAGATTTCGGTGTGGCAGCAGATCATGAGAAATACGGAAGATCTTCTGAACAGTATAGATTTCGGTGCGGCAGTAGATCATATGAAATACGGAAGATCACTTGAACAGAAAAAGTTCATAGCGACAGTGGACCCAATCAAAGAAAGGAGATATTGTAAAGAGAACAAACTGTTCTGAAGTAATGGGCCATGTGGTATAAAAGATCTCTTGGAAAAAGTTTTAAAAAAATAACCTCGCAGCTATTTCAGGATGTTTGAGAGTTTTATTTCAGACGAGAAGAATGTGGGCCGTGAATGTCATTTTTCTTAGATTTTTGTTTTCTTTCACAACTTTTTTCTTTCGTCAGTCGGCTTATGAATTTTTGGTGGAAGGGTGGCAGAACAATCAACTTCATCTCTGGAGGGAATTTTATTGTAGGTTTCAGGGTTTTCCGTCAAGTTGAGAGGCTTTAGTCCTGACATGCTTACTTCATTTACTAAAATTTCTAAAAATCAACCATGAACAAGATTAAGCAAACATTTATCTTTATCTAGACTAAACTGAATCCAAAATTGAGTTAATCTCACTTGTATTTTATATTTTAAAACCAATTTCGATTTTCTAAACCATGTTAACCTTTCAATAAAGTCAGGATAAAATCATTACAGTTCGTACGTATTTTCAAAATTCAAATTTATTTTGGAAATATATCAAGTACTCGATGGTTCGCAGTATGAAGATTCTAGAAAGGAAGAAATATTCTTACAGTTAACTTTTTCCAAATTCGTGACAACCTATGCACTATTATTGTTCTAAATGATGCTCTTAGAATAAAAGGATACATAACCATTTCTTTTTACATAAAGAATAATGCTTACTTAGTTTTGATCATGACAGTCTACTGGAGAAAGTCTTGATCAATGTTGGAACGAACCCATTCATATTGTTGAACATTAACACAACATGGAGGTGGAGGTGGAGGTATTAATACAAATGTTACAACATTACGCTATCCTCATTACAAGAAGTCAATCGCTACGAATTTGGCATATGTCACTTTGGCTACTTTTGAGATAATCGCTATCCTCATAAGAAGAAGTCAATCGTCACTGGCCTACGATTTTGGCATAAGTCACTTTCGCTACTTTTGAGATAATCGCTATAAACTGTTTTATTACCTTATTTCTCTCTCGAATGCAATATTGTTTCTAATAAGATAAAGCAAAAACCTATTTAGCGTATTTTTAATCTGAAAGTTTAATTAGATAGATCTCATTTTCATCTTTACAACGATATATCATTTGCATTTTGGCATAAGTCTCACTTTTTCCATAATCGTAGCAGCATGACGCAATAAGAAAAAGGTGTTCAAATTTGCAGTCACGAAGTGAAGGGTAAAACAAAACAAAAAAATTCAACATGACAGCGTTCCGTTTTCTGTTTGGATTGATGATATTCCAAGTTGTCTTTTAGTTTGTTCAGAAAAGATAGTGTTTTATTTAGCGCGCTTTTATTTGGTCATTCGTTAGAACCTTGTTGGATTCATTCTGGTTTGTTTAACTGCTTGTTGCTATTTTCAACCCTGGGACGGAGTAAACTATTAAAAGATGTCAATATTCAGCGATCTGTGGTTTTCTTTTTCAGTGATACACAAGAGGCTCCACGTCAAGGGGGTCCAGTTAAAAGAAAGCCTTTGAAAAAAAATTGATATGGCTCTGTTGAATAGATCTGCTTTTAGCTCTTTTTCTTTAATTATTGTAGATTCTATTGCGTAAAGTGTACTAAAAAGTGAATCAAAAGAATTTCGATGATGTGCCATTAGTTGCTACAAGAAAAGGACTAAACAACTTCTTGGGAAAGAATAAGTAGAAAAAAAATGAAATAAATCAGACTCTATAATACACACAAAACTTAAAGATCAAGAGAAATAGAAAAAAAAGGGAAAAAATGCGGTTTAATGTTTATCTGATGATATTTAAAATCCCGATTACGTCACAACTCGTGACAGTGATGAAAACAGACTTTCTCCATATCAATATCCTAATGACAGAGGGATCTCCTTTTCACCAACATTCGGAACACATTGACGATTATCCGATGCCACTGGATAAAAGACCGATTACATCAGATACTCGATTCTAATACTTGAATTCGGTTTTTCAAAGCAAATTAGAAAGTGCAAAAATGAATGTTTCTCCGCCTCAATAAAATGATCGTTTTCTTTGGAAAATAGAAGGCCAAAGTTCAATGCTAATTAAGAAAAGATTGTGTTTTTTTTTCGTATGAGAATGAAATATTATTTTCAAGAACTGATTTAACAAAAACATCCTTTCAATTTAAGTATGATTGTTACTGCTAGCAGGCAGAGGTTTAAATTAAGGCATAATTACTTTTCAAGTAATATAATGGACAGTTTATAAAAAAAAAACACACACACAAACCAGCTGTCCTCACTTTTCCTATCATGATTGCCTTAAAAGCTCAACTAATGTTGTTATTAAGGCATAGTATATTGTATTTGACAAACTGAGCCTTAAAATAAGTATCTTTATATGTATGATATTGAGAACCTTGACGTAAAAAAAAGATGCATTTTCTGTATAATATATTTATATATACACACACACATGTATATATATAACTGAATTTTAACAGTTCATAAGATAACATTTTATTTCGAGGAGGAATTATACAGAGAAATGCATCCTTTTTTTAAAAATTATGCCTTAATTTAAACCTCGACTGCTAGCAGTAACAATGAAACGTAAATTGAATGCATAGTTGCATCTGTTTGTTGCTGCTGAGTATGGCTGCGCTCTTTCTATTACATTCCATGATAAGTGGTATTCGGTTTTTGATTCCTTACGTTTCCATATGTGCCTCCAGCACACATCGAGTCATACCCGAGGACAGGCGACACCTTTGTCCTCCGCTTGAAACACCAGTGTCGTATGAAGAGAATTTAAGGTAAGATCTTCTATATCTATGAAATGCTCCCACAGTTGAGCACTCTTATCAATTATTCCAACTTATCTTCAAACTATATATATATATATATATATGTGTGTGTGTGTGTGCAAATTTAAAACGTATCTTTAAATAACTCTGTTCTTAAAATCACAGCAATCCGGTTACTCCATCCGGTACAAAATATTACCTAAATATCCGGGTAAGAAAACTGGAACTGTATAGCCGGCGGTTCCATTCCGGAATGGCGAGATTTCGCAACTAATGAAGGAGCTGCAAGAGCAAACACACCGATCGTGCGATCCTAATACCCGGACAAAACCTCCTCGTTACTGTCGCCATAGAGAAACGAGGGGTGATTAGCCGATTCATGTGGGTTGGGGGGAGGGGGAGGGGTTCTATTTGAGGATTCTCGACTCACGAACTTATCCGGCTCAGCTTAGCGTAGTTAAATATCCTCCAGAAGAATGGGTCAAGAAAATGAGAAATTCGGAAAGTAAAGATTTTAACGGGGGAAAAAATGCTTGAGACTTCTGACAAAAGGAAAGCTAATGTGGGGCGCCAGAGGAAAAATGAAATTTTTAAAAAAGGTTGTGGGAATGAGACTACGTGATAGGAAGAGGAGAAAGGGAAAAAGGAAGTGGAAAGAGAGAGAGGGAGGGGGAGAGAGAGAGAGAGACAGACAGACAGACAGAGATAAATAGAGAGAGAGAGAGAGAGAGAGAGAGAGAGAGAGAGAGAGAGAGAGAGAGAGAGAGAGAGAGAGAGAGAGTGAGAGAGAGTGGAGTGAAATAAAACTAAAGGCACAAACCGAGAAGGAAAAAGAGGAAGAGAGAAAGGTTTATTCATTCACCTAACCCAATAACCATCATACAAATCTTTTTGGTTTTGCACTGCGTTTTTTTTCCCTCCTCTTTTCCTAAAAGCTCATTTTTTGTAGATGTATCTCTGTCATATTTTTCTTGCGTTTCAATGCATCAGGAAATTGAAACTAACAAAACAAAGTGTTCAGCCTCCGAAATGTTCATCTTCTTATATATTTTCATATCTAACGCTCGTCCATACGTCATATCATTGCTATAAAACAACACAAAAGCACGTAAGTTGAAAAAATATCATGGTTTATTGCAAATCCACAAGAGAGCCGATGAGTTAAGTTCAGAATGGGTTCAGCATAATACAAAGGTAATTCTCCAATGATGGGACGAGGTGAATATGAATTTATGGATGTGTGTCAGCTTCTGTTTGCTTCACTCCATAATTTGGAAATGTAGGAATTGACGAAAAATTGATGTTACGCTTTGAAAATTCATACCAGTGAGAATCAAGAGTTTTTTTTCCTCTCCTTATTTATGCCACAATCATTTCTCTCTGCGTCACTCATTCTATCTTTCCGATCTTTTATCCTGTCAGCTCTTTCTCTCTGAATGTCTCTCTTACTCTTCCTCTCTCTCTTTAACTGTGTTCATCTGTTCTCTCTACCCGATGTTTCCCCCCTCTTTCTCTTTCCATCTCTCTCTCTCTCTCTCTCTCTCTCTCTCTCTCTCTCTCTCTCTCTCTCTCTCTCTCTCTCTCTCTCTCTCTCTCTCTCTCTCTCTCTCTCTCTCTCTCTCTCTCTCCCTCCTTCCTTCCGTCCTTGTGTCTTTCATTTTCTCTACTCCATGGTTTCCATCTACCTTTCCTCATGTCTCTCTAACAATTCCTACCTCTTTTTCTCTGAATTTTTTTTCCTTTCCTTCTCTCTTTCTTTCTCGATTATTGATTCTATCGATCGTAGCTTCCTTTTGAGGTTCTCCACAATGTTTATTGTCTTTCAAGCACTTAATGGAGCAAACGCGAAAAAATCAATGTTAGTATTTTATCTGGATGATTTGCTTTTTTTCCTCTCCTTCAAAATAGATGGACTCAAACACATGGTAACTTTTTCGTTTCATCCCCCAATACAAACCTGCATCATTGTTACAACTCTTAGGGCACAGCTTCGTTTCAGAGCCATTGTTTTAGTGATCATCGTATCAGGGGTCGAAAAAATCAAAACAAACAAGTATTAGCACAAAAAGACATATTCTGAGGGGAAAAACAATAACAAACTTTTTTTTTAACCCGGTGCAACGGAAAAGATTTTGTTCTATTGTTAAATCTTTAGACTGTCATACGGGATTCAAGGTAAATGGAAGTGAAAAAAAAGTTAATCCATAAGAGACGTCAACCTCTTAAGATCTTTTGAATGTTCTTCGAGTGATCTCCATCAATCACTCAATGTTAGGGTGAATGAAACTGAGTGCAAAAATCTTTATTGCCTACGTTTTCTTTACAGAGCATCGTTCAACTGCAAGTTTTACCTGATGAAGTTTCCAGACTAACCTTATACAGGATGTCAACCATAGCGGCATCAACAAGAAAAAAACGAATGACGTCAGCATTCACTTCCCTCTTAGCTACTGGTTCTAACCTACAAATTAGTCATATTCCCTTAAGGTACGTTTACAGGAAAAAATTCGCAGCAAGCAACACCATCCCAAAAATGCTCTGACCTCAGAAGCAATAGCTCTGCTGCTCTGGTTTTTTTTTTTTTTAAATGGCAAGCAAGAGGAATTGCTACTTTCACCGTGAGTGGGTTTTATGAGAAGTTGTTGGTAGCTGTAAATTTCTTTGCGCAAACATACTTATTTTGTAAGCCAAATTCATCCAAATGTAAAAAAAATCAAGAAGAATTCAGCCAGTCTTCCCCTAACTGGACATTTTCAAACAAATTTGTAAACAAAAATATCACTTAATGTAATAACTGAAGCTGTCCACGTGTTATGAGGCATGGCTCCGCATTGTTCATAAATTATGATATCACACTTGTTCCTCCAATTGCATTTATATAAATTGCGTGTAAATAAGAAAAAAAAATTGTATCTTATGTTGTAGTGCTCTTTATTCCATTCCTTCTTTATGTTAGATTTAGTTTTCTCCCAAAATGAGGTGAGTTTGTTGAGTTTTGAGGGGTGATACATTTTTGAGGAATGCAATTGTTTATGGGGTAAAACGAAAGCAACCAGTGAGAAGCAATACATGATAGTAAAAAATAATGCAAAAAAAAAGACATATTGCAAAATCACAGTTTCAGAAGCACATATTACATGAGCAAATATACACATATTTTTTTTTCTTTGCTAAAGCCTTGAGTGTAAGCTGAGGATGAGAAAAATACACAGGTTTATATGGCTGAAGAATGATAAAAAAGAAAACCTCAAATTTTGAAATAACAATAATTATGGCAATATTGCCTAGAATGTTCAAAATAATAAAAAAAAAAGTTATACAAAATACATTAATTTTTTTAGCATTCTAAACATCATTTTACTTAACAAATTCATTTTTTGGGGGTTACTTTTTCCAATTCTAAAATCGGTTGTAGGCATTTCTAAAAAAAAATAATGTGAAAACCTTTCAAATATTTACTAAGGATAGAACTTAACTAATTTTGTGGCAAAGTAATCGCTTTTGATGGGACAAGAATTTTAACAATTTTCTCTCATAGTGAGCTGTGTGCGATGGCCTCTAGCACAGTTATCTAAAATAAATTTCTTTTTCCTTCACAAAAGTGCAAGTTCTTGCTGAAACTGTCCAACGAAATCAAAGGCACTTCTTTCACTAAAATGTCCCCTCCCTTAAGAAACAAAAGCGTTCTTGGGCTAAACTAAGAGAGTCGTATCGATATCAAATCATCCTTGTAATGACTTGAAAGATCATATTAATAAGTTTTCAAGTTAAGATGGGAACAGATAAAACTCTGTTGCCAAACAAAAAACAGATACCCAAAACATATGATGCCTCCTAAACACACACATAATTATACCTCATTCTACTTACATTTTCATGGCGATACTTCTTTACTTTCATAATTATGACGTATAGAATATTTGATATAGAAAACATTGTCAAAATAAAAAAAAAACATTTAAAACGTAATATTAAATACAGCTTAAAACATTAAATTCTCCTTTTCTTTCAATAAACGCAAATCTATCCAAACATAAATGAAACAGCCAAAGCAGATAGAGTATTAGCAAACCCACTCAAAGCAAGCCAATGCAAAAAAAAAAAAAAAAACAACGACGACAAAACAAAATGAAATACATATTTTTTTTTAATCTGGAAAAGATTTCACGGCTCAGTAAATATGACACTTTTGAATTTTCCAAATTGTACAAATCAAAAGCAGCATGGACAAAACGCTTGATTTAAAATGAATCAATCTTGTCTTTCCATTACACTCACATAACGCAGGCTCGCTTTCAGAACACAAAAAATGTATCCCACATTGCACAGTGCATTGTAAAAGTTTGCTGTAATTCATGCATAGACGTTTTATTATAGCATGTAAAACACTGTCTTCAAATCGGATCGAAACTGTACGAGGCGGCGCCATACGAGTTTCAAGAAGAATGCTGATGGATCGGGAATAAAACTCATTCGTTATTTAATGTACATCATAGAGATTTGGGCATGGAGTATGAGTATAAATCCTATAATATAAGTAGCGCATTTATTACTATTATTATTATTATTATTATTATTATTATTATTATTATTATTATTATTATTATTATTATTATTATTATTATTATTATTTCTTTGCTATTTTTTTTTTTGCTTTAAAGCCTTTTTAACTTGTAAAGCAGAAGATGCTAGAATCAAATGCGTCCTTAACCGATTCACATAGATACAGCAGCTTCTTAAAACGGCATTCAAGAGCACTGCAGCTTTAAAACCATTCTCAAGCAGAAGAGAAGTAGTAGTAGTCGTGGTTTTTTTTTATTGAGCTCACCAAGCACTAGGAATGATATCAAGTCGGTATAAAAGTTTTTAAAAAAAGATTTCCCTCAGTTACGGCAAAACTGTTGATTCAATTGACTAATTTATCATTTAACGAAGAGGGTGTGGATCGAATCCGCCACAGAAACTCCCCAGGAGTCTAGAGAAAAACGTTTTATCATTTGACCACTAACTTTATCCCACTACAGGGTTTAATTTTTGTACCCAAATGCAATCTCCTGTTTGAGTTATATATCGAGATATTTGTAAGCGCCTAAAAGCAGGACGCGTAATTTAAAAAAAAATTCGAATTGTATAAGGACACACATCATAATGTCATTAAAGTGTAATGTTTTTCATCGTTATGTCATTAAAGTGTAATGTTAATGTAAGGTCAAAAAGGCATTTAACGACATAAACATTCTATTAAATATAATAACTGAATTCTAAGTTTCCCAATGAGAAGAGAATGGACCAATACATAAGCGAAGAGAACGCACGCTGTGTACCTTTTTCTTTCTTATTTCAATTTTTATCTTCTCTATGATCTTCCCTTTCGATTGCAAGGAAAACTGTCGTGAGGGATTTTAGAAATGATGGTAAATTGTTTTGTGGCTTTTAAAATCCTTAAAATAATTTAAATTTGATATCTAGACAAATATACTGATATCAGGGTTTGATTTTGATATTTTGTCGCTTCAACATCGAATTTTTACTCTCATTTTTTTGCGAGCTCCTTTGGTAAACAATGAAAGCTCTTTTATTTACTCTCTCTTTATCTATCTATATCTCTCTTTTCTCTCTCTCTCTCTCTTAATCTCTCTGTCATCTTCTTCATTAAATTATAAATCTGTCAATATATCTGCGCTCTATTTATGTTTTCTCCACTTATTGTGTAATTTATCCCAATTTTCAATCAACTACAGCAGACAGTACTGTTTACAAACGATTCCAGGTTTATCCTTGGTAACAGAGATTACCGCACTCACCTTTGATCACTATAGGAAACACACGTGTAACACTGCAGCGGTTTAGATTGAAACACATAATATAAAAAATCTTCTTCATTATTCATACATAGTACATTTTTCATGATCATAATATCACCACATAAGTATCATTTATGACATTTTAATGATAAAATATTTATCATGGAATAAGTAACTTACTATGACAGTATCATATGACTGAAAAGTATTCTCTAAAGAGAACTCGTTTATTCCCCCCAAGATCCATGTTGGTGAAAAGAATATTTTTTATATTCTTTTTATTATTTCTACAATTATGAATAATTGAAAAAAATAATAACAAACTAAACGATCTTGTCACGGGGCACATTAAGTAGTTATATAAGGAGACAACCACTTTACGTTTCAATGAAAGTCAAATTAAAAGTGAGATTTCTTTGAGTTGAAAAAAAAAAAAAAAGATATTTTACTCGCTTCTAAGAGACGTAAAAGAAATCTTCAGTAAGAAGTTCATTAATTTTTGAGGTACAGGTATTTTTAGAAGAAAATAATTGAGCAAACTATGGTAAATTGCTTCATAAAATGACCTCAGTTTTGGTGCTGCTAAGTACTTCTGTCGAAGACGACTATTCTATCTCTAAAATAATGCCACCCTTATTCTTCTGTAGACAAAGAGATCAGAATACCCAAATACCTGCCCGAGGAAGCTTTTATTTATCCACGATTTTCTATTACCGACGTAGAAATGGTTTCTAAAACAATAACGAAATCTAAAATCCTTGGCAATTGCTTTCTTCATGCAGCTATTTTAGGTCGCATGAGGTCAAACTGATTTGTAGTACCAGTGTAGTGACTGGAATACCGTCTCTGTGATTAGCATTGGATACGTCACGCTTTGTCACGTGCGATCCTTTAAGACGGGCTTCCCTCGACGTCTGCTTAAGGCATTTATGTTCCCATGGTAACCACTTCGCAGCTCCGAATCTCCAAGATAATCACACGATTCTTGGTAACCACTTCCCAACTTCAAAATAAATCTCCAAGGTAAGCACACGTATCCTGGTAATCACTTCCCAACTTCAAAATAAATCTCAAGCACTTGGTTCTTGGTAACCACTTTCGAACTTCAAAATAAATCTCAAAGATAAACACTTGGTTCTTGCTAACCACATCCTAACTTCAAAATAAATCACCAAGATAAGCACTTAGTTCTCGCTAACCACATCCCATCTTCAAAATAAATCACCAAGATAAGCACTTAGTTCTTGGTAATCACTTTCCAACTTCAAAATAAATCACCAAGATAAGCACTTAGTTCTTGGTAACCACTTCCCAACTTCAAAACAAATCACCAAGATAAGCATACGGTTCTTGTCTCAGGTTCCCCGTGGGTTATGTCGCTAGGCTCAAATCCTGAAAAATCCAAAGAAGCTGCTCTTTGGGTCGTCCAGGATGACCGTGAGGTTGGAGACTTTGATGAAGATCTCGTCCTTCTGGCGCAGGAAGAACACCGCGCCCAGGGAGCTCGTGTATTCCTCGATCAGTTTACTCTGACCCCAGCACTTGGTGATGGAGTTCTGGGCGAGTTTCTCCTCGCCACCTTTGGTGTACAGCATGTTGTATCTGGACGGTCAGACAGATGGGGCGTGGTGATGTCGTGGGGTTGGTTGGGATAAGAAGGAGGCGTCATAGGCAAATGTTGTAGAGTAATTTTTTAAAAGATATAAAAAATGTTACTCGTAAGGGTTATTGCAAAATAAGCATAATTATCAGAATAGCCTACCAGTGCGGACACAGGGTTGTCCTTTAGAAGACTTAAGGGGATCAGTGATGTAAGGTACTGTCTGTAAATCCATTCTGTTAACTCGCGTAAAATATTTTCACAACTATTTAAATGTTAGATAATTGAAAAATATCCCTCTGACTTGCTCTGTGCTCCTCTTATACGTTAGATATCATAGTTATTTCAAGAAATTAAGAAAAAAAACTATGTAAGGAAAGGGTTAATAAACAGAATGTTTTAACTTGCGGGCTATGCCAGGCGATTCGGTTTTACTGAAACTCATGGAAATCTCAAAAGATCACAAGTATCATACGGACAGCCCTACTCACCTATATAGATATACAGACAAGCTTGGAGAGCGTTCTCTGTAGCGTTTGGATCTGTCTTCATTTCGAGATAGGGTTTCTAGAAAGGAGATTTGGCTGAAAGAAAAAAAAAACAAAGGAAATAAAATACTCCTTAAGGACTGTATTTAAGAGCGTGAAAGTTTTATTCATCTTTTTCTCGAAATTATTAATCTTGCTGATATGGAAACTTTTGACATTGCTCTTTGGATATAAATTTTCATTTTCACCAATAAAAAAGTTAAAGTCAGTACATTTCCACTTGACTATTGATATTTAACTGTGGTTTTTCCTTTAAACTTCTATTTTGATTAACTTTTGTTTTAGAAATATTGCTTTGAAAATATCAGTCTTTATAATGTACCGATGCTGGTACAGCTTTTGCAGTGGTTCCCGACCAAACCAAGATTCTGTTCTTATGATAATGATAATGATGATGATGACCATAGTGATGATGATGATGAGGAGGAGGAGGAGGAGAAGGAGAAGTAAAGGAGGAGGAAGAAGATGTTGAGAATGATCGTGATAATGTCTTTAATAATGATGAGGATCATCATCATCATCATACTGTTGTTGCTGATGATAATGATTATGATGATGATGATGATGATGGTAACAAAGAGGATGAAAAAGTAAAACAAGTGTTGAAGTGTAGAATAACAAGCTGAAAGAACTTTACGAAAACGTCCTTAACTTAAAAATTACAGACAACAATCCGATCCCTACCTGTAAACGTAGTAATATCCGTCAGTTGGCACCACTATCCGCCCGTACTGGTGGTAGGCCCCTCCAGTGGTGAATGCCATATCACCCGTGTACAGCCACTTCTCAATCTCGTACTCCTTGCCACGAACTGAGGAAAAAGCCAGAATAATGTTTGTTAGGAAGGGACAGAGGGAAAGCAGGATTTTAAATAGTGTTATTTCTATCAGGACGGTTTTGGATCGTTGATTAGCATCATGTAGGAAAAGCTGCTGCATAACCCTAATGTAAGGAACACATCGAAATACCGAAGCTGAGGTGATAAGAGAGAGAGTGGTTGTGAGACAGAGAGAGGATATGGGGGAGAGAGAGTGAGAGAGAGAGAGACAGACAGACAGAGAGACAAATAGACAGACAGAGAGGGTGTGGAGGAGAGAGAGTGAAAGAGACAGACAGACAGAGAGACAAATAAAGAGAG
>JAWDGP010003233.1:410000-415000 GCA_033675545.1 Elysia crispata | reverse complement strand
TTAAGTGAGTGAGATTTGGTTAGGATGGGGAATATGGCTCGTATCATGGGGTGGGGGGGGAGGGAAGGCCGCAAATGTTTTGATTTTGAACCAAGGAAGAGTCGCTTTTGGTTAAGACTTTAATAAATGTCCCTTGTTTTTGATGAAAATTTTATTACTCAGAGAGTTTATAAGATTTCACATTTAAATACAGAAAAATACCATCATAATTCAGTTTTGTTTTTCTTTATAAAGGAGGTTATTCTAAAAAGAAGTAGTTATTATGATGACGTTAGAGAGTAATAATAAAAAAACAACATCAAACAAAGAGCTATGATAGACCTCATGAATTAAGGACGAGATAATTCGTGTATCACAAAAATCAATAACTAAATACGCCAAACAGCAAAAATAATTATGGTCAGTTACATTACTGTTGTTCTCGAACATACATCATTGCACGCTAATATTATAATCAAGTTGCATAAGCTGACTTCCTCCATTTCTTTCTTTTTTTTTTTTTCAGTTTTTCTCGACACAACTCACAACATAACCTTTCACCATACCTATCTTCGCATAGAAACCACTACAAAATCTTAAATCTATCTCTAGATTTATCTCTTTTAATGATGAACGGAAAGTAACCTTTTATTGCTTCTGGGATGATGCAATATTACAAGCAAAGCACCTTAGCGTAAAGCCCCCAGAACTGTAATCTTCGTCCTATCCAAAACGCAAACCGCCTTCACTTCCAAGCCCGACTCACACAGAGGTGCCGCACGCAAACTCTCCGGATTTGATTCGGCCCGCGCAGATAATCATATTGGGATGGCTATGGAACCCCCAGTCACCAATGACATAAACTTACTTATGTCATAATTCTGTCATTTGGGTACACAGGGCTTACATCAACCGCTTTTACTGACCACGGTTTGCACAACTGACGTTTCCGAGGGACTGAGTGTGGGTTTGGACGTGTGGATTAGAATGTCAGTTGGTCCTGGTATGGACTTTCGTATTGATTTATATATATCTTGAACGTTGTTTTTTTTTTCAAAGTTATTTAGAGTGTATTTGTAGGGTTTATTTTGATTGTTTTTCCACCACATATTTTCTACTCGTCACAAAATATCATTATAATATCTTAATCTTTTATGTAATATGTGTTACCTCATAAGTTTCTTTTTCCCATATTCGCTTGATTTTACATTTATAAACCTAACTAACTATCTATCTATCTATCTATCTATCTATCTATCTATCTATCTATCTATCTATCTATCTATCTATCTATCTATCTATCTATCTATCGATTTATCTACTTATCTATCTATCTATCTAATTATCTATCTATCTAATTATCTATCTATCTATCTGTCTATCCATCTATCTATCTATCTATCTATCTATCTATCTATCTATCTATCTATCTATCTATCTATCTATCTATCTATCTATCTATCTATCTATCTGTTTATCTATCTATCTATCTGTCTGTCTGTCTGTCCGTCTATGTACATGTCTGCATATCTATAATCTTTTTTTCAATCTAACAATCCACATGTTATCTTTCCATAAGTCGGCTTTACTTGTTACTATGCAGTTCATGCTCTGTGTCCATTTCGAAAGACCGTAAGCGATTTTGTAATTTTGTCAAACTATATTACCAAACACAGTATCTCCATATACCACATTTAATTTATAACGTAAAAATTAAATCAGCCATTGAATTCAAAGATCAAGAAACGCATTGATTACATCATGTCTTCAACAAAATTTTTCGGAGACAACGTCAAAGTTCCTTTGGGTTTTCTGTAGACGCTCCAAAATATCTAGGTAACTTCATCAAAACTTTGTACTAAAGTATTTTGTACTATGTTGTCTAAAGTGACCCAAGTCTTTCCAAAACTCCCCCAGTGGGTTTTCTGGACCAAAGGATTATTCTACTCTTAGCGCAGAGGTAATCACATTCAGCCATATCAGTAGTCATTCAAAGAACTGAAATGGAATTTGGTCTTCCATCAGGTAAAATGTCACCAGAGAGGTTGGTATAATACTTGAAGAGAATGGAATCAGGCTGAGTTTACTTTACAGGAAGGGAGAACATTTTTACCATCGTTTCTTGCATCCACATGGGGATGCCAATACTGATAAACTTTGGTTCTATAAATAGAACAAAATATGTTAAAACAAATTGCTTGATTATTATTATTATTATTATTATTATTATTATTATTATTATTATTATTATTATTATTATTATTATTATTATTATTATTATTATTATTATGTAGTAGTAGTAGTAGTAGTAGTTGTAGTAGCAGTAGTAGTAGTAGTAGTAGTAAGATTAATCAAAATTGAATGTCGCAGTGGAGCTTTGTAAATAGTTGTGAAGCACCGTAAAAGAACAAAAATAGGTAGAGTCCAGCTCCAAAATGTACAAAACAAAACAAAACACTGAAGTTTTCGGTTTTACACCTTCGTCAGACACAAAATTAAGCACAAACAACAACAAACCACAGGGTAGGGTCACTCTGTGCCCAGGACCACCCCGGACTACCCCGGACTACCCGGACTACCCCGCACCACCCCGGACTACCCCGGACTACCCGGACTACCCCGCACCACCCCGGACTACCCCGGACTATTCCGAACTACCCCGGACTACCCCGGACTACCCCGGATCACCCCGGACTACCCCGGACCACCCCGGATCACCCCGGACTACCCCGGACTATCCCGGACTGCTCCGACGATTGGTTTACGTCCGTCGTTTTTTTTCTGTTCAGGCATGTTCTATTTATTTTTCGAGACAAAATTGTCTCTCAGAGCATTTTTTATATTTTTGAGAGAAAATTCTTTGTCGTTACGAGACTGGGGCACGCCCTTCACGAGCCAACCTGACACAGTGGGACACAATAGCGATGCGAATGATGAAGCTAACCAGGCCCACACCACAGTCATCATCATATCGGCTGCCGCGGTCTTTCTAACGGCGCTCCACAGGCGCCAAGTTAAATGAAATCACCGCAATGTTCTCCTAAGATCCTCTTGAAATGCGAGAGAGGCCATCAGAACCTTCTCGCAGGAGGCGCAGAACTTCATCGGTGCTGCTAAAGTCTTCATTTTCCAGACTGAAGGCATTAATTTTGTCCACAGGGTTTTTGCTTGAAGCAGTCTCACTATCTGAAATATCATCAGAAACATATTCACCAGATTGACTGTCGGCGGCAGAAACACCAGCTTCAGTGTCTGAGTCACCACCATCAGCATCCTGAAACAGAGCCACTTGCCTGTTGTGTAGCACCTGTGTCATCATCATCATCATCATCATCATCATCATCATCATCATCATCATCATCATCATCATCATCATCATCATCCTCATCATAATCAACTCCTTTATCTTCTTCACCGTCGCCATCCCTTCCGTTGCCCATCCTTTAAGTCGTTACCATCACCAAGCACTTCACGAGAATCAGCATTATCTGGAACATCGTTAAACTCTTTGTCTTCACTTTTATCAGCGGTGAGGTTTACTTTGCAAGCTTTGGGCCTGAATTCTCTTCTTCATCTGGTAATCTCATCATTGACCACATTACCGTGCAAACTGGGCCGCATGATAGCCGGACGCCGCCTCCAATGACCACTTTTCTTAACGTTTCTGTCAAAAACAACGCCCTAGAAGTTGGTGGGCAGTAACTATGGATTGGCTCGCCTAAAACAGTACTGGCTGCTGATATGCTGAGAATATCACACCACCCTCCTAGTTTGCATGTCCTCTCAAAAATGCTGTCACACTCAAAGCAGCCAAGACATTGGTCATGGAAACGGGCAACAATATCATCACTGCTAGTCCGAAGCAATCCAGGATAGTCTGGGGTAGCCCAGGGCAGAGAAAGGTAGATCGGAGCAGTCTGGTGTAGTGCGGAGTAGTCCGGGGTAGTCCGGGGTAGTCCGGAGTAGTCCGGAACAGTTCGGGATAGTCCGGGGTAGTCCGGAACAGTTCGGGGTAGAGTAGGGTAGTCCGGAATAGTTCTGTGTAGTCCGGGGTAGTCCGGAACAGTTCGGGGTAGTGCGGGGTAGTCCGGAACAGTTCGGGGTAGTGCGGGGTAGTCCGGAACAGTTCGGGGTAGTCCGGGGTAGTCCGGAACAGTTCGGGGTAGTCCGGGGTAGTCCGGAACAGTTCGGGGTAGTGCGGGGTAGTCCGGAACAGTTCGGGGTAGTGCGGGGTAGTCCGGAACAGTTCGGGGTAGTCCAGGGTAGTCCGGAACAGTTCGGAGTAGTGCGGGGTAGTCCAGAACATTACTGGGGAGTGCGGGGTAGTCCGGAACAGTTCGGGGTAGTGCGGGGTAGTCCGGAACAGTTCGGGGTAGTGCGGGGTAGTCCGGAACAGTTCGGGGTAGTGCGGGGTAGTCCGGAACAGTTCGGGGTAGTGCGGGGTAGTCCGGAACAGTTCGGGGTAGTCCGGGGTAGTCCGGAACAGTTCGGGGTAGTGCGGGGTAGTCCGGAACAGTTCGGGGTAGTGCGGGGTAGTCCGGAACAGTTCGGGGTAGTGCGGGGTAGTCCGGAACAGTTCGGGGTAGTGCGGGGTAGTCCGGAACAGTTTGGGGTAGAGTAGGGTAGTCCGGAATAGTCCTGTGTAGTCCGGGGTAGTCCGGAGCACAAAGAGACCCGACCACAAACGATAAGGATATTCACATATATACATTTGCAATTCAAACTTTTAATATATATATATATATATATATATATATATATAGGGGTTTAATTTTTTTAATTATTGTATTAAAAATTAACTAAATAAGATTCACCAAATAATGAAGAAATAAATAAATAAAAATAACTCCAAAAAAATATTGTGAAACAGAATGACAGTTAGAGAACAGGAGTACAAGGGAAAGAGAAAGAGACAGAGAAAGAAAAGAGAGAGAGAGAGAGAGAGAGAGAGAGAGAGAGAGAGAGAGAGAGAGAGAGAGAGAGAGAGAGAGAGAGAGAGAGAGCGTTGTTGTAGCAACTGT
>JAWDGP010003233.1:397500-405000 GCA_033675545.1 Elysia crispata | reverse complement strand
GCCCAAACACATCTCAATCATGTTTAACTATAATGAGTATTGTTGATACTCAAAACGACTTGCGGTCCAAAAATAAAAAAAAAAAAACTATTCCTAACATTTTGTTTGTTAAAAAAATTCAACAAATTACACAGTTCTAATCAGATTATTCTGAAACTGTTGTCCTGGAAGCGAACATATTATAAACCATAATAACCGTCTTAACACGGTTCCTAGAGCCTTTCTAACGCCGTGACAGAGAAGAAAGGGTGACCTCAACATTAATTTTGTTCTCCATCAGCTCATGTCTACGCGACCCAGGTCTCTCGCCGCGAACGTAGTTTTTCTCTGCCTGGGTTTCCTATAGCCAATCCCAGCGTGTGGTCACCACCACAAAGACAGTTCTGTTTTACGGATCAAATAAAATTTATTTGAGTTGAAGAAAGCAAAACAGAGCGAGATCTCCAGGTTTAGATTCATGTTAAGATCTAGATCTAGATGACGTGGATCCGAACTTTTCTTGTTTCGTTTTCAAAGAATTTTTTTTTTTGATGCTGCTGGTTTGAGGTTTCTCTCGTTGGCTCCATTTCTGTCCATGTTGTCTGTGGGAAGATCTGATGTAAAAGGAATGTCAAAATCCGTGGGGAGTATGTTAAGAAACAGTGGGGAAGAGGGATATGATACTAGTCACGAAGAGATGGGAGAAGAAGAAACTTGGGTCACGCAGAGAGATGAGAAAAAGAGAAAGAGAGAGAGAGAGAGAGAGAGAGAGAGAGAGAGAGGGGGAGGGAGAGGAAGAGAGAGAGAGAGAGAGAGAGAGAGAGAGAGAGAGAGAGAGAGGGAGGGAGAGAAGAGAGAGAGTTGAGAAAGAGAAAGAAGAGAGAGAGAGAGAGCGAGAGAGAGAAAGAGAGAGAGAGAGAGACGAAGAGATGAGAGAAGAAGAAGCTTGCGTCACGGAGAGAGAAAAGAAAGAGAGGGAGAGACGGATACGGAGATATGGACAGAGCAAGAGACAGAGATAAGTGGGGAAAATGCACAGACAAAAAAAAAAACGGCCAAACTAAGAAAAACAAATGAACCCCATACAGAGAATAAAACAAAATAACTATGATGAAAAGATAAGCTGATGACACGGATTTTGCGTTTTATTTTATATTCAGAAAGACATTAAAAGAACTGAGATTTGGCACTCTTTCATAGGCAAACAACCCCTTTTGCTCTAGCCATTGTAAAAGAAGCAACGGTGAACCGCAGAAAGTCATAACAGCAGGACAGCAACTTTTCTAAAGTGGTTATTTTTTCGGCAACTTAAGCATATATGAAAACATATTTACATTAAATGATGAAATTTGTAGCAATTAAAAAAAAGAAGCTTCAGTTAAGTAACAGACTCAAGAGGGAGAGAAAGAGAGAAAGAGAGAGAGAGAGAGAGAGAGAGAGAGAGAGAGAGAGAGAGAGAGAGAGAGAGAGAAAGGGGGTGCAAATGATGCTGTGAGAGCAGGAGAGATTGCGAAAATGGGATGAGGCTGAGTGAGAGACCGAAGAAGCGGAAAAAGTCTGCAGAAGAAAGGAGGGACGAGGGAAAAAAAAAAGAATAAATGAGGTAGTTGATATAATGAGCTACGAGAGAATCCGAAAGGATATAGAAAATTAATAAAAAAAAAAAAAATTTAAGCTTATACTATAGGTTGAAAACAGGCAGACAGGCACAGAAAAAGAAAGACCAACAAGAAGTATGAGAGAAAAATTATTCAAACGGCAGCAAAAGAAAAAAGTTACAATCGAAAGAGAAATAAGTTCTAGCGAAAGAAAGACATGTAAAATATTCCTCTTAAGAGAGTTACTTGTGAAAAAAAACAAGCTACTAATGACAAAAAATAACGCAGTTTTACATATACGATTCCGTTGGGCCACTTATGAAGTGTGAGGTCGAAAAAAAAAAATCTTCGCAGAACAACCGACGCAAGAAATGTAGGCATCCTCACAAACATTATTGGCGAGCCTCTTGGAGTTTATCAGCAACTTCTGCTGCTGCATTTCTTTGTGGCAATTTTCGCTCTCTTTATGTGAGTGATAATTGCTCTGTGGGAATTTCTGGAAGCTGTGAATGGCACAACTTTGTTAAAATTAAGGACAAAAAAAAAAAAAAAAAAACTGTGCGCCTTTTTGTTTTGTATTGGTCTTTTTTTTTTTTGCTATGACAGAGTTAGCAGCAGGAAATGTTTTCCCTGAGATGTAGAAACTAGAAAAGGCGTTTCTATAATTATTATTGTGAGTGGCTCCAGAGCTTGACGAATATTTTTACCTTGGCTGCACCTAACAACTGGGAAAATAATAGCTGGTATAGAATGTCTTTTGAAAATAAAAATAGGCATAATTATCTGACTTGTTCACGTTCCTCTGTTTTTATTCTATTTATTCTAATTTTTTAAAGTTCTTTTTATGCTCCTATTGTTTTTTGTTCTCCTTTTTTTTTTGTTAGAATTTGGTCTTAGTATTATTATTTGCTTTGCTTTATTTTGTTTTTCGCTTTATTCCTTCTCTTTCCCATCCTCCTCATTCGGATTTTCTCTTCTCTGTTTCCTCCTTCTTCATAATTTTTTTTGGGGAAAATCGATGTAGTTTTCATATGTCAGTATCTCAATAGTTTGATATTCTAGATTGTCATGAAAAAAAACAGAAAAAAAAAACCAAAACTACTTTCCAGAGGTGCAAACTGCCCAGGGCAATTTTAGAATACATTAATTTGTAACATGACAGTTGCCACTATAAATGTTGTTCTACTTGAAGTGAGGCAACCAAAAAAAAGTATAAATAATCGATATTGAACACCTAATTAAATAGGCATGTTGTAGAATCAAATTTCAAAACTCATTTCATCAAAGGTTTACAAGCCAAAAACTAGGGGAAGACGACTCGGCTAAAAATAATATGTTACTTCGCTTTCCCTGAGGAAATAAAGATGTCATTTGAAGATTTCCTTCGTTTTTTTACGATCGGTGCCTTGTATATAATGTTTAAAGTTATTATAATTTTCGTATCCTTCTTAAGAAATAAGAAAATAAAAAACAACAAAAATGCCTTCACTATCATTTGCACCCAATTTTTAATTTTTATTGCTCAATGGAAACGAAAATTGTTTTGCTTTTTGGAAATAACGGCAAAGAATGGAGCCGCTGTGCATTTAATTGTTTCTTTCATAAGATAGGAAGATAAATTTAGCGGTGGTTAAATCAAAAGTATTATAATCTTAGCATCCTTAATAAGAAACAAAAACAAAAAAGAACAAAAATACATTCTCTCACAGTTGCACCCAATTTTGAAGTTTTATTGCCCAATAGAATCGGGGAGAAATTTTATGCTTTTCGGAAAAAACGGTAGTAAAAAAAATGGCGTCGTTGTATATTTAATTGTTTCTTTCATAAGATTGGAGGATAAATTAAGCAGTGGTTAAAAAATCCCTCCTCTCTCTCTCTCTCTCTCTCTCTCTCTCTCTCTCTCTCTCTCTCTCTCTCTCTCTCTCTCTCTCTTTCTCAGTCTGTCTGTCTCATTAGGGATTAATTCCTATATGCCTATTTACATATCTTGCTACTTTTCTAAATGTACATTTATTATCTTTCTTTCTTTCTATCTTTCTAACCATTTATATAGCTACCTAACAAGCACTCTCTCTATCTCTCTCTCTCTCTTCCTCTTTCTGCCTCTTCCTTACATTTTTTTTTTTGGCCCCTCCTTTACTCTCGTTATCACTTGTCACTAAGTCCAATTCAGTTTCAGAAATTTCTATCAAGAGCATGCTAGAATAGTTGGCAGTGACCAAATAATGTCACCAGCAACACAAAACATAAATTGGACTGAACGTAATATAAAGAAATGTCACTAGAAACACAAAACATCTTTTGAATCTAATGTTTACAGAAAGAAGTCGAGGGCGATAAGCTTATCAGGATGTTTACCGAAATTTCAGAGGCAATCCCTAACTTCAGGTGTAAATCAACAAACAGAGAAGCTGAAACCAGCGCCAGTTCATGTGAAACTCTTCTGGATCTACGTGAAGCTCAGTGCCGCGGGCGGGGAGAAAGAATGCGCATTAATTGTTTCCTTACAACGTTTTGCTTACAATGCCATGGCTTTAGCAAACAGTTTCTTTCTTTTCTCTCTCTCTCTCTCTCTCTCTCTCTCTCTCTCTCTCTCTCTCTCTCTCTCTCTCTCTCTCTCTATCTCTCTCTGTCTCTGTCTGTCTCTGTCTCTTTGTCTTTGTCTCTTTGTCTCTGTCTCTCTCTGTCTCTCTGTCTGACTCTGTGTCTCTCTCTTGCTCTCTCTCTGTGTCTCTGTCTCCCTCTCTGACTCTGTGTCTCTCTCTTGCTCTCTCTCTGTGTCTCTGTCTCCCTCTCTGACTCTCTGTCTGTCCCTGTCTCTCTGCCTGTCGCTCTCTTTGTCTCTCTGCCTGTCTCTCTCTTTGTCTCTGTCTCTCTGTCTCTCTGCCTGTCTCTCTCGTTGTCTCTGTCTCTGTCTCTGTCTTTCTCTGACTCTGTCTCTTTCTCTCTCTCTCTCTCTCTCTCTCTCTCTCTCTCTCTCTCTCTCTCTCTCTCTCTCTCTCTCTCTCTGTTCCTGCCTCTTGCTTAACGTTTACATTTTTTTGGCTGCTCTTTAGTTTGTCAGAATTTGCAACGATGCGAGATTCAACAGTGTATTGTTCTTGTCACAAAAATTCTTGTGTTGCTTCAAAAGATTTTTGGTCGTTCGACAAATGATCAGAGAAGAGAATGGGAAAACCGATGTACAAAAAGATGAGGCACTTGGGGAAATGAAAATCTAAGAAAATGAAGGTATGTTTAGACTTTCGATGAGGAAAAGAGAAGGTAAAGAGGGACAGGTTTACAAAGGAAAGAGTAATAAAGGTTCAAAGATGAAGACCTCGAGAAAGATCTAAAAGCTAAAATTGGGTTAGAAAAAAAAAACAAAGAAAAAGCAAATGTTATCGATGGTGAATGGGGTCAGAAAGAGAGAGAGGGACACATAGAGAGAGAGAAAAAGAGAGAGAAAGAGAGAAAGATATATATATATATATATATATACAGAGAGTGAGAGAGAAAGAGAGAGAGAGAGAGAGAGAGAGAGAGAGAGAGAGAGAGAGAGAGAGAGAGAGAGATACAGCCAGACCGGCAGATAAAAAAAGGGAAAGGCAGAGGGAGACATAGGGAGAGAGCTAAAGGGGAGCAGGGGAGGGGACAGACAGACAGAGAAAAGAAGGAAAAAGATACAGAGAGAGAGATACATAGAGAGAAAAAAGAGAGACAGACAGATAGACAGACAGAGGGATAGTGTAGGAAAACGAATGCAAACCTAGATATAATCGAGACCCAATAAGACAAAAAAAAAACGAAAAGGTAACGAAGGACAGAATGAGAGAGAGAGAGAGAGAGAGAGAGAGAGAGAGAGAGAGAGAGAAAGAGAGAGAGGAAGGGAGAGAGGGAGGAAGAGAGAGAGAGAGGGAGAAAGAGAGAGAGAGGTAGGAAGAGAGAGAGAGGGAGGAGAGAGAGAGGGAGAAAGAGAGAGAGGGAGGAAGAGAAAGAGAGAGGGAGAGAGATAGTGTGACGATCCCAACATCTAACCTATGACTCATCTTTGTTGCTCATCTTTTTATTTTATTTTTTTTTAGAGGGGGGGGGGGATATATAGCCTGGGATACTGGGACAAAGCTCGCCTAGCGGTGTGCGATTATACCAAGCTGTGCCCACTGTAGAGCTATCATCAGACAGGATAACCCTGCAGTGACATCTTATCTGCATCAGATCTCTCACTTCAGGCCATAGAGTGGACCCCAGACCCCATGGTTCAGTATCGAATCATTCATGTTCACAAACGAGCTGTTTTGCTTTAGTTAGAATCAGAGAACACGATCAAACAGCGCTAAAATCTGGGACAGTCGAGGCTAGACCTGAGGATCTACAATTAGAAATGATTTAAATTATAGAAATAAAATGATAGGGCAGAAGGAGCATTCATAAAACTAGGTCTTAATAAGAATTTTTAGCTAATTTTGTAAAAATCCAAATTTATTTATAGATTTTTTTTTAAATATTCATTGTCGTGTAGGTTTAAAAATAAATAACTGCGCGGCTAAGAATTCCCACACTTTAAAAATGCACTTAATGCTAAAATTCACAGCTTTCTAATGAAACGTTTAAAAGGACTTTAAATAGATTGGGAAAGTCCAGAATTAGTTCGATTTCCTTCATTGGAGACTGACATGTGGGACAAAAGACGTGAGTGCACAGGAAGGGATAACGATGTATGGACGGGGTTTGAACCCGCAACTATGCAAGTAGATATGCAATACCGGAAGATCTTTTTAATCCGATTTAATTCCCCTTCGGTTTTGAGTGAATCTTATGAGGGATCACAATGGTTCTCCAGCAAGACAAGGGAGGCATCAGCCAGAAGGGGATCCCATTTCTTTACCAAGTAATCGACACGCAGATCGAACTCAGCACCTCCTCACCGTTCTACCGACTGAGCTTTTTAATATCCCCGGAACTCGAGAGAAAATTAGACCAAGACAGGTCACATCAGAGAGGGCAAACCTAAAAATCCGTTCCAGATGGAGGATTAACTTCCGGTGAATCCAGTGAGATTGCTGCGTGTTTTGGATTGACTTTTGGTGAAAGAACGTTTGAAATCGGCAACTCGTACAGGTTCAAACTCAGAGATAAAAACAGAATTTCGGAAAGTAGAGTAAAGAGATAAACAACTGAATATATCGAAAGAGATAACTCTGTTAAACAGACAAAATACTGAATATAACGAAAGAGTGAAATTTGTTAAACAGGCAAAGAACTGAGTAAACCGAAGGAGAGAAATCTGTTGAATAAAGAACTGATTATAACGAAAGAGAGAAATCTGTTAAACGAACAAAATCCTGAATAGTAGGATTTTGTAAGGAAATGGGGAAAAAGTGGGAGGGAGAAAGAGAGAGAGAAAGAAAGAAAGAGAGAGAGAGTGATCTATATTGCAAGAATTGAGATAGCAGAAAGTATAAAAGGAAAAAAAATCATAAATTTATGAACCAGTTTAATATCGAACTCGATAAAAAGGAATTTCTTTACATAAAAACTAGCTTAAAAGGTTTGACCGCACATTTTAAGAGGTCAAACAGAAGAACATAGCTTTACAAGCCTTGCCTTTTCATACAGGCCCAAGGAATGAGGTTGTTAAATCATCCCTGACACGGAAAACTTGAGGGTCTGAACCAATCCAAAAATTTCTCCCTCTGGTTCCCAGAGTTCCCAATAAACGCTAGACACTAGACATGTCTTAAGACGGTCTCCAATAGAAGACACAGAGGGGATACGAGAATGGAACCATACTTGAGCGCTTGTTCTAAATTACAGCTCTTTATTCTATCAATTTTCTTCAATACCCAATTTCTTCTACGAGCCAAATTCGTTTATCTCTATTGGGAGACAGCGGGTAATAAGGTTTGGTTTTCTAGTTCTGGCGCTACAAGACACGGTTCGT
>JAWDGP010003233.1:385000-392500 GCA_033675545.1 Elysia crispata | reverse complement strand
ATAAGTATTATTTCTCTACGATGTGATTGAAGCTATGGAAGTATCATTGTTAGAAATATGCACTGTTCGGTATCCGCGCCATTACCCTCCCCCCGTACCCCCTTTTCTCTCTCTCTCTCTCTCTCTCTCTCTCTCTCTCTCTCTCTCTCTCTCTCTCTCTCTCTCTCTCTCTCTCTCTCTCTCTCCCTCTCCCTTCCTCTCTCTCTCTCTCACTTTGTCTCTCTTTCTCTCTCTCTTCCTCTCTCTCTCTCTCACTTTGTCTCTCTTTCTCTCTCTCTTCCTCTCTCTCTCTCTCTCTCGCTCTCTCTCTCTTTCCTCCATTCCCTGTTGTTTTTTTTAAACAATTTCCCACAAGGCTAGCTTCTCCTCTCTTAATACATGTACTCACATACCGCTAAACTTCGGTATTAGCGACAATTCATTACGTGATTAGTGCCCTTATTTTCATGCAATCTGGTTGGATAAACAACACCCACCAAGATAGTTGGGTTGAACCAACTGCGTCTGCAACTTTTAACCAAATTTTTAAAAAATGCTGTTGTAACAGCAGGATGTTTTTCTAACGTCAGCTGCGTCAGGGCAGCGCCATGAAATGTTAGAGGTCAGGTTGAAGCGCAGATTAGAAGAAAACAATATAAAGACCATTACCTCGGAAGAGAGAGGGAGAGAAAGGGGATGAGAAAGAGACAGAAAGGGAAAAAGAGAGGGAGAAAGAGAAAGAGAGAGATGGAGAAAGAGAAAGACAGAGAGAGAAGAAAGAGAGAGAGAGAGAGAGAGAGAGAGAGAGAGAGAGAGAGAGAGAGAGGAAGGGAGAGGGAGACAGACAGAGAGCGAAAGTGTCATTTAAGTGAGAGCAAGAGGTAAGAAGAGAATTCAAATGTAAGTTAAACCTGACGACAACAAACGATAGACACCAATTTTCAGGATTCTTTTGAAAATAAATTGAAACAAACAAACAAACAAAAAAAAAAAAAAGAAAAGAAAAGAAAAAGAAAGAGACATAACTGGACACAAAGTAAAGATGTGCTAGAAAGACAGATGAGAAGAGAATGAAATATCAAGAGAGGAATAAGATAATAATATGCAACAGCGCAGAAAAAAAAGAAAGAAAAGAAATATGAGATATTTACAACTAGAAATTTACAGAACAATTTTAGCAAGTTAACGGAACTGAAGATATATTATGTGCTTTTCCAGAGCCAAGGCAAATAACTCGCATACAGTAATTTAAAATAAAGGTAAAAAAATGAAACATTGAACAGAAATTGGAGACCATGTACCAACAGCCATTTTACATTAAGTGTGTGACTTTCGTAATCATGACTTTATGTATGCCAGAAACGTGACTCTCGAATTGGTAAAATGCGTCATAAGATCATAAAGGTTAGAATTTTCCAGCCACATCAACCCAATAAGTTCGTATATTTAAGAACAAATTACTAGCAGTCTTTTCAAGCAGCCATCTGCTGGCTAATCTAATGTCAAACGTTGTAATTGAGGTACAAAAGACGTTGGTAGAAGGAGATAATATTGAAAGAGGGAGGAGGCACGTGGCAGGAAAGAGAGGGCAGTAGGGGAAGAGACAAAGAGGGAGGTAATGGAAACGGCAAGGAAAAGAAAACACATGCAGTTTCGAATTGGGAGCATAAGAGTAAAATAGAAGAGTGAGAGGTAGTGAAAGGGAAAAGAAAATGTATGGAAAGAGAGCATGAAAGAGAGGGAGGGGTAAGGAAGAGAGGGGTCGCTGAGGAGAGAGGAGAGAGAGGGAGACAGACGGACAGAGACAGACAGAGAGAGAGAGAGAGAGAGAGAGAGAGAGAGAGAGAGAGAGAGAGAGGAAAGAGAGACAGACAGAGCGAAAGAGAGAGAGAGAGAGAGAGAGAGAGAGAGAGGAAAGAGACAGAGACAGAGACAGAGACAGAGACAGAGACTGTGGTATAACTAACCATACATTTAAGTACTCTTTTTTCACCTTTCACCTTCAACTTTATCAATAACTAATCTCACCATGGATCGCAAACATTGGTTCAAACACGGGGTAAATTTCCGTAATCATTTATCGCTTTCCTCTATTATAGGTCTCTGCGTAATTTGAAGGTTAAACCTCGATAGGTATCGAAATGTCTTTGGGGTAGGATCAGTCGATAAAAGTATCGTTCTGGAATTAAAAGAGGTATCTACCTTTTTATATCGATATACTGCGAGTAAACTCGATACCACTCTTTATTCTGAAATGACATAAAATGTTGCAGGGGTTACCATTCAAAGAAAAGAAAATAGATTTTTATCGTTTGCGCTACACTTACAATTCGGATTTATACCTTTTACGATATTTGCACCATGAGAATTGAATCGTGATAGGATGGTTGTCAAACCGAGGGAAAAGTTTAAGATAAGTGTTTGCGACGCACTTAGTCAATAAAACTCATCAATAATTGTCTTTAAATTTCAGGTCTAACATTCGAGGTGTGGCTTTCGGTAAAACAGTTTAAGTCAAGAACGAGATATCTAAGGAGTTGCGTCGTTGCAATGAAATTATTATTTTTTCATCGTCGCGCGAAACGTTATGGTATGATGCATAACATTCTGACCTTAATAAAAACAAATCTATGACATTCTATGCTAAAAGGAAAAAAAAAATAATCAACTGATCAATGGCTTCTTTATGCTTTACCTAGAGATCATTTTCAGCTTTGTTTCTGTTCTTTTTTGTATTTACTCCACTAATAGTTTTGAGCTATATTTTTTCAATACACTGTGGGTGAAAGATTTATTTTTCTTCTGCATTTACTACGTTTCTTGATTTTTTCTTTTTCACAACAGCGCGTTTAATCCACGATTAAATATTTTTTTCTTCTCTATAATGAAATTGAGGCTAGTATGAAAAGTGGATGGTAGCGCATAATTACTGTTCACTATTGACAAGATTTCTCACCGGCCCACTTTACTTTATAGAACTGGGTAAAGTCACAGAACCTGTCCGTAAGCATCCAATACTGACTCTTCCCCGTCAAGCCTTGGAATTGGAACCCGAGCAGCCTAGCTCGGAAATTTAGTGTCTGTCAGAATTCCACGATAATAACAGACCAGTCTAGTATGGACTTTGTAAATTCAAAGGGCTTTTTACTATGTGACTGAAAATAAAGTTTAGCAAAGTAAAAATTTATTTTTGGAAGGTTAGATCAGAACTGATTCCTGCTATATGTAGGCAAGCATCATGATCTTTTCGTCTTACTGATAATATATCATTTCAAATCTTTTCGCATTACTTGGATATCAATTCAAACTGCTAACGCCAGACCCACCAAATAACAAACCTGCCTTAATAATGGTTCGTACTAAAGAAGTATTATAAATTTGTGTTAAACTTCAATGTTTAAATGTCTGAATGGTATAATGCCCCCTAAATTTCCCGCAGAATACTTTACAGAGCTTGAAATAGTTCAAATCGTGCGCTATACCAAACAAATCAGTCTCGGGTTAAACTAAGCCCAGGAAAGGGTTGCCACTTTCAGAAGTCATCTTTATTGATCCCGGCCTCAGAAGTGAAATAAACAGTACTATCTGGGTTGGCAGGTAAATGTTTAAAACGATTTCTTACCGATAATGTGGAGATAAAGAAAGCTGGAAAGTAAATGAGTTATAAAGGTCACATTTTGTAACGTATTACTGGAAAATGAATTCATTTTCTGTTTTATATTGTGGATTTAAAGATTTCCGTTAAATGTTTGTGGGATTATGTGAGTTTGTTGTTTTCATGCAGGAGTACAGAATGTTTGGATTCCTGAACTTTATTTTAAAATCATCAGCAATCTGAAATGGAGGATCTTGATAGGTATGACTATTTTGGATCATAAGTATTTTATCTTAATGAAACTGTCTAGTTGTACCATTGTAATTTCGTAGCTTTGCTAAGTTCATATCTTCATATCTTGAAATATCTGCTTAATTGTCCTTTTATGAAACTGTGTGAGATTTAAAAGTTCTAATGAGTTATAATTTTCCTTAAAGATCATGACATTCAGTCCAGAAAATAAGATCATTTCTATGTTGTGTTATTATTTTGGTGCTTTCTCATTAACTTATGCAAGCTCTAAGGTTAAAAATAGATAAATTACGCAGATGGCACAACATAAAATTCTTAGTGGGGAAACTGTAAAACTGTAGTGTGCGATATTTTGTTTCTCTACCCTGTTTCTCTAATTAATATTAATTAGGGCCTCTACCTTCAGCAACTGATACGGCTCTATTAATGTCACTCACTGCCCATACATATCACGCATACACACACGAGGTGACCCCCAATGTACGTACCCACACACACACACACACATTAGTATCATCGGTCGATCAACTTCCTCACACTCCTTAATTCTCTTGTACTTCCTGTCTTTATAGTTTGGAATCCTATGCTCCCTAATTAGTGTGTTGCCAGGACTAGAAGCAGTGGGACAGACTTAGTAGACTCAGAAATCTGTACACTTTGCACGTTCTATAGAGCTTAGGCAATATTGTAACTTTATGCGAGGTATTACAAATAAAGTTATCGTTATCAAAAGCAACATTTATTTTTAACGGACTCGTCTTGAACAGTGTTTCTTACCTCTCAACGAGTTATTTTTCCACTTAGCTACAGACCCCCAATTTCTTGTGAAACTAAATTGTGTCACCTAAACATCTCCCAGATTGCACACGTCCATTATATTAAAAGACATCAGTTATTTCCCTTATAAGCTCATCGACCGAACATACAAAAAATAACAATAACGAAATGGAAAACATCTCTCTAATTCACAGACACACACACACACATCACACTTTTCACACGCTGTGACATTTTAATAAATCACTCCGTAAAAAAAATATCCGTTAACAGCATAAAGAGAGTTTGAAACAGGGTCACATGGGATCATAAATCATGTCACTGTTTACACAAGACGGGACTATTGAAAAGCTGTTAGCTCCGTCCTCTCGGACATTGTTATCTTCAGGTGAGATCTCCCATCGTCTGTCAGAAGCAAGGCGACCTAAGCAATGTCAAAGCGTCCATGGGTAATAATGGTATATCGTGTTTCCGAGTTGTAGTAAGTCCGGTATAAAATTGTCACGCTTCATGCTTTAAGACATTCTTTACCTGGATGTAATGAATTATGATTATTATGACCTGCTAGTCCGGGGAATTTCTCTCTCTCTCTCTCTCTCTCTCTCTCTCTCTCTCTCTCTCTCTCTCTCTCTCTCTCTCTCTCTCTCTCTCTCTCTCTCTGGATCTCCCCTCTCTCTTGTTTTTTTTTGTTTGTTTTTTTTATCACCTTCTCTGTCCCTCTCGTTTTCTTTCTATTTCTATCACTGTCAGTGTTTCTGTCTCGTTGTGTGTCTGTTCATCTGTCTGTTATGGTTCGTTTTTCTGTTTGCTTGCTGCATTTCTCCGACTGTGTCTCTCTCCCCTACTTATCACTCTCTTTTTCTCAGTGTGTCTGTCTCTCTCCTCTACTTCCTCTCTCTCTCTCTCTCTCCTCTTCTTCTTGTTCTCCTTGTTCTTGTTCTTCTTGTTCTTCTTCTTGTTCCTGTTCTTGTTCTTGTTCTTGTTCTCCTTGTTCTTGTTCTTCTTCTTCTTCTTCTTCTTCTTCTTCTTCTTCTTGTTCTTCTTGTTCTTGTTCTTGTTCTTGTTCTTGTTCTTGTTCTTGTTCTTGTTCTTCTTCTTCTTCTTCTTCTTCTTCTTCTTCTTCTTCTTCTTCTTCTTCTTCTTCTTCTTCTTCTTCTTCTTCTTCTTCTTCTTCTTCTTCTTCTTCTTCTTCTTCTTCTTCTTCTTCTTCTTCTTCTTCTTCTTCTTCTTCTTCTTCTTCTTCTTCTTGTTCTTCTTGTTCTTCTTCTTGTTCTTGTTCTTGTTCTTGTTCTTGCTCTTGTTCTTCTTCTTCTTCTTCTTCTTCTTCTTCTTCTTCTTCTTCTTCTTCTTCTTCTTCTTCTTCTTCTGCATCTCCTCCTCCCCCTCCTTCTCTTTCTCTTTCTTCGTTCTCTTCTTTTTGTCTTTCATGTTATTTGAAGATTAAATCAGTTTTCAAAAAAATGTAAAAGATAGTTAATGTTTCTTACAACATTAACGGCTTTGAAATCTAGAGGGTGAACTATGTTCATATCAGCAGTAATCATAACAACAATGATTCATTTTTATCACCCTTGTTTTACCCAGATTGACATTAAACAAAGTGATAAGCCATATCACTGATACAGCCAGACTGCTCACCATGTTGGAAGAATGAGGCAACCCTGCGTTAAAAAAAAATCGTTCCATCAAGTATCAAAGCTGACAGAAATTGGAAATTCCAAAATGAAAGAAATCATCATCCAAACTCTAAATGAGGCATGCAACTGCATTCAAGTATTGTTGGAAAGTAATTAAAAAAAAAAAAAAAACCCGCACAGAGCAAAGTGAAGAGACAAGATCATTTCTGAGATAAACAGCAGCCAGATTCAAAGAGTATGCAGAGTGAAGCCCATCAGCATAAATAAAACAAAATAAAAATGCAAAAAACAATGTCACGGGATCCATTTAGAGAACGGTAATACCGAAGAAATTTCTGACATTTTTTTTACCTTTATGGATGGACGTTCTCAGCTCAGGTCGGCGTGTGGTTGACTGACTCTAAAACCTAAGCTTCTTACGTGGATGATCCTGTATCTCTGTTAAGTCAACACTGACCACATGGCAGGATTCTGCTGAGCTTATTCTTGTCGAGCTATATCAACCAGTCAAATTAACAAATACTAATTCTCTGATTTTAAATTACTAACATTAAAGAGAGTGTATATTACCTTCAAGTAAACATATCTAGAGATGGTATAGTTATATATTCATCCATCAAATGAACTAACTAGCTGGTTAGGTTAATGACAAATCCTCGTTAAGTAAATTGGGATGGTTTTTTTTTAAATTGAACGCAGTTTAAGAAAGAAAAGAAAAGAAGAAGTTGGTTAGTCGTAAATAAAATCATCTTTCTAGGAACCCACTCGATTTTTTTCAACAAAATCGCATAAAGACGAAGACATTGTTTTTGTTTGTGTCTTTGTTCCTTTGTTTGTTTGTTTGTTCCATTTCATTTTATTTTAATTTTGTTTGCGTTCTTAACTGAATTTTTTCCTTTTTTCTTCTTAGCGCAGCGTTTTCTTGTAACAAGACGGACGAAAAACAAAGAGACAAAAATATCCATCTGCGCAAATAAAATTTAAATAAAAAGGTCATCTCATTTTGGCATGTGTGTCTAATGATGTGAATACAACAAATAAAGAAAGAGGGAGAGAAGAGAGTGGGAGTGAGATACAGAAAAACAAGCAAAGGCATGTAAAAGGAGAGAGAGAGAGAGAGAGAGAGAGAGAGAGAGAGAGAGAGAGAGAGAGAGAGAGAGAGAGAGAGAGAGAGAGAGAAAGAGAGACAGACAGACAGACAGACAGACAGACAGACAGACAGAGAAGCGGATGGGTTGATGAAAAAAATGGTACTCAGTA
>JAWDGP010003233.1:375000-380000 GCA_033675545.1 Elysia crispata | reverse complement strand
GAGAGAGAGAGAGAGAGAGTGATTGTGTGTGAAATAAGCGTTTCGATCGATCACAATTATTCGGGTAATACCGACGATTACCAGGGTATAAAAGACCAGCTCCCCCACTTGTGGAAGACAGGTAAAAAAAAATAACCCACAGAGAAAGAAAACGGTTTATTCCGTCTGATGGTTTGGCTGATCAAAAAGCCCCCGTGAACCGATGCTTAACCAGACCACTAAACCCGTGTGGGGCTCCCAGCCCTCGACAGCTGCCTATTGCGAGTGCTACGGTATATTAAGTCAGCTCAATCTGTCTAGAGTAAACACCCATGCTAATATTGAGGGCCGAGCGCTGTGGCAGCCTCTGGGATGGATCGATTAGGGAGGGGGGGGGCACCCCGAAGTGGGTGTGGGGGGTGGGGGGGGGGATTTGGTACTGGTGTCGGCAAGCCTGATCTTTTCATCGATTTATCGAAAAAAAAAAAGAAGAAGAAGAAGAAGAAAAAGTAATGGACTCTGGGAACAAACCTAAGTGGGAATAGTTTAACTCGAGAACTATTGTTTAAAGATGCGTTCGAATTAAAGGAAAAAAAAAAAGAAAGTAAAAAATCTCAGACTATTGAAAAGGAAGAGAAGGAAAAATTGTTGTTATTTGAAGATGACTCTGAGTAAGTCGGTTATGGATATTGCTTGATATAAAATTATATGAATTTGTAGTGGGTATTTTAGGGGGGAAAATGAAAACGATAAGGAATCTCCTGGAAATGTTTGTGGCGGATGAGTTATGAGAATCATCTTAGATATAAGTGAGATTGTTTTTCGTATATGACTTTGAACTAATTCAGAAAAACCCCTCTCACCCTCTCCACCCCACCCCCCATTTTCCAAACTCCCCACCCAAAAAAATAAAGAAAGAGAATTAATGTTCATCATTTTTTTAACGTTATTCAACACGTCTATTAAGAAAAGTGAAATTTAAACCAAAGATAAAGCTACAGCGATTAGGAATATTGAAGAGAAGGTATAGCTGTGGCGCCAGAAAGACACAGTTACTGAAAGATTTGGAATAACTTCTGGGTAAGATCCAAGTTTGAAGTAACCGTAGATTTTCCCCTTAGACGAAGCGAAGCGCTTGGAGACCGATCTAGACGCGAGAGAGGTCGACGGCTCAATACGAAATAATAGCCGTTTAGCCGAGCAGAATCTTCCAAGCTTTCCTTTTCACGATAGAGTCGCTCAAATCACGCGGTAATTCTCGAAGAAAAGGTCAGACTGGATCATGGAAACAAGCGCGGTGCGGGTAAAACTCAATCTAGGGCAATTCTTGCCTCAGATAATGACCTTAAACACTGTTAAACATCGACTCATCTTCTACAAAATACCCTTGTCGTGTTCTGCAGGTTACACGTTTTATCGGCTGTCGGCATACACGAAAATCTCAAGGCAGAAGTCGATGACATTTTAGAGCCAGTTTGAACAATAAATTTGTTCCGTAACACAGTGCTGGACTGATGACTTCGCGGGAGTACAGGTTGAGAATCCTCGAATTAAGTTAGGACAAATCAAGCAAAGCTTTGGCGTCATGCAGTTGGCAAAACGGTGTATCTCACTTTATGCCCGTTTATGACGACCTGTATTCTATGGGAAGCAAGGAAATTATAGTCGTTCTCACCTCGTTATCATTATGTAATAGAAGGACTGCTGTGAAGAAACTCGCTTTAAAACTGTTTTTGTATTGTAAATCACTTTTTGGTGCTATTGGTCTCTACCCCCAAGAAGCTGCTATTTTTAACTCCTTTCTGTGTCCGCCATGTCGGATTCATTGTTTTAAGTAACGGTTTGTGATCTGAAATCGCTTGCAGACTGAGACTCTGAACTCACCTATAAACAAATACAATTTTCTCCCACTTTCTCCGCCAGCTATGGCAAGATTTTCACACTCTATTTTATGAAAGAGTGAGAGAGTGGGATTGACTTAAATGAAATGATTCACTCATACCGAAAAATCAAAAAATATATCATCAATATGATCAGATCAGCGGGAAAGATAAGTCTCTATTATATATATATATATATATATATATATATATAAAGGAATTTTTGGCATCGCGAAAACTATCCAATTTCGTTTTTCGTAAACTTAATGTATTTGCAAGACAGCTCTCGGTAAAAAAATATACATATACTAAAAAAATAAAAAGAGAAGTTTTTCATTTTTTTTCACTAGGAGTCCATTGGTTTATTATCAGGTCGATATCGATCTGTTAATTGCATTTTGTCAAACAACAGGATGTCAGACAGGGAGGGGCGGAGAAGCTGAGGCCCAACCAGCACGATTTTACCGCGAGCTTTAGGCTTTTCGACCACAACTTGTTTACCCTGTGTAGGTGTTGTTAGCCGAAAAAAAAATCATTTGCCCGAAAGCACCAACCATTTAAACACACACACACAAACTCTCTCTCTCTCTTTCACTCTGTCTCTCTTACTTTCTCTCTCTCTCTGTATCTATCTATATTGAACACCCTCTGCTCACAGCGAAATTCTCAGATACACAGAGTTAAGCCAGTATATAATTATGCCATCCAAAAAAAATAGTTTCTAAGTGTGAGAGTCCTCGAGTTCAGAATAAAATCGTGTCAATATAGGTTCAAACAGTTTTCCTAACAGCAAAATCATAATAATTTAGGGGAAATGGAATAAGAATACACGTGTTTTCCTTTTTTTTTTTATATCGAACCTATCTCGTGAACCATTATTCTAATTTAATGATTCAGTAAGTATGAAAAAGTCAAAATCGTTTCCCTTCACGCCTCTCGGCAGGAAGTTAAACTAAAATGACTTAAATGTTTCTCGTAGCAGCTATTATTAACATCATTAACTACCCATATAATGACCTTCTCTTTCAAATTATCCCCAGAAAATAGCTTTCAGTTACTGTATTGTACATGGCCGCTCCACTCTACTGACGCACAATAGACTTTTCCAAAACTTCTGTATTTACAACGCTTGCTGTATGTAACGACAGGCTGTGGTTATTTTTAAGTGCCGCCAAATTTGCTCCTCTCCGATGTTTTAGCATCGTTGAAAGCGTTTCCCAGTACATAGCAACGATGCGTGTTTAGGGAGTTTTACTACGTCATTGTAAATAGTTACGTAAAGCCCCGTTTATACAGAGCACGAAGCTGGCATGTATAAAGTAAGGAAAATCATCCATTTTGTTTTTCTATTTCAAATTCCGTTCCAGGCTTTCCCTCTGTTTATCCCACACTCATTATCTCTCTGTTTCTCTCCATCTTTTTTAGCGCTCATTGCCTATCTATTTCGCACTTTCTCTCTCTCTCTCTCTCTCTCTCTCTCTCTCTCTCTCTCTCTCTCTCTCTCTCTCTCTCTCTCTCTCTCTCTCTCTCTCCTTCTTCTTCTTCTTCTTCTTCTTCTTCTTCTTCTTCTTCTTCTTCTTCTTCTTCTTCTTCTTCTTCTTCTTCTTCTTCTTCTTCTTCTTCTTCTTCTTCTTCTTTTTCTCCTCCTCCTCCTCCTCCTCCTCTTTTTATATTATTCAGCTTTGCTTCGTATTACTAACATCGTCACCAACTCAGAACAGCAACTAAGGCTGGATTTTTTTAATATAATTTCTCAAACTCATGAAATGTCGGTTTTTGAAATATTGACGGAGCATAAGACATTTAGAAGGCACTCACGTGACCGTAAGAGGAAGGTTTGGTTTTAGAGAAAAACGGAAAACCTAGGAAGAGTTAAAAAAAAAATTAAGATGGATAAGGAAGAAAAGAGGGAGATCGGTGAGTGACAGAACGTTGTATGTTGGAGGGGAGTAATGTTCCTCAGTCTGGTGAGAGGACGTTGTATGTTGGAGGGGAGTAATGTTCCTCAGTCTGGTGAGAGGACGTTGTATGTTGGAGGGGAGTAATGTTCCTCAGTCTGGTGAGAGGACGTTGTATGTTGGAGGGGAGTAATGTTCCTCAGTCTGGTGAGAGGACGTTGTATGTTGGAGGGGAGTAATGTTCCTCAGTCTGGTGAGAGGACGTTGTATGTTGGAGGGGAGTAATGTTCCTCAGTCTGGTGAGAGGACGTTGTATGTTGGAGGGGAGTAATGTTCCTCAGTCTGGTGAGAGGACGTTGTATGTTGGAGGGGAGTAATGTTCCTCAGTCTGGTGAGAGGGGGGAGGAGGGGAGACGGGAGGCTGGCTGGAGCTGGATGGGTAAACTCCGTGTTTTGAGGACAGAGGCTCTCTTTTCTTGGCTCTCAATGCGGCTTAACGAGCATCATTGTTTGTTGTCCACGTGCAGGTTAGCATGGAGGGTGCTTGTCTAGTCTGTCTGTCCTCCATGTGAGAAAGGGAGGGTTTGGATAGGAAAGAGGTAAGTTGAGGGTGAGGCAAACTTGGTGCATGGAATGGAAAACATACGGTAAAGTCAGTTTTCGAAAAGCGAGTTCAAATTTTGGTACATGTTCCAATCTATAAGACAGATTCATGCTGGTTTATGAGGAGAAATGGGAATTGTGGACAATATCTTTGACATAGGGTTCATTTGAGAGTGAGAAAATATTGTGAAGATCGAACATTTGTTGGAACGAGAAAAGTTAAGAGAGAGAGAGAGAGAGAGAGAGAGAAGGAGAGAAGGAGAGAGATAGAGAGATACATATACACTCTCAAAATATGCTGGCAGATAGGGAAAGTAAGGGAAAGAGTAAGAAAAGAGAGAGAGAGAGAGAGAGAGAGAGAGAGAGAGAGAGAGAGAGAGAGAGAGAGAGAGAGAGAGAGAGAAAGAGAAAGACAGGATGTAGAGACTGACAGAAATACTAAAAGACAGATATACACAGAGACTAAAGAAAGAAAGGGAGAGAAAGGCACCGTGGGTTGTTAGACAGTAGTAAAATTGAGTTTCTGGTGAATACAGTTACTCTACATCACTGGCGAAAATTGCAGCCGAACAGTTACCATCCTTCAAGCGAACATAAAATCTCTCATTCTATACATTTGATTTATTTTGTTTCCATGGTC
>JAWDGP010003233.1:360000-370000 GCA_033675545.1 Elysia crispata | reverse complement strand
CTCTCTCTCTCTTGTTTTTTTTTTCAGTCCTGACGTTCTCTTCCTTATTTTATCTCTTTTTTTCTTCATTATCTTTTCACTGCCTCCATTTCTTTCAATATCTCTTTTTTTTCTCTTTCTTTCCGTTTTTCTCCATTTTTTTCCCGTTATTTTGCCCGTGCATCTCTGGCTCTTTCCTTGAGTATCTATCTGTCCGTCTCTCTTTCTCCCTCTTTATTTCTCAGTTTTCTCCCGCACCATCTATATCAACTTATATTTTAATTTCTTCTGTCGACCCATTATGACCCCAATAATAAAGCTGACCCCATCTCTCCAAACCCCAACATCACATCCTTTTCGAAGTTCTGTAACATTAAAGTTTGTAAAGCGACTGTCAAAACTACAGACACTTAATATACTAATTCTCTTCATTTTCAAATTGTGCTCAAGATACTGGCATGAAGATCCAGTACCTTGAGCACAATTTGATAATAATGAGGACATGCCGTGACCATCAGCAGATCTCTTATCATTATATCAGGCTTAGTCTTGATATGTATGTCGGCTAACAGCCAAAAATTACTTTATCCGTTTTAAACCGAAAGTTAAAAAAAAATAGTTAAATTGGATCTTTTCTCGTTTGTATCAACAAATTCAAGCATTCTTCACGAGTGAGCTGCAATTTCAAATTCAGATAATGTATTGCTATATTTGTAGCTGACACGTCTTAGTTTCCACTTGGCATTTATTTGAAGACTTTTTTTTATTTTGTTACAAAACAATAATAGTTACTTTTTATTTCATTCAACGATTAGATTCTGTGTAAATTTGGAGATAGTAGTTGTTTTTTTTTAGTTCCATCCTTAAGTAAGATTGAAGAAGGCAAGATAATTCAAGACTCACCAACTTGAGCAGCTCCAGCAACTCTCCGGGCTTATCCACACAGCACTTGGCCTCCCTACCGGAGCCCGATGACTCGTCTTTGTATCTGTCCAGTTTCATCTCCTCCTCTCTGCTCGGACCCAGCCTGAAGTCCTCACACGGTACACAGAGTCCTTCCTGTAAGATGGCCGCCATCTGCGTGCCGAGTTTGGGTTTGTGTGTGTGATGGGCGATGTCGTAGTGCAGCTTGGTGAAAAACACGGCGCAGAGGATGATGATGATGTTGAAGCCGATCACAGTGACCCCGCCGAGGATGAGCAGACGTGCCTGGAGTTTGGAGACCCTCGCCTCCAAGGCTTGGTTCTGGCTCTGGATGTTCCACTGGAGATCTTGTTGAGATTTGAGGTCCTGGCCGTCTGCGTCATCGCCGATGCTGGGGGTTTGGTTCTGATGGTGATGATGGTGGTGGTGGTGGTGGTTGTTGAGGTTGTTACTGCTGCGGTTGTTGTAGTGGTGCCCGTTAGGCGTGTCTCTAGAAGTGCTGCTGTTGCTGCTGCCGATGTTGCTGTAGACGGGTTTCTCGAAAAGAGGCTGCTCACTCTCGAGATTACGATCGTAGCGGGACATGGCGTCCGGCGGAAGTGGTAGTAGAGGGGGAGAATTTCTGGGGCAACTAAAGACTTTCGCTGGGGTGGCAGTAGATAAGTCTCTCAGGCCGTCTGACGCCAGTCCACCCAAAAGACGTGCCTAACGCATGTTTTCTCGCCAACTTAACCTGCGTTGATTAAATAAATAAATAAATAAATAAATGGATCAGATTATAAAGTGTTTCCAGACATCGGAAAAATGGAAGGGGATATTTTATAGCCATAGATGTAATTTATGCTTGCGAAATTCGAAAGTCAGAGAGGAAGATCTTCTCTAGAAATTGTTTTGACTTAACAAGTAATGATATTCTCTTTCAAAAAGACAAAAAAAAAATGATTTAGGGAGGGGGTATAATTATGTGTTTGTGGAGGAATAGCGGTGAAGAAGGTGGGGGGGGGGGGGGGTGGAGGATGGAAGATGGAAAAAGAGATACCAACTGAGAGAAATAAACACAATTTCGTACAAAAGGTGCGAGAATGGGATGAGAGTGTAAGAGAGACACAAACAAAATTCACACAGCCAAGCAACAATTAGGCTGACACATAGAAAGAAAAGAGAGAAGAGCTAGACAAAGAGGAAAAGATTCTATACAGAGATTTAAGACCATCGCACACGCCAATCTTTTCTATCAAATGACACGGCTCAACTCAATAGATGCAATAACGTAATATTGACTTCTGAGATTCTAGCCCTGGTCTGTTCCCCCGCTAGAGGCGGCCTTAACTGATGACAGGATGTCAACAGATAGCGGAGGAACTCACTAGCGTTGGAGAGGGAAATGGACGCAATTTGAGAACTTTCCAAAACCTCTTTTTCCCATTATTTTTTTTTAATAACTTAAGTTTTATTTTATTCTTCAAAAGCATATTAATCAAAAGACGATTCCCTGTGGAGAGAGGGAGGAGAAGGAGGGAAGGAAAGATTGAGTGAAAGAGCAGGGCCTGGAAAATAAAGAAGATGAAGGAAAAAGTAAGAGAAGCCGATATATCAAGATATGATCACCACCAGCTTCTATATTTTTTTGTTCAAAGTTTTTAGATGGGTAAAATGTTGTTTTTTTTTTTTCATGTGATTTTTAATCGAACTGGTAATGCTGACAGAAAGAGATAGATAAACACACACACGGAGAGAGAGAGAGAGAGAGAGAGAGAGAGAGAGAGAGAGAGAGAGAGAGACAGACAGACAGACAGACAGACAGACAGACAGAGAAAGACAGACAGACAGATAATATAGCGCGCGCGCGCGCGAGAGAGAGAGAGAGAGAGAGAGAGAGAGAGAGAGAGAGAGAGAGAGAGAGAGAGAGAGAGAGACGGACAGAGAGGAAGACAGAGGAGGAGGGGGGATAATAAAAGCGAGTTAGTGGAGGAGGAACAGACAGGTGGAAAAGACGAAAAGTTAATGTATTTTAGGGGAAAAAAAAAGAAAAAGGAAGAAAATCGGACAACTATTTATTAATCAGTATAAAGCAATCTCTCTGCTTTAAGAGCAAATACAAAAAGAAAACAAATATTTTCGCTTGTTGCTTGTCGCTTTGAAAACTTGTTCCATTCAAGTCATCAAGGAAAATTTCGAGAGATTTTCAAATAATTATGATGTCTAGATAAACTCAAATATTTATTTTAATCCATGAAAATGACACACAGAAATGTCAGCGATTGTACTTTCAGGAATGATCCCTTTCTCGAAATGGGTTTGTTGAGCTACACTTGTCCAACTGAGAGACTTGCGAGCATAATTATATCAATGACATTTTCCATATCCAATGTCCGGCGAAGTGAACCGGTTATGATGTGGAGGAAACTGTGACTTCATCGATGTTTCGACAGTTACCAATCTAGGAATTATATGAAATCCGGTTTTATTGCCGGATAACCGGTGTAAATAATAAACTCACAGCATTAGGCGCCCATTTAGAGGAAGACTATTCTGCACTGACTCGTTTATTCTTAAGGCATATTTAGATTATTTACATAATTCTGCTGAGGGGCGACAGTCTACGGCTTGTCTAGAATCGGTAACTACGCGTTGATAAGGAAAAGAGGCATCATGGCTTTTTCAATCGTTTTGTCACCACGCATAGCTTGAAACGCTTCCTATATTAGAATTCGACTAGACCGAAAAGTGTTCCGACGCAAATGAAGCATCCGCCGCCATTTTGGAAGTCGGAGCCTTTACACAATAACTGGACTTTAAATTGAGTGATTGGCTGAGGATGACCCGATAAAGCTCCTCCACTATAGGGTGAAGTAAGATATTTTTTTTAAACCTGCTATAAGAACACGAACGTTGCTTTTAGCTCAGGTTCTGTCAGTTAATACGCTCGACACTCCCCCCCACCCCCTTTTCTCCTCCTCTTCCAAAGAGGCCAAATCTCTAACAGAGAGGTATAGAACACCCAGGAAGCTCAAGTAGCCGGGATACTGACATAATGTTCGGCACACTCTGTCAGTGACTGAAGAGAGCAGTGGGATGAAAGAGTCAGCCAGGACATGAAATAATTATTGTTGTGGTTACAAAATCGCTATGTTATGCGAGAGTTTCAAACACAGCGCCTCGAGCAGGTCGAGAAGGACGTACTCGCAGTGGAAACGTTCTGGGCAGAAGTGCAAAATGCCCTCTTTTAAAAGCTAGATAACATCATAAATGCTTTATTGTCTCTTCGTCGCCACCTGTTAGCTGCAATGAAATCATTATGATTGGCTGTCATACTGTTTTAGATTAAAATTCATTGCTTTTCCGAGCACAACTTGGCATTTTTACTTCCTGGTTTATCTTCTTATCGAAAACCTTATCTTGGAAATTTAAATTGTAAACCATTTCATTTCCTTAGTCTACATTCGCAATCTGGTTAAGGATCTTTCTAAGCGACATTGTAAGACTATGTTAATTCGAATAAAGCGGACCTGAAAGCGCTCTGGCGTGCAGAATGTGAACACTGCTGGTTGCCCTTTTTTTTTTTTAATTTAAATGATGGTGAGCGTTGAAAATGGATCTGTAACTAGATAGGAAGTTTACAAATCTAGTCAACTATTATTATTATTATTATTATTATTATTATTATTATTATTATTATTATTATTATTATTATTATTATTATTATTATTATTATTATTATTATTATTATTATTATTATTATTATTATTATTATTATTATTATTATTATTATTATTATTATTATTATTATTATTATTATTATTATTATTATTATTAAAAACTGCCTGAATCTGAAACTTTTGTTTTTCAATTAAATTGGTTTTATTTTTGTGTCGTCAGCGCCTAACTTGTACATTTTTTTGAAAAGTATTTAAATTAGTAAAAGAATTATAAATTCCTAAGGTTCCAATTGACCAGAATGCCTTGTCTGTAGAAGTCGGGGTATAACTAACTAGAAGCTGCGCTGTCTAAAAATGCAACAGGTAATCGTTGGGGACCTGGTTAATTTGCAACAGTATCCCATTATTTCTTGTAGGTTAATATAGTTGAATATTACTAATGGTGCTAATGAGTTTGTCGTGTGAAAGTGGGAATCGAATCTGGTAAGGGAGTAGACCTATCTTATAACTATAATTTATCTCTGAGGAAATCGATCACAAAGACCAGCAGTAGTTGCACACAACCAAAAACGCTGGTTCTGTTTCTATTTATATCACTGTATTTTGCGTTTAAACAAAATAGAAATAAACAAAAACTAGAAAAAAGAAGAGCAAAGATCAGCGCTTTCACTGAAATACTCTTTCAGATTTTTACTCATTCCATCCATCTGAGATTTTGTCCCGAAAGATAATTATGTTCGTGTCTCAAGGCTCACTCCGTTAAAAACACCAGGCTTTGACGTTTTTATGAAAACATTATTTGTCTTCCCTTCCTCTTAGCCTTATTTTATTTTTTTAAACCACACTCCTCTACTTGTACGGGCTGGTTTATTTTCTTACCGAGGTTTGCTTTGTCCTTTTCCTTTTTTTTTTTTTTTAATTGTTCCAATAAAAGAATTTGGCCAGAGTAAACAAGTTTGAAGTGTCCGTTGTGTTCGCCTCTTATTTTTATTTTTATTTAATTTTTTTTTTTCCGCCCGACGAGAATTGTCCGCCCCAAAGCAAACAAGAGGAAGTCTGAGCGCGGCCAGCGGGGGGTTGTGTCGGGGTGTCACTCACGATTATCGATCGTTCCCAGTTTTAATTTAGGGATTGAGTCGGATCGCTGGGGGAGGGAAGGGTAGCCTGTGTACACAGAGCGGCGGGGGGCCTGGGAGGGTCTATTAAGGAGGGTTCCTCGTTAATTAAAGACCTTTGTGTGAGATTTTAGGTCTTTAAAGGTATTGGTTGACAAAGAGCCTCCTCAGCTTCTGTAATCGGGGAAAAAAGTCAGTTATTTTTGTTTTCGCTACTGCAACTTACAGTGCACATTTTATTTTTCGGATTTGATTTTTGTTTCCTCGCTAAAAGAAATGCAAACTGTGAAGAAAGCCTAGTTATGGTGTTGATAGCGATCCAGACATATTGAGAGGGAGAAGGGGGTCTATGTGATTCAATGGTTTCTATAAAAACTGCAAAATTTGCTGTCATGATATGGCTTTAACATAAAAAAATGACTAGAAATAAAGATAGGTTGAAAACGGAAATAACAGTCAAGATGGGGCAGCAATTACACAAAGATAACTGTAGAAAGGAAAACAGGTGACATTTAGTCGAAGAAAATAATATGTAATAAAAACAGTTTGTCTTTGATAGCGTTTTACCGTCAGTCCAGTGATCATCCGTTTTTTGGTGGAATGGACCTTTTAAAACAATTTATCGATTACTCATTCGTTTAAGCAAAAACATTATTATTATTTCTATCCATATTTTGAATTGTTTACATATGGCCAGACATGTGATAAGTAGCAAGCATGAGAAGTTTTACCAGTGGCTAGTAACCCTCACAGAACATGGTAACGTAAACCGAGTTGTATCATTTTTACGCAACTTCGACTGAATTTGAATTGGTTTTTTTTTTCACCTATTCAACCGTTTTTACCATTCACACACACAAAAAAAAAATCAGCTCATGATAGATCAGTCAGTCGCTGGATTGACAGTGCAAAACTCCCGGGTTCGATTCCCAGCTGGACCATCAAGTAATTAGATGATATGTCCTCTAACCAGCCTTACCTGCGGCTTGACGGAACGCCACTATCTTCTTACTCCATTCATGCTAGCTCGCAATGTCGCACTGCATAATTTATCTGTTTCTCTAGACGAGGGTGGCTCTGTGGCTTAGTGCTTGGTTTTGTCTCGGCAAGGCTACGGGTGTTGATCGAGATACTGGTTCGATCAGCGTATCCATTTATACCAGATATGTCCTGTACTGTGGGGTTTTTTAAATCGTCTTTCGCCTTATTAATCTTGTCAGTCTCGAGGTAGATCTAGCTAGTTTGCGGTTTCACTTTCTAGTCTATTTTCATGGAGATTATTCGCTAAAGACAAAGGACTTAAAACTAACTAAACCCTAGTCTTAAATGACGCATGTTTTTTAAATGAATAACGCTACTGTCAGGGAACGACTTGGGTCTGAGTTTCCAGAAGACTAGCGGTAAAGAACTTGCGTTCATTCTTTAATCTGCAAAGATCTCTCTATACTAATGAATTAACCTTTAATTTTTTTTTAATCAGCAGCATAGCAGCTTTTCGTAAAATATCACTAATTGTTGGTAAGATCCAGATCATGAATTTGCCGAAAAAAAATTTATTGAATTTCCAACGGTGAAAAAGGTGCCATGTCGAAATAAAAAATTTTTCTCTTTATAGGAGAATTTTATTTTTTTTTTTTTAAATCCTCTTTTTTCGCGTTTACTTCTTTTTTGTATGCAAGACTAACAAGAACATATAAATTGAAATTGTGTTAAGTTTACAATTCATGCTTTCCACTTTCGATCATTATAACTTTGACGTTTTTAGAAGAGAGATTAAAATAGCGTGTTCACATGTTTTTGTTAATAATTTATTTCAATTTTATTTTTTTTGTTTTTTTTGTTACACCTTCAAAAATCTTTTGATGAACTTATCGCCTCACTCCACAAAAATTTAAGCTGCGTTCATCTATCTCAAATGCGCATACAAGACTGCTGTTGTGTCATGGTAACACTGCAAACTATTGCGACAATCAACTTTCAATCGATCTTTTGTGTCACGGTATTATAATCATTGAAATGCCTTATGTGTTAGGGCTTTGCTGAGTTTGGAGTGCGTGAATTTTATTTACTGTTTGTTCTTACTTTTCAATACATAATGGCTGAAGATCAATGCCGCAGCTATAAAATTCAAAACAAAAAGGGTGGTAGGTAAAGAGAAAGAGAAAGAAGAGAGAGAGGGGGGTGAAAGAGGGAGAGATTGGAACGGAGAAAGAGAAAAGGAGAGGTAGAGGGGGGGGGCGGGGGAGAGAGAGAGAGAGAGAGAGAGAGAGAGAGAGAGAGAGAGAGGGAGAGGGGGGGGGGGTAAAAGAGAGATAGAGAAAAGGGGAAGGAGGGACGAACGGTGAGTTCCTTTCATTCACGGCAAATACTCTTACCCTTCATTTCAAAACAGGTACATTTTTTGGTCTACCCCCATACACACATGCCCATATTTCACATGCTTAATATAACTGAATACAACAGTTTGTAAATAGCGCAGAAATACATGTAGAATACAAGTAGATGATATTGCAACAAACCGATAAAGTAAATAAGAAGAGAAGCAGCTAGACATACAGACGTATAGAGAAACAGATAGACGGACAGAAATTTAGAGAAACAGATAGACAGACAGACGTATAGAGAAACAGATAGACAGACAGAAGTAAAGAGAAACACACAGACTGACGGAACTATAGAGAAACAATTAGAAAATCAGAAGTGTAGAGAAACAGATAGGCAGCCAGAAGTTTAGAGAAACAGATAGACAGGCAGAAGTATAAATAAACAGATAGACAGACAGAAGTAGATAGAAATAGATATACAGACAGGAGAAGAGAGAAATAGACAGACAGAAGTGTAGAGAAACAGACAGATAGAAGTATAGAGAAACAGATAGACAGAAGTATATAAGTAGATAGAGAGACAGAAGTATGGAGAAACAGATAGACTGACAGAAGTATAGAGAAACAAATAGACAGGCAGAGGTATAGAGAAACAGACAGACGGACAGAAGTATAGAGAAACAGATAGACAGAAGTACATAAAGAGATAGACAGACAGAAGTATAGAGAAACAGACAGACGGACAGAAGTATAGAGAAACAGATAGACAGGCAGAAGTATAGAGAAACAGACAGACAGAAGTATATAAACAGATAGACAGACAGAAGTATAGAGAAACAGATAGACAGACAGAAATATAGCCAAACAGATAGACAGACAGAAGTACAGAGAAGCAGATAGACAGGCAGAAGTACAGAGAAGCAGATAGACAGACAGAAGTACAGAGAAGCAGATAGACAGACAGAAGTACAGAGAAGCAGATAGACAGGCAGAAGTACAGAAAAGCAGATAGACAGAAAAATGAGAAACAGGCAGACAGGCAGAAATATAGCAAAGCAGATAGACAGAATGACTGGAGGAGAAAAGGAGATAAAGATGTTGGGAAAGATCTAGAGAGAGTGAAACTAGAACTGAGATAGGGAGAGAAAGAGGCAGAGAGAAAGAGGCAGAGAGAAAGAGAGAGAGAGAGAGAGAGAGAGAGAGAGAGAGAGAGAGAGAGAGAGAGAGAGAGAGAGAGAGAGAGAGAGAGAGAGAGAGAGAGAGGGTGTTGTAATAAATTATCGACACCGTGTCTTTATAATGATGAAGGTAGCGGCGCAGGCAATAAAAATGATATCCTAATTATGATCGTTCCTTCTCTTTTATGTCGATTTTGAAATGAAAACATGCAGAGCAAATTACTAATTTTTTTATGGTCCAAAGAATTTTAATAGACAAAATAGCAGCTCTCAATTTTACTCAATTTTCTTAATGCTTTTGCATTTAAAAAAAAAAGTGTTTTATAATTTCACGGTTGTTGTTTTTTTTTTTTAAGAAAGGATATAAAAGTTTGGTTTTAGCTTCCATTTAGTTCGCAAGAAATAGGATATTCATTTGATAACAAACAAATTAAAAAGAAAAAGAAAAAGCTGAATATTTTTCTATAAGAAACAAATCAAACAAACAAAAAACAGTATTAAAACCAACAAACATTATTATGCTTATATGTTCAACATAAACACTGCAGTAGGCTTGCGTTGTAGATATATACAGCAGACAGTTTTTATTTCTCAATCTGCTAGTTGGGGATGTCTTGGCATCTATAGGTAGATTTACGTCAAATGTTATTTACGAGTTAGCCGAGTTATATACGCCATTTTGCCATATTAAAACTTGTACCGAATACATGTAACATATAGACCAATCACAAAACACTGATCTTAGTATGTAAGGAAAGTATGTGCAGATTGGATACGGATACCTCTCTTTTATTTGCTCCGATAGCTATAGTTTGACGTTA
>JAWDGP010003233.1:337500-345000 GCA_033675545.1 Elysia crispata | reverse complement strand
CTCTCTTTCTCTTTTTTCCACAATCTCTCTCGTCTCTACTTGTGTCTCTAGCTGTCTTTGTCTGCCTATCTACCTATCTATTTTTCCCTCTCCCTTTCTCTCTTTCTTCTTCTTCTTCTCTCTCTCTCTCTCCCTTTCCCTCTTTCCCACAATCTCTCTTGTCTCTACTTGTGTCTCTAGCTGTCTTTGTCTGCCTTACTACCTATCTACCTTTTCTCTCTCCCGTTCTCTCTTTCTTCTCTCTCTCTCTCTCTCTCTCTCTCTCTCTCTCTCTCTCTCTCCCTTTCCCTCTTTCCCACAATCTCTCTTGTCTCTACTTGTGTCTCTAGCTGTCTTTGTCTGCCTATCTACATATCTATTTTTCCCTCTCCCTTTCTCTCTTTCTTCTCTCTCTCTCTCTCTCTCTCTCTCTCTCTCTCTCTCTCTCTCTCTCTCTCCCTTTCCCTCTTTCCCACAATCTCTCTTGTCTCTACTTGTGTCTCTAGCTGTCTTTGTCTGCCTTACTACCTATCTACCTTTTCTCTCTCCCTTTCTCTCTTTCTCCCTTTCTCTCTCTCTCTACATTCTTCTCTATCTATCTTATCTCTCTCTCTAAATTCTTCTATATCTATCTTATCTCTCTCTGAATGACTGCCTCTCTCTTATTACCTCTTCAACTCACCAATAATCTTTTCTCCCGTCAGTTTTTGCTACTTTATTACAGAAACAAGTCACAAAATAGAGGAAAACCATCCATCCATCTGCAGGTTGGTATTTATCTATTTCTACAATTGTTTTTTTTTTTTATTTTATTGCGCGGATGAGAATTGAAAAAAAACAAAAACTGATCATTTCGTAGAGATGGCCTGTAGTTATCGCATGATAACAATAAACTGCTACTGTTTGGTCATGCAAGGGTGTACCCTCAAATTAGATGCAAAGAATAAATGAGAAAAATTCTATGATGAGAGAGAAAGAGAGATACAGGGAATAGATAAACATGATGATGAGATGATGAAGATGATGATGATAATGAAGAGGCTGATGATGATGATGATAATAAAGAGGTTGATGAAGATGATGATGATACTGAAGAGGTTGATGAAGATGATGATGTAATAAATAGGTCGATGAAGATGATGATGAAGAGGTTGATGGAGATGATGATAATAATGAAGTGGTTGATGAAGATGATGATGATGATAATGAAGAGGTTGATGAAGATGATGATGATGGTGATGAAGATCATTATATAATTAAAAAAAAATAATAAATCATCTTTCTGTACTCCTTTTGGTCGCAACGAAAGATGAGTAGTTCATTTTTTTTTCTCACTAATTGCAAATGAAACTGTTCTGAATAGTTATCTTCGTTTCTCTAAAACTCTAGTCAGGAAGGTAAAAATGAATAAATTATGCGAGGAAAACCGGTGCTGTTAAAAATTATATTCAGTTTGTATAATTCAATTAAGCTTTGAAAAAAAATTAATAAATGCTATTAAAATGTACTCAGCCTATTTAATTCAATCACGATTTAAGGTAATTACGCCGATGTTTCAATTAAATCATGGGAAGTAAAGTATGATAGAGATACGGCTGGCACGGATGAGACATGGGTAAAACGTAATGAACTGGAGAAAAGAAGAAGTAAGAGAGGGAACATGGGAGAAAGAATACTGCAAGAAAAACAGAAAAGTAGAGTCAGAGAGAGTAGGAGAGGGAGAGAAAGAGAGAGAGAGAGAGAGAGAGAGAGAGAGAGAGAGAGAGAGAGAGAGAGAGAGAGAGAGAGAGAACACTCTGCACTCTGTCAAAGAAGAGGCTGGAGTAAAAGTTTCCACGGCATTTACAAAGAGCTATACTGCCTTCTTGATGATTTGACAAATATTATCGTAATCATCGGACCTATGTATACACGGCAGGGCTGCACAATCGTGAGAACTTATACTAACCCATGCCTTTGACATATCATTATCAAACTCTGGGGTCTGTAGATCTGGAGAGAGGCTTGAGGCTATCGCAATCGCCGATACCTCTTCTCCCAGGTTGAACATTCCAAGAAACACTACCTCCACGCCTAAACAATACTGCAGGGACATAAATGATGAAAAAGAGAGCTTGGAGGGGAACAAGAGAGAGAGAGAGAGAGAGAGAGAGAGAGAGAGAGAGAGAGAGAGAGAGAGAGAGAGAGACAGACAGACAGACAGACAGACAGACAGACAGACAGATAGACAGACAGGCAGAAAGACAGACACACAGAAAGATAAACAGACAGAGACAGAGACAGAGAGAGAGAGAGAAGGAAAAAGAACCCCAGAAGCAGTATTTACAAATACCTTGTGGGGAGAAACTTTCTAGAACTTAAATGATTTCTTCAAAGGGAGCCAGAGGTGAAGAAAACGCAAAGAAAAAAGGCTGGCATAGGGATGGAAGAATGCATGCTGGGATACTAGCTGTCGTGTTATTCTCCCACTGAACACGGTGAGCATTAAAAGATTAATGTTTCTGAAGGTACAAAGTACAGATCGACCTAAATACATTGACAACCGTCTAAGTATTATGTCTATTTTTATTGAGGTTGATTCTTTTTAGATGTGTCATTTCCTTTGGTTTTAATGGGAGTTAATGACACTTGTTATTTGGTTTTCCCTTTTATTTTCTTCCTCCAATTTTGGGACTAATTTTTCACAATTTCAACTTTGTTTTCGCTTTCATTATCTCTCTTCTAATTTTTCCCCCCTATTTTCTGTTTGAATAAACTTAAATAAAGCTCGTCTTTGTCCATGGTCTCTCTCTCTCTCTCTCTCTCTCTCTCTCTCTCTCTCTCTCTCTCTCTCTCTCTCTCTCTCTCTCTCTCTCTCTCTCTCTCTCTCTCTCTCTCTGTCTCTCTCTCTCTCTCTCTCTCTGTCTCTCTCTCTCTCTCTCTCTCTCTCTCTCTCTCTCTCTCTCTCTCTCTCTCTCTCTCTCTATTTTGTTCCCCTCCAAGCTCTCTTTTTCATCATCTATATGTTCCCCAAGCAAAAAACAAAACTATAATAAAATATCCCAAGCCTCAGTTCCAGATTCATCCAATATTAACCTTTTACGTAGAGAATGTCCTTTTAGAAAAATGGTTTTTCTGTAGTTCAAAGTTATTATGAGTAATGGCACCTATCAATTCTATTTTCACGTGTGTAACGGGATGTGTAAGATTATGAACAAGTTTCAGGAAGCGAAGTTCACTGTAAGGTTTCAAAAAGCAGTTATGGGAAATCTTGATTATTAAAGTTCATTTTTACTTTTTTTATTCTTTAGAGTTGAGATGCATTTTGAGCGAAAGAAAGAGAAAGAAGTGGTGAGAGAAAGAGAGAGAGAGAGAGAGAGAGAGAGAGAGAGAGAGAGAGAGAGAGAGAGAGAGAGAGAGAGGGAGGGAGGGAGAGAGGGAAAGACAGAGGGAGGGACAGAGAACAAGAGAGATAGAGAGATTGAGAGAACAGGAGAGAGAAAGAGAGATTGAGAAAGAGATAGAGAGAGAGAGTCTAAGAGAGAAAGAGAAAGAAGGACAGAAAGAGTGAGAGTGAGAGAAAGAGAGAGATCGATACAATCGCAGTGTAATGATGATGACATAATCTTGACCGGCCCCAACAGTTTTAAGGTACGTTGACCTCAACTTAAGAGGGACATAACCATGTTCTGTCATTATAGCTAGAAACCACCGATATCTACAATATTGGAATTGATTTTTTCACCGCCGACAGGAAGCACGATTTTTTTTTCTAATTACGATGAAAAAAAATAAGTGAATCCTGTACTAATTTATTTATTTATATTTTTTTAATCCATTTTTCTTTTCTCTTCTTTTTAAATTTGTTTGTGGTGTGTGTGTGTGTGTGTGTGAGTGTAACATTCATTTCATAAAAATGTAAATTTTTGTTCCTAATGCCAAGACCTTTAACACAGCAGTTTGACAAAAGTGCAAAGTAATTTTGAGCAACCATTGAAAGGGTGCTGTGAAATAAAATTTAAATATAGATAAATGATTGATTGATTTTTTTTTCTATTTCTTGACAAAGAATTACATTCTATTATTTTATGTTTATCTTATCCTTGAGACCTTATGGGAAATGCATCGCTCTAAATATCAACATGTTTAATTTTGAAGATTGCCTTCTGGCATTTAAAGTGGGTGAGATTATGGAAAAACCAATTCACTGTGGTTTTTTTCCCTTAATATGTATCTAAAAATGATGCAAAATAAAGGTATTTCTCTTGACAAAAGGGTAAATTTTTTTTTTTGCACTTTTGAGGTTGTGAAGCTCAAAAATGAGATTTTCTGTTGCGGAAAATGATGTGGTCAACTGATTGATTTTGCGGAACTCTTCCAAGCGTTTCGTTGGGAGATTTTAGGATCCTTTTGATTGACCTATTTGTTTCAATCAGTCTGTGTCTAAGTCACTGTGTGTCTGTCTGTCTGTCTCTGTCTGTCTGTCTCTGTCTACCTATCTGTCTGTCTGTCTGTTTCTTATTATCTCTGTCTCTGTCTCTCTCTCAAAATCTATCTATCTGTTGATCTATATATCGATCTCTCTCTCTCTCTCTCTCTCTCTCTCTCTCTCTCTCTCTCTCTCTCTCTCTCTCTCTCTCTCTCTCTCTATCTATCTATCTATCTATCTATCTGTTTTTATATATAGCCCTATCCATCCATCTCTCTTTACTTGGAAACTCGTTCGAATCTAAAACATTTTGTGGAGGATTGGGAAGTGAATAATAAGATATCATCATTTTCGAAATAACTTCTTTTTCAAACGGACACAACTACATCTATATAGATCTACATCTTGACATAATCATGATCATCACCTTTTCATCTTAAAATTAAACTTTTTTTCCCTCAATCAAACCCTGCCGTTTTGCTATTTTTTATAAACCTAAACCTAGAACAATTATGCCATATATTTCACATCGATTCTAAAATGATGTAAGTTGACAAAGTTGGCGGATGCAGTTAAAGTATGATATAATAACCTAGACATTTATAGAAACCATGACTCTCACTGGGTGTTTGGACAACAGATTATGTAAACGATGTTTCACAAAACTCAATCTAAGTCAAACGGTCTGTTATGTCTGTGGTTATTACGAGCGATAGCCATGGTGACCAAAATAGAATAGATATTTTCAACTTAAGCTTTCATTACAGCTACATTCAACCCAAACCTTTTGGGATTGATGCGCATTTGATTTCATGTACATTAGCGCAATATGAAGAGTAAGGCAATCTCTGTAGAAAAAAAATCTATTGAGGACAAATTAGATTTCTCTTACAAGTTGTAGGAATAAGCTAGCTCTGCATTTATAAGGTGATGAATAAGTTATGGACTCTAGCCATGACATAAACAAAACAGAAAGGAAAAGAAAAAATGTGTAAAATATTGATTATTTGTGTGAAATTTATTTTAAAAAATCATCATTAATAATCATAGAGATTTATTTATCTATCTATCTATCTATCTACCTACCTACCTACCTACCTATCTATCTATCTATCTATCTATCTATCTACTTACCTACCTACCTATTTATCTATCTATCTATCTATCTATATACATACATACATACACACACACACACATATATATATATATATATATATATATATATATATATATATATAACTTGGTTTCGTTAAAGTATCTCATTATTAACGGCAGATTATGTGAAAGTTAACTTGGTTTCAACAAAGCGTCTCTCTATTAATGACAGGCTATGTACAAGTTTGTTGTTTTTAACAAAGAATCTCTTTATGCTATGACAGGCTATGTAAAAGTTAACTAGGTTTCAACATAGTGTCTTCATTAATGACAGGCTATGTAAAAGTTAACTAGGTTTCAACATAGTGTCTTCATTAATAACAGGCTATGTAAAATTAAGTAGGTTTCAATATAGTGTATCTTCATTAATGACAGGCTATCTAAAAGTTAGCTTAGTTTAAACCTAGTGAATCTTTACCAACCTGTTTATGTAAAAGAGAGTAGTTTTTTTTTTTCGTCGTTAGAATCTCGGGCACACTCTCCTCTTGTGTCACCTTGTAATCCAACCACAGTTCACAAAGAAACTTTATTATCAATGAGACACCCTTTAAATAACGATAAACGTCACTGACACTTGTACAAACAGGAATGTGTATTGAATTTGTGTGTCTATTTCTTAAATTAAAAAAAAATCACTGGTTTCATTTAACGCACCATTTCAACGTACTGTTAAACGAAGTCACATAAATATGAACATATAACTACGTCTACAGGCCACTCTAAAAATTTAGGAGTATTTTTTTTTTATTTATTTTACGATAAAAACAAGCGTGCGAAATCAAACTTCGCTTTAGATTTGCTGCTCCTAAAACGAGTGAGTAACGATTGATAAAAATCGAAGCAGAGGGATAATAATGAAAGAAATAGCAGATGTTATCACCTATCACAAAAATAGGCAGTAGTGATCCTACAAGAAGAGATCTTCGGTATACAAAGCAACACTTCCGAAATATCTATGAAATTTTACTACCAAAACGTTTCATATTTTTTCACGACAACGTTTTTGGTGTCTTTTTTTCTAATTTAAAGAAGTAGGACATGCTTATATCCATATTAATTTCAGTCTTCGAAACCTTTTTTTCACTTAAATAATTAAGTGGAACCGCAAGAAAACAAAACAAATATGATCTCATTAAGTAAGTTTGAGTAGCAAAATGAAATGTAATCTCATTTAACTAGATCCGAGTGCAAAAAAAAAATTTTCTCCGTTAACTCGATATGAGTAGAAAAAAATGCAGTCTCCAACAACTAATTTAAGTAGGAAAAAATGCAACCTCCATTAACTAATTTAAGTAGGAAAAAATGCAGTCTCTATCAACTAATTTAAGTAGGAAAAAATGCAGTCTCCATCACCTAAATCTGAAGTCAATACCCCCGGATATATTCACCTAAACCGAACGCAAGCACCAAACGTCAAATGCTAATGAACGTCTTGTAAAATGTACGTACACCACTAATCAAGCAGCTAGATCAACACCAAATCTCTACTCACACAACTCCACCGACAACAAAACACAAGATCACACTTCCTAGATTACACATCCAGCTCTAAGGTGTAAACCAGATGGAAAATTAAGGGAAACGAGACAAGATGGGATGAGAGAGAGAGGGAGAGGGAGAACCAGACCCCCGCTCACTCTCACTCTGTCAGTGGCTGCCGTTTGGTTCCTGAAATCTTCCACTCACCATCTCGCGTGATCTAAGATCTTGTGATCTCTTGCTCCATGCCCGTGCGCGAAACATGAGCTGCTATTGTCATCGCGGTAGTGCTAGGAGCTCTCTCTCTCTCTCTCTCTCTCTCTCTCTCTCTCTCTCTCTCTCTCTCTCTCTCTCTCTCTCTCTCTCTCTCTCTCTCTCTCTCTCTCTCTCTCTCTCTCTCTCTCTCTCTTTCTCTCTCTCTCTATCTATCTATCTGTCTATATATATATATATATATATATATATATCTTTTTCTC
>JAWDGP010003233.1:325000-332500 GCA_033675545.1 Elysia crispata | reverse complement strand
TGGTAGGTAGTGGACATTGCGATTATGGTACAGGTATTCCACTAAAGACACACAGTGATTTGTCTGATAGTAGGTAGTGGACATTGCGATTATGGTACAGGTATTCCACTAAAGACACACAGTGACTGGTCTGATGGTAGGTAGTGGACATTGTGATTATGGTACAGGTATTCCAATAAGGACACACAATGACTGGTCTGATGGTAGGTAGTGGACACCGCGATTATGGTACAGGTATTCCACTTAAGACACACAATGACTGGTCTGATGGTAAGTAGTGGACACCGCGATTATGGTACAGGTATTCCACTTAAGACACACAATGACTGGTCTGATGGTAAGTAGTGGACACCGCGATTATGGTACAGGTATTCCACTTAAGACACACAATGACTGGTCTGATGGTAGGTAATGGACACCGCGATTATGGTACAGGTATTCCACTTAAGACACACAATGACTGGTCTGATGGTAGGTAATGGACACCGCGATTATGGTACAGGTATTCCACTTAAGACACGCAGTGACTGGTCTGATGGTAGGTAGTGGACACCGCGATTATGGTACAGGTATTCCACTTAAGACACACAATGACTGGTCTGATGGTAGGTAATGGACACCGCGATTATGGTACAGGTATTCCACTTAAGACACGCAGTGACTGGTCCCATGGGAGATAGGTGTATTTTGCCACGTCAGTCACACGGTATACCTCAGTAGAAATTGTAGATATAAGGTAATATCGAATATAGTGTGTTTTAGCTTCCACAGCGGATATAGAGAAAAAAAATTATTTCCGCTAACTCAGAAATGGCAAGAGGCTAATAAAAAACATTCAATACTTTCATCACTCAAAACGATAAACTTTGCCGAAGTGTCAGTAACTGCATGTGCCGGTTTTCTTTTCGTTGAGAACGAGTCTTGAGTTAATCGAGTGAGAAAAAAATTAAAAGGGTTCGAAAGATGACTGGCATTTATTTCTTCTCTGCTTGGACTCGGCAAATGTAATGCGTGTTTGAAATTTATTTTTCCGAAGACCACAATTATTAAAAAAACTAAATCTTTCTCGTGTAACTAAAAGAAACTAGGGATGGGGCGGAGGGGGGAGAGAGAGAGAGAGAGAGAGAGAGAGAGAGAGAGAGAGAGAGAGAGAGAGAGAGAGAGAGAGAGAGAGAGAGAGAGAGAGAAAGATGCAGCCAATCCAGCTTGTATACTTTAAAACGCTTCGGGACCCCCAGATAAAGATATTGCGCGCTCTCAATTTTTCCCATTTCGTGCCATTATAACAAGAATGAAACTCTGTCAAAACGATTGCCAAATTTTATATAAAGACAGAGAAACTACAAAATTTTGTCTCCACTGCTGCAACCTTCCAAAAATTACCTAAAAGATTGTATACAATACCCATAGATCTTCCACATTGGCTCTAAAAGTAAAGTTATCTAAAGATTTTGCTTACAATAAATCAGTGATTTGGCAAGAGCTACGCATTTTTATTGCGTTTCACGAAACTGAAATGAAATAACGGGAATTCCCAGTCCTTATCTCATACCATTAGGTCCCTTAAAATCGATTCGGTGCTGTCAAGTGCAGAGGTGTCTCCAAGTTTGTATACATTCATTGACCTTGGAAGATAATATCGATCTCAGAGTAAGGTTCACTCCAGCAGTACAACTGGAGTATTATGTTCTTTTCAGGAGGAGGAGGAGGAGGAGGAAGAAGAGGAGGACGAACGCGTTTATAGTGGTGACTCGAATGTTTCGTTGTTTAACGATAAACTGAAATAAGCTCCAACTTAGTGCTAAATTATCTAACACCCCCTGAGCCTGTCACATAGAAGGGGAAACGTTCTTTTCGGCAAGCTAAAGTACACTCAAAACTCAACGCAGCACAGACATATCAATCGATAGTCGGCTCTTAATGTTATCTACAGACCCTGGTCTTGCCAGTTTCCTCCCAAAGAGGTCCGGAATGCCGTTCCTTTATGCCATTAAGGCCCGATTCCCACTTGGACTGGCACAAGAGCCCTGGAAATATGCCTGATTGGTCCTTCATTGTATCCAATTTGAAAGTTTCCCATGTTCTCTGCAACAGCAGGCCCTATACGTGAACATTAAAATAATTATTAGGAGGGCAGAAACGTTTCAATTATGGTAATACATAAAGTTGATCACGACAGGCTTAAAATAAAACGTAGACATGAAGTTTATACTTCTTTTAGGATATTATTATGTGTTCTGAAAATGTGACGTCACAGTGTGTCAGTTTTTAAAGCAAAGGCTTATGTGCTTGCATTGAGAGGGGTCAAAGAGGTTTTGAACATTGGGAAAAAAAACTGCCGAAACGAAAGAGAAAGAGGAAGTATAGAAGAAGAAGAAGAAGAAGAAGAAGAAGAAGAAGAAGAAGAAGAAGAAGAAGAAGAAGAAGAAGAAGAAGAAGAAGAAGAAGAAGAAGAAGAAGAAGAAGAAGAAGAAGAAGAAGAAGAAGAAGGAGGAGGAGGAGGAGGAAGAGGAGGAGGAGGAAGAGGAGGAGAGGGAGAAGGAGAAGAAAAAGAAGGAGAAGGAGGAAAATAACAAACCACGACAATAGCAACAAAAACATCCGCTCAAACACCTCTAAAACCAATGACTTAGAACAAAATAAAACCCAAAACTGAAAAATTAAGAGAACTCTAAAGAGGTTCTGCATAATAACAGAACAACAAAAGAAAGAGGAGAAGGGCCGAAACAGAAGATTTAAAGAGGATGAGAGCGACACAAGGGCAAGGATTACAAGAACAATAGAGCAGTGCTAACCTGTGCCCGCTAACAACTTGTGTCAACAGTCACCAGTGGATCCAGTCAGATAGAATCATGTCACTGCCTGACAGGCTACAGACTGCGGGTTGGTCCAAACCATCGACGATTTGAGGATCGCTGGGTGGCTCAGTGGGAGAGCACCTGCCTCAAGGTTTGAAAGGTATTCCCGTTTTGGGATTCTTGAGATTAGTCGATTTCTTTGAGGTCTGAGGTTGTCTTAACTCCGCTCATTGTGAAGAGGGTTTTTTTTTATTTAGCAGCCCTGTCAGAGCTAATAGCGTGCAGGTGATACTTGCAAAAGTGAGGTGTTTATGATCGTATCCTATGTGGATTTTCCGGCGCTATTATGAGGATATGGAAAAGAAAAATTCAGTGAATTTTGTTTCATTACGTTACAGTGGCAGAGAGGCAAAATAAAACCAAAAACAAAAAAAGTTTTCGTATGGGATGGAAGGAGACAAAAAAGGAGAGGAGAGGCGAGGTTAACAGAGAGATAAGAAAGTATAATTTGAAAGGACATCGACAGAGAAAGAAAGAGGGAGAGAATAAAACAGAGGAGATAAGCGATAAAGAAGAGAGGGGAAAAAAAGAGAGAAAAATTGGCACAGAGGTAGAGATAGAAGAAAAAGCCGAAGGAAGTAACCAAGAAGACATTGAAGGGATATATTGAATGCTTTTATTATTTAATGGACTGTTGTTAACAGGAAAAAGGAAGGAAAATTAAATAATTTATTTACTTATTCAATACATTTTATTTATGGGTATGCAGTGACAAATGCTACTAACTATCCTAGTGTTTAACTAATCTCTCTCTCCCCTTTACCTTACCCCCCCCCCCCCCCGCTTTTTTTTCCTCACTCGCACACACACACACACACACAAACACTTCCAGCTTCTTAATGACATAAAAATCGGCTCATTCGATCGAAAGCAAAAGCGACAAATTACACACTCATACTTCTACCGGAAAAAAAAAACCCACCCAAATAAACTGAAAACACACGCCAACTTCTAGTGCTATTACAATCCCAGCACAAGACAAAAAGTATCGCCTTCCTCTCTTGGAAAACAACAACTTCGTTTCCGGTGGAATTCACGGAGTGCGAAATGCCATCGGGAAGGGAATGTTGTCTGGACCTGGCATATCCTGCAGGCAGCCTATGGCGGCAGCCGTATGGAGGAAGCTTCGATCATTAATCAATATTTGGGGTTGAAACAACACAGGACCTGTAGCTGCCCCCCCTTGTGACTACAAAGAAAGGTAAATATTGATGCTGGTGGAGAACCTTCCGCCACAGGGGGAGGTGGATCCTGTTTGTCTCCCTTGCCAGAGAGACATAAGGTGGGGAAAATCTAGATCTAATGCCTAACGTCAGAAGTATTTTTTTGCTCATCCACCTGTCACTAAAATAATAAGCCTCACGCTTGAGCGAGTAATGGGAAGTGCGCATGATTTTGGGGGGGGGGGGGTGTAGACAAGCCCAGGTATACACGTAGGTTCTGTTCATACAGCCAGAAAAGTTCGGACCTGAGAAAGAAAAGTAAACTAAAGTAAAATCTACACCGAGAACAGTTAACTTTGTTTCTATGGTTGATGGTTGTTGTAGTGAGGAATATTATATTATTTAACCGAAATGTAAAGCAATTTAAAATATGGACGATGCCTTCCACATGTTTTTTTTTTTGTTTGTTTTTTTTTTGGAGGGGGGGGGGGGGGAATTATTTTTATAAACTCTGCGTTCTGTAAAAACATGTAATGAAATTAACATCAAGACATATGCACTGAACCCTTCATCGTGTGTTTAACTGTGAATAATATGGAGTAGCTAAATCAAAATCATAGTACTTAGTTGTTTTTTTTTTATGTTCAGGTTGACCGAACATGAGGGAGAAGAAGAAGAAGAAGAAGAAGAAGAAGAAGAAGAAGAAGAAGAAGAAGAAGAAGAAGAAGAAGAAGAAGAAGAAGAAGTAGTAGTAGTAGTAGTAGTAGTAGTAGTAGTAGTAGTAGTAGTAGTAGTAGTAGTAGTAGTAGTAGTAGTAGTAGTAGTAGTAGTAGTAGTAGTAGTAGTAGTAGTAGTAGTAGTAGTAGTAGTAGTAGTAGTAGTAGTAGTAGCGGTAGTAGTAGTAGTAGTAGTAGTAGTAGTAGTAGTAGTAGTAGTAGTAGTAGTAGTAGTAGTAGTAGTAGTAGTAGTAGTAGTAGTAGTAGTAGTAGTAGTAGTAGTAGTAGTAGTAGTAGTAGTAGTAGTAGTAGTAGTAGTAGTAGTAGTAGTAGTAGTAGTAGTAGTAGTAGTAGTAGTAGTAGTAGTAGTAGTGGTGGTGGTAGTGGTAGTAGTAGTGGTAGTAGTAGTAGTAGTAGTAGTAGTAGTAGTAGTAGTAGTAGTAGTAGTAGTAGTAGTAGTAGTAGTAGTAGTAGTAGTAGTAGTAGTAGTAGTAGTAGTAGTAGTAGTAGTAGTAGTAGTAGTAGTAGTAGTAGTAGTAGTAGTAGTAGTAGTAGTAGTAGTGGTAGTGGTAGTGGTAGTGATAGTAGTAGTAGTAGTAGTAGTAGTAGTAGTAGTAGTAGTAGTAGTAGTAGTAGTAGTAGTAGTAGTAGTAGTAGTAGTAGTAGTAGTAGTAGTAGTAGTAGTAGTAGTAGTAGTAGTAGTAATATTAATTTAGAAGTAGCAAGATAAAAATTTATTTATAGGACAATTACGAAAATAATTACGCTGACAAATAAGCTATATAGTGAATTGCTTTCACAATAAAATAATATATAGTTTCTGGAGTTTTCCAAGCATGTCATCATAATAAAAAAAAAATTGTAGTGCTTTAAAAATGCATTGTATTCATGTTTAAAAAATTAATTGTTTTCATAATTACAACAGTACAGTAAAGAAAAATCCGTAAAGGCAGAAAAAATAATCACTAAAATTTATCTTTTTTTAGGCTGTCCAAATAGAAGATGAGTCAGAGCATTGTACTCAAGCCAAGCCGAGGCTTATAGCAGAGGACATAAAAGTTTGTCCGACTATGCCAAGAACGCTATTTGGTGCCGACATAGGAAAAGAAAAGGCAAGTTCATTTAACTGCTTTTTTTTTTCCTTTGTTAAGTTTCATTCGAAGTAAAGACGAAAAGCCATTGCACAGCTTTGTCAAAATGAAAGACAACGAACGCTGTCCTCCTTTGCTGGCTTCAATTTTTCTTAATGACGTCTGAACCAAGAGAATAATCATAACGGATTAGAACTCCATCACTTCAGGACGCTAGATGGGTGCTTGACCACACATGCTCATCTTTGCTCTTCTTGGAAACGATATAGCAAAATTGAAATGAGACTAAATGGTTAGGAGATGTGCACCAAACTTACACTAGTGAGTATAGGGTCTTGTTTTATCTGCTCTACCATGCCTGACGGGGGCTTGTGTGACGGGACTGTATTGACCAATGGATCATTTTGCTGTTCACAGGAATATTTTTCTTCATCATTATATCAATTTATCATTCATTAGTATTTTAGTTTATTTTTGTCTTTATCAATAAACGAACCGTTTCAACTATCGATCTGTGCAAATGAAACGAAATGCTGAAAAATTAACAAATAGAATGAAAAAAAAAAATCCAAGCCGAGAAATGGAAATAGGTAAATAACTGCAGGGTTCTTTTCAGTTTATTAAGAGGTGACCCGCACCTAGACACCGGTGCAACAATTAAGGGTGTTTACTCTGTTTTCAATAAAAGCACGGGTGAAAAAGCCCCGGTATTATTTTATCGATATAGAGAGGTTGTGGGCTTATTGGTTGCCCATACAGGTTCGATTATGTTTTTTGGGAGGTTCACTGGTTTACGCGCATGAAGGTGGTTCTGTCTTTGAGAAAAGAAATATACTCTTAATCTTATTCCGTCTATTTCATTAAGACGAATGGCTAGAGGTTTATGTGTGTGGAAAAGTGTGTGTGTGTGTGTGTGGTTGGGGTGTGGGGAGGGAAGGGGTGTTGAACCAGATTATAACAGAGCAATTTTTCTTACTTTTCTTTCCACTACTGAGATAAATTTTAGGACTTAACTGAATATGGCTCACTCAAATTGCTCTTTTATCCATATTATTTAATGTTTTTTTTTTTTATTTTTATTGTTTATTTATTTATTTTTTGGGGGAAGGGGTGGGGGGCAAGACCTGGAATTTCAGGTGATAAATCTGAGAGACAGGCGTAAACTATTTCAGAATCGGCACCTGCTTCTAGAAAATAAGACAATGATTGCAAGATTTCTTTCCTCTTCATCTCTCTTGTCAGCTTCTTTTTCGTGGCTCTTCTATTCTTTTTTTTATTTTTTATTTTATTTTTTTTTGTAATCTATTTTCTTTTTTATTTAGAATAAACGGGTTAGAGTTTCTTTGTTTGTTGTTTTTATTTTTATTTTTGTGTGATATTTTGTTTCACTTTCCGTGTAACCAGTAAGGCAACTAGCGACTTTAATTCAAAAATCTGTCTGTTTAACATCTGCAATTTACAAAAGGAGTCTTAGGAGAACTTTCAACGAGGAAACGTAAAAAATGTAGCCTTTACTTATAATAAATCAAGATTTGAGAACCGCTGTGCGTGTCTTGACTCCGTCACGGCTGATTAGGTCTGTTCCCCTGCACGCACCACTGGTAACACACCGCATTACTGCAGTCCATGTAATAAGCTGAGGGGATTTGGAGGAGGCTCACAGGTCCTCAAA
>JAWDGP010003233.1:317500-320000 GCA_033675545.1 Elysia crispata | reverse complement strand
TTGAATAAGGCTGTTACGGAGAGAGAGGGGCTTGGCTTCCTTTTCCTTTTACTGAACAAACGAGAAAGCCTGGACTTTTTTTTATAAAAAAAATCCATTTACACTTGTTAGATCTTTGTACTATTCACAAAAATGTTCTCAAAAAACCTTTTACTTCATTCATTGCACTAAATCGAGGTTACGACTGGTTGTCACAAAGTAAGCTAGTCCGTAGCAAACTGCCTCCGGGCTGTGTTGTGGTTCTTCTGTAGGCCTACTGTGCGATATATAAAGATTGTAAAGATTGATCTAATCATAGACTGATTCTGACAGGGTCACTGCCTCAAGCGATTCCTTCCTTCCTCCTCCCTCCTCCACCTCTACCTCACGATCGACCCCCCTCCTCCACCTCTACCTCACGATCGACCCCCCTCCTCCACCTCTACCTCACGATCGACCCCCCTCCTCCACCTCTACCTCACGATCGACCCCCCTCCCCCCTCCTCCACCTCTACCTCACGATCGACCCCCCTCCTCCACCTCTACCTCACGATCGACCCCCCTCCCCCCTCCTCCACTTCTACCTCACTATCTACCCCCCTCCTCCACCTCTACCTCACGATCGACCCCCCTCCTCCACCTCTACCTCACGATCGACCCCCCTCCCCCCTCCTCCACCTCTACCTCACGATCGACCCCCCTCCTCCACCTCTACCTCACGATCGACCCCCCTCCCCCCTCCTCCACCTCTACCTCACGATCGACCCCCCTCCCCCTCCTCCACCTCTACCTCACGATCGACCCCCCTCCTCCACCTCTACCTCACGATCGACCCCCCTCCCTTCTTCAATGAAATCGTTCAGGTGTGACCCGATCATAGTAGGGACTCTGCTTAGCCTGTAAGTTAATCGGAAAATTCCTGCTCGGCTTTTCTCCAAATCAGGTCGAAAAAGCAAACAAATGATCCGGAAAGGAAGAGAAGGATAAAGGAAAATAATGCAATAATCGAGATTTCACGAAGCTGTCTCACATGACAACGGTGGAAATGAAGGAGTAATAAGATACTGAGCTCTGATGTTATTGACACAATAAAAAATTGATAAAGTCTACAAAATAAAAAATAAATAAGCTAAGTTATGATGAATCGGACAATCGAATGGTCAAGCGAAAATTAGATAAAAATGTAAATAAATAAAATATTAAGCCGCATATGTATAATCTATAACAAGGTAACAAACCCAACAAGCATAAAAAACCTAGTAAAAGCCTAGTTCGATTACATGAAGAATCATACATACATGTAATTTTTTATTGATTTTTTTTTGTCCACAAAAATCATGTACCAATGCTGTCTTTTAAATATCTTTTGACTCAGTAGACTTGATTGGTAAGTGCTTTAAACTGTCCTGTTAAGTTCCCAATATGGAGGTCCCCTGTCAAATCCTGGCTCATGCTATCTGGTGCTAGTGTCGGATCTCACCTAGCCAACACTATCCTAAGGCTTGACGGGGGCCTAATAGTCTCTGTGACTGTAGAGGTCTCAACCACACTGTATATTGTTCGTTACATTTGTGGCTGAAAATAAGCAGTTGCATTCCCCACCTCCGAGCCTAAAAAGGTGAATCGCTTAGAGAGGGTGCAGAATCAGAAATTTTAAAACTTGAAAGAAGTCTATGGCTTTATCTCTTTAGTCAACTCTTACCATTCTGATCTGTGGACTCATTATATGCGGTGTTAGTTCAGAAACCATCATGAGCTGGATTTGAAAATGATAGAAAACAATGATGAACATGAAAAAATTTTAACCACCCGCTCCTAAATGTTTGCAGTTGCCTTTATTATTTTAATTAGCTCAAACAAAGTTGGAGTATTTAAAAAAAATTTTTTTATCCATTTCATAGCGTTTGCTTTGTGCTTTCTATCATTGCGTTTTTACTGAACGATTTCTAGAAGCAAAAGAAAGTGTTGTTAAATTTGCTGGTCTTTTTATTTGTTTATTTCGTTTTCGTTTTTGTTGTTGTTGTTTTTGTTATTCCCTTTTTTTTGTTACTCCTCTACTTTTGCCTCGAAATGATTACGTCATAATTTGTAGATTAGACTGCAATGTGAAGGAAAGAGCGTGAGAAGGTGAAGAGATATAGGAGCGTGAGAGGGTGAGAGCCATAAAGAGACAGACAGACTGACACAGAGAGAAAGAGAGAGGGCTAGGGATACAGAGACAGAGAGACAGACAAACAAACAGACACACAGACAGAGAGAAAGAGAGAGGGTTAGGGATACAGATACAGAGACAGAGAGACAGACAAACAGACAGACACACAGACAGAGAGAGAGAGGGCTAGGGATACAGAGACAGAGAGACAGACAAACAAACAGACACACAGACAGAGAGAAAGAGAGAGGGCTAGGGATACAAATACAAATACAGAGAGACAGACAGGCAGACAGAAACATTGAGAGTCAGAAAAAGACGGCATTCAAAAATCTTGTACAAGTCAAAGAGTAGAAACTAACAAGACTG
>JAWDGP010003233.1:310000-312500 GCA_033675545.1 Elysia crispata | reverse complement strand
AATCAGAGAGAAGGTGAGAGAGAGAAAGAAAGAAAGAAAGAAAGAGAGAGAGAGAGAGAGAGAGAGAGAGAGAGAGAGAATGGAATGATTATAGTGATAAACTAGAAAGAAATATGGAAGGGTTCGGGTGATTGTTAAACTGAATCAGAAAGAACACAAAGAGAGAGAGAGAGAGAGAGAGAGAGAGAGAGAGAGAGAGAGAGAGAGAGAGAGAGAGAGAGAGAGAGAGAGAGAGAGTCAAACCAAAAAAAAAAAAGATAAAAAAAAAAAAAAGCAAAACAAGAAAAGAAAATTCTCTGCACCGAGTCCCCCCCCCCCTCTCCCCCTGTTTCCAGTTATCAGCCTCTTCTCTCAGGTCTCAGCGCCCCCCTCCCCCCCTCCCCATGGCCTGGGCTGAGGGCAGAGGTAGTGTCAGGGCACGGGACGGGGCCTGGGTGGCGAGTGAGGAGCGAGAGAGGCAGCAGACGACATTGTGTGCGCCTTGTTTTACGCTCTAGTTTTACTCTCGTGGCAATCGAGATCTGAGCCCTGCTGCTTCCTGGGGCAGAGTCGGCCGGTCTAGATTTAGAGTCTGGGGTTTGACGCTTCCTGCTTCTAGGCTTACATAGCCACATGCAGACGTGAACCTGAAGTGAGGGCAGAGCCCGGAGATTTGGGGAACCTGTGAGAATTTCGTGTGAGATAACGTTAAGCCTAGTCTAGAATAATTATGCGTCTAGGTTGTAGAGTGTATTGCACCAGTACGAACAAGAAGTTACCGCATTAGGTCATTACGTCGCTTTAAACTTACGTAGTGTAGTAAATTGCGTCTTGTTATATTTTGCTGAATATTTTGGTCTTGATATATTAACTTTCAATACCGGTAACTTTGTCTTTTGTCTGTTTGTTTGTTTGTTTTTGTTTGGTTTTTTTTTTTTCATTTTTTTGTCTTTGAAATGGAATGCAAGTCTAGATCAATTCAGTAGTTGGAAATAATTCAATTTCAACAAGGAATTAGATTTAGAATATAAATCTCTCGCCTAAAAGATGAAATAATTTGTGAACTGTGGACTATATAGAAAACAGATTGTGGAGTGATTAGTTTATACAGTGCACATAACTGAATTTAGACATAGATCTAGATCATACCGTGAGAATGATGTATGGAGCTGGGAAATCACCGCACGTGTGATCTTGGATTGCCACTGAGAATATTGGTGAGTTCATATCTTGCAGGTGTTCTGGAAACAGTAATTTAAGTCTCTTTGGGCCAACATAAAGACGTTTCGGTATTATTGCAGATATCGGCCCAACTCATCCTAAGCTCTAAACTTTAAATTTTTTACTGAATTTGATATGCTGAACACGGATAAGAAGGTTTTATTCGTCGCAAATAGATACTTTTCAAGATATAATCATTTTTGTGTTGCTCTAAAATCCCATTAAACTACAAGTTTCGATTGTGTCGAGAAACATTCAATTGTGAGGCCTGACGTGAGTTGGGCCGATATCAGCAAATTTACCACCGCTTTTGTCAAGTTTGCCACTTAGATGTCTCGAGTTAAACTGATAAATTTCATAGCTCGATGTTAACTCACTAGTTTAAAAACTTTACTATAGACTTTAATCTGTTAAACATTTAGCTCTAGATTTTCATCTAGTTATTATTTTCGTTCAAGATAAGGAATAGTTTAAAACAAATAAAAACCAAAATAAAAATTAATGTCGCAGTAGAACATGATGTATTGTGGCATGGTAGAATAATTTTAATAATTCTTTTTAAATAAAAAAGAGGTATCACAACAGTGCTACAGTTGTAATATTTTGGATTTATGGAGCTGCATTTAGATCTGGATCTATACATGTTTTAACATTGTTTTTTCATTGGCTTCGTAACTATTTTCATGGGCTCGTAATTATAAAATAATGGAATTACTTTTGTTACTTCTTACTTTTTCTAATTAAAAATTCAGGCCTTGACTAACGTTTTTGTTCATTGACAATAAGCTTAGCCTACTTCTCAGTGTTTTAAAACTCAAAGGTGAATGGTACCTTGTGTCTAGCCCAGAAGCTAGAATCTAGATCAATATTTAATCATGTTTACTAAAATCGATACGATGTTACTGTGTTTGTCGAAGAGTGTTGGTAAGTCGGGCTCTACAAAAAACGGACGATGGATGTTTTTTGTAAGTTTGTTTTCTGTTCAGTTCGGTCTTATTACCGTTGCTTTTCTTTTTAATTTTGTTTTTATGTCATTGATATTGTTTCTTCTTCTTCTTCTTCTTCTTCTTCTTCTTCTTCTTCTTCTTCTTCTTCTTCTTCTTCTTCTTCTTCTTATTATTATTATTATTATTATTATTATTATTATTATTATTATTATTATTATTATTATTAATCTATTATAATTGATGATGTTGCTGTTATTGTTTAATTCTTCTCGCCGAACATCCCTACCGTTGCGATTGTTTTGTTTGTTTTTTTAATAATCATGAATTATGTATTGCGTGTCATAAAGTTACTA
>JAWDGP010003233.1:300000-305000 GCA_033675545.1 Elysia crispata | reverse complement strand
AAAATTAGACTTAACACCCTATGCTTATCTTTATTATTATTATTATTATTATTATTATTATTATTATTATTATTATTATTATTATTATTATTATTATTATTATTATTATTATTATTATTGTGGTTGTTGTTGTTGTTGTTTAGCTTGCGTTCTTCGTCTTCTCTTCTTCATTTTTTTTAATCTTCTCGACGCCTTCTTCAATATCATCTTAATTTTCATCTATTTTTTTGTTCTCTTATCCTTCCACTACTCCTGCCAAGCATCTTATACTCAAATCTACGAGACTCTGGCTTCTGTAGCTCAGGTGAACAAAACATTAGTCCTATCTTGTCAAAGCAATACTCCGACAGTCACCTAATATGTGGGTTTTTAGTCATTGAGTCGTGTGCTTTTCTTTCACATTTTACCCTACCCTGTAATGTTTTTACCGGAATCTTGATGCTAAAAGTATCATTCGTGTAACACAGAATTATGATAGATGCAGTAAGCGTGAGACTGGAAGTCGTGAACCAAATAAATTAGTTAATATCATGGTTAAATTTTGTTTTGTCGCTGTTCTCGAAAAAAACCGGATATGAATGAAACACAGATAATTATAATCTCTGCTTGTCATATAAATGCGGTGATGGAATGAAGGTCCTTGTGGTTACCCATGTTTTACATTTTGCCAAAGCACCGTTACTTTCGTGTTCTTCCATAGCGGATAAATTCTGTTAAGTTTCTGATTGGTCTAGATAACCCGGACTCTAACGGTAGATCACGACATGGAATACGTATACCTGTGTGGCCATCAGTTTCTAGCAGCCCGCAATGCAGTTGTTAATGGCTACCACTACCAGTGGAAGAGTTTGTAGGTCTACACACTACACGCCCATTAGTCACAGGTAGCGACAGATTTATTCACACATCTTGCTCTTGGCCTGATGCTCTTCGCTGTTATTGTTTTAACGTCGTTGTCCAGCGGATCAGGTATTTAGATCTCCCTATTGTAGCGTGAGAAATGCCGCGCTGACATCTGTGGGTCGGAAGGTGGGATCTAGACACTTCCTGCCACAAGTTGGTGAGTTCGAACCCTCTTCTCTTTCACCTTAAATGATTTTTTTTTCCTGGACACACTGTCTTTATCTAGGACATTATTATTATTATGTATAGCTAGTCGCAGTTTTATCAGATGATCAATCAATTGATTATTAAAGCAACCTTGTCATCAAGCAATAGGTCATTGTTTGTAGAAGAAAAAAAATATAACTTGATTTTGTGAGAGATAATGACCTTCTATTGTGCATTTATTACTCTGACCTTTATCATTTCCTTGCAGTAAAAAAAAAAAAAATTAAAAGCAAAGAAAACTAAAAATGCACCATTAAATAAACAGTTTCTTATTTGTTTCAAGCTATAATGTAGAAATTTCTTGTTTTGCCTTCAAAAACAAAACAACAACATAAACAAGAAGAAGAACAACAACAACAACAAGAACAATAAAAAGGAGGAGGAGGAGCAGCAGTATTAGAAGTATTTGTAGAAGAAGAAGAATAGTAAAACTGATAATATTTTAAGAATAGTAATAATAATAATAATAATAATAATAATAATAATAATAATAATAATAATAAGAAGAAGAAGAAGAAGAAGAAGAAGAAGAAGAAGAAGAAGAAGAAGAAGAAGAAGAAGAAGAAGAAGAAGAAGAAGAAGAAGAAGAAGAAGAATGAATGAATAAATAAATAAATACTTGAAAGTCTGAATAAAAGAAAAAAAAGAGATTGTACGATTTGTACGAGACATTTGAAAAACATTTTTCCTTCTTCAGCATCTCCTTCACAGTCAGAATATTCGTTGTTTTCTGTCCGTGTGCTGCCCCTTTCCCCCCCTTCCCTCATCTCCTCTCTCTCTCTCTCTCTCTCTCTCTCTCTCTCTCTCTCTCTCTCTCTCTCTCTCTCTCTCTCTCTCTCTCTCTCTCTCTCTCTCTCTCTCTCTCTCTCTCTCTCTCTCTCTCTCTCTCTCTCTCTGTCTGTCTGTCTGTCTGTCTCTCTCTCTCTCTCTCTCTCTCTCTCTCTCTCTCTCTCTATATATATATATATATATATATATATATATCTTCACTCTCTCCCAATGTCTATTTTTTTTTTACTCTGTCTCTCTTTCTCTCTCTCCGATTTTTTACACCGTCTGTGTTTATCTTATTTCAATGCTTCTAATTTTCGCAAAATGAAAGACAATCCTAATATCAGTATTTTGTTTGCGTTTAATTAGTTAATAATTAATTAATTATGTTATCATTTATCTCGAATTTTCTTCGTATCTGCATTTTTTTCTGTGCCATTTATTTTGCTTTTCTCTTTATTTAGCTCGTTACTTCCCCTTAACCTATCTTTCTACTCCAGATATTTCTGTTTTTTTTTTTCCTTCTGCCTCTTGTTATACTCTATGGCGAATTGCTTCTCTGCAGAAAATTCTACTTCTAGATTTTCATTTATTAGTTTCATTTATTCAAGCAAGCCTATTCTTCAGAAAACTTCTCTATCTTTCAAAATACTTCAATACCTTTTTTGCATACGACTTTGCCTCCCGAAAATTTCTTGTATAGCCCTAGTCTCTAGTTAGTAAGTTTGTTTTGCTATTTTTTTTAAATTCTTTCTGTTGTTTTTTTTTATTATTATTTTTTTAAATTATTTCCTGGCTACAAGAGCAAAGGAGAGAGCTCTACCGCTCAAAGAAATTGTATCAAATTACGGAACGTTTTCTTTTCGGATTTCCCTCAAGTCTAACGATGTTTGTAATGCAGCTATTGCCGGAAGCAGTAATGATAGCTTTTCCGCGGAGGAAATACAGTAATCTCAGCTCATACTGGATCATTATTCGAGGGGCTCGAGTCGGAGATGTTGTGTTAAATAAGAGGTTACGCTAGCGGACGAGTGTGGTGAGGTTTAAGGAGTTAGGGAGGTAGAGAGAGAGGAGGAGGTAGAGAGGGAATGAGTATGCTTAAGGGTGTTTGATAAGAGAGAGAGAGAGAGAGAGAGACAGAGAGAGACAGAGAGAGACAGAGAGAGACAGAGACAGACAGACAGACAGACAGGCAGACAGGCAGGCAGAGACAGAGAAAGAGGCCTTACATACATACATAGACGAAGAGACAGACTGACATAGAGAGACAGAAAGTCAGAGGAGTGAAATAAAAAGCCGATCATTGAGAAACTAATAAAAGACAGGGAAAGGTTTAGAACTAACTGGTAGAAGACAAATACTGTAAGAGGAGGAGGAGAGAGAAGTTGGATAAATACAGGAGGATTAGGGAGGAAAGATGAGGCTTAGAAAAAAAAGCACACTCTAGAAGACATTTTAAGATTTTCAGTTCAATGTCAACATGTCCCGAAATCCCCATCTTCTCCCTAAAGATAACGATCTTTGCTGCAACCAGTTTCGTCTTGCTTCCTAAAGAAAGATGTTAAAACTTTAAGGGAAAGCTTGTAGAAAAAATATGAAAAAAAAATCATAGAATTTTCAACCATCAAGTATTAAATTTTTTTCCACCTCTTTACATCCAATCCGAGTGGAATCGTTAAGAAATTGGATTTTTATAAACGGATTTTTTCGGCACATGATTCAGTTTTTTCGTTGTCTGGAGGGTATAAGTTTGTGAGGCAGAGAAGTCGAGATGTCATTAGTCTAGTGCTGTTTCGAGCCATTGCTTGAGGAACATCTATTCTTCGTCCTGTTTGCTATCATAGCCCGGGGATGTGGAAATGGTTGAGATGAAAATTGGATGAGTGCGTGTTGGGCTAGGGATGGAAGTATGTGAGGGGTGAAATATGTAGATATGGTCAAATAGAGAGGAGATGGTTTAGATGGAGACGGGAAGAGAGAGAGAGAGAGAGAGAGAGAGAGAGAGAGAGAGAGAGAGAGAGAGAGAGAGAGAGAGAGGAGGAAAAAGTGGTGGTAATGATGGTGATGATGATGATGATGATGATGATGATGATGATGATGATGAGGATGATGGTGATGATGATGATGATAATGATGATGATGATGATGACGATGTTGATGGTGATGGTGATGATGATGATGATGATGATGAGGATGTTGATGTTGATGGTGGTGGTGATGATGATGATGTTGATGGTGGTGATGATGATGATGATGATGATGATGATGATGATGATGATGATGGTGGTGGTGATGGCGAGGAGGAGGATGATAATCATGATGTTGATGATGATGTTGATGATGATGATGGTGGTAGTGATGGTGATGATGAGGAGGATGATAATCATGATGTTGATGATGATGTTGATGATGATGATGATGATGGTGGTGATGATGATGATGAGGAGGATGATAATCATGATGTTGATGATGATGTTGATGATGATGATGGTGGTGGTGATGGTGATGAGGAGGAGGATGATAATCATGATGTTGATGATGATGAGGATGTTGATGGTGGTGGTGATGATGATGATGATGATGATGATGATGATGTTGATGGTGGTGATGATGATGATGATGATGATGGTGGTGATGATGAAGAGGGGGATGATAATCATGATGATGATGATGATGATGGTGGTGATGATGAGGAGGAGGATGATAATCATGATGTTGATGATGACGATGATGATGATGGTGATGAGGAGAGGGATGATAATGATGATGGTGTATATGAGGATGATAGTGATAATGATAAGTAGGAGGGTGATGGTGAAAGAAAAAATAAGTTTTCAACAAAGGCAAGATAAACGAAATAGAGTGACAGGGTGAGAGAAAAGAATGAAGAAAATTATTTTGGGGGAAGAGATATGAAAAAAGAGAACGAGAGAGAAAAGGGAGGGATGAAAATGCAAAAGAAAAGAAAAGAGAGATATAAAAGAGGCAGACGGAACAGAGTCATAGAGGAATGTCTAAAACAGATGGTCGAGATAGTTTCAAAAAGATCGAAAAAAATCAGAGAGACGGGGAGAAAATTAAAAAAAAAAAAAATAGAAAGAATGACCATTTTACGAAGA
>JAWDGP010003233.1:292500-297500 GCA_033675545.1 Elysia crispata | reverse complement strand
TTATTTTCCTCTCTCTTTGTTAACATCTATCTTCCTCACTCTCCGTCTCTCTCTCTCTCTCTCTCTCTCTCTCTCTCTCTCTCTCTCTTCCTATTTTTCTTCTTTCCTCTCTCTTGCTCTCTTTATATTTATTTTCCTCTCTCTTTGTTAACATCTATCTTCCTCACTCTCCGTCTCTCCATTTCTTTTTCACGCTCATCAACCTCAACCCCCCCCCCCCTCCCCCTTTCCCCCCCTTTCCCCCCCCCCTTTTTTTTCCTTCTTATGTTGTCTCTTTCTATTTTTCTGTTTGTTTGATTGTTTTATGTAATAATTTAATTCAGAAATCCATTACTGGCGCCTTCATGGCATGAAAACATTTCTCTATTAAATTAGCGATGTTATTAAAAACCGTTTTGATTATCTGCTGGACTTTTTGTCTTAGAAATTGAAAACAAAATAAAATTTTTAAAAAATTTTGTTGGCCATGTATCGTGATAAACTAATTACGAGATTTTATCTCAAGTTTTTTTTTATATTATTATTATTGTCATTTTAATATGTGGCAAAATAACTTAATTTCCCGTGAAAGGATTCCGCGAAACTTTAGGAATATCAATAAGATATTGTCACCGCTTTATAAACTTTTTGTGCTGGCTGTCATTCATTAGGTTTTATCAATTTTCTCGAATTGCCAAGGGATTTTTTTTTGGTCAGAGGTTGAAGGCATTATCACTTAAACATTACAGACTTACGCCAAGAAAATGGGCTCCAGAAATGTATAAATACTATTACACGCTTGACGGCCATATGTAATAACTGCAGACTTTTTTTATTTTTTTTTTTTTTGGGCGAGAGTTTAAATAGTTTTTCTGTTTTCTAATTTATTCTGAGAGACCAGCAGTATCCCTCACCATGCCGCCGGCGGACTTTGTTTATTCATATTTTCTTGGACAAATAAATCAGTATTTGCCCATTTGTTTTGTCGAGGCAATTGAGATGAAAGGAAAATAATAATGAAAATGTTTTCACGATGTTGAATTATAATTTCTGCTCAAACTTAGAATAATTGCTCAATTTTCTATGCATTTTTTTTATATTTCTATATTTGAGAAATTGTGGTTTTAATTTATACAAATTAAGTTGACATTTTGATAAAATAATTATTATAAGCTTGGTGATTAATTTGAAACGTAAAAAAAATAATCTTTTTCTCTGAAAACCAATAGCAATATATCATTTTGGATCGTCTGTGGTATACTTTAATCTTTCGGTCGAAATGGTGACTGAAATGTGCTAAGTGTAATCAGTGTTGAAGATGCAGCTGCCTAGTGTTGTTTTAAAAAAGATCAATGATTAGCTGTTCGCTTCAGGGCAAAATTAATTTATACGACAAGTTAATGGGAAAATGAAAGCTGAAACTTGGGCTTGCGATGTCGACATTAATTAGTTTTATGATCTTGCGATAAGTCTTAATAAGTTTATAAATCTACCGGGGTAAACAAAATATTTGAAAAAAAAAAAATTGTTAATTAACGTTGATTCAAAGTTTTTTTCAAAATACCAAAGATCTTATAAACAATTTTCTTTAAAAAAAAACCGAAAGATTTTACTGCGGCTTATTTTGTTCTTTCCGGCTTGCTCGTTTTGTTATCAAGAGTCAATGATTTTACGGATTATATGAAGGCAGTTGAAGTATGATAGTTTTCGATAGCTTCTTTTCAACTGGCCGTAGAGAGTTATTGTTGAGTTCCTTCGATGTTTTTTTTAACCGCAACATATCTTTCACTTCATCAGCATCAATGATTCGGTGACTAGTAAGTTGTTCTTGATGAGGATATCATGGCTGCACGTCTCTGAAGGGTAGTCAAATACACCGAGAGTCCATCAGAAAGTTTTAAAGAATTTTTTTTTTAAAGTTAGTATTTCATTATTTTTCCATATTTGTTAACTGTTGTTGTTGTTGTTGTTGTTGTTGTTGTTGTTGTTGTTTTTCTATTAATAACTTGCAAACTTTTCCACTTGAAGGTATAATTTTCTACTGCAGAGAATGATATATATACGTAGTAGACCAAAGTCAACTATTTATTATTATAAAAAAAAATCCTTCTTCAAATATTTCTAATGAAACTTTGTCGGACTTCCAGATCTATTTTCCCCCCTAGATAATTCTCTGTTGATCCAAAACGATTTCCATGCTTCGCAGAGTTTCAGGGCTAGACCTGGAAGAAAAGGTATTCAGATAATTGCTCTGGATCGATAAACCAAAGGAGCTTATATTAAAATAATTATGAAAAGCCTTTCTTGGTTTCTCTTCTAAGATCAAGTCAATTAGCTTTGAACTCAGTTCAACGAAAATGGAAAATCACGTTGGCATTCCGTACATGAAAAAAAAAAGAAAGAAAATAATTATTAGTTGAGATATTAAAGGGAGTAAAACCTCGTAGAGGTGATAAAGGTTAGAGGATTACGCTGTAGAGCAATAATTGCTGTAACTAGCTAGAGCTGTTTGTCTATCTCTGACAACTAGTTACCCCATGGCACTGTGCTACTGGAGAGAAGTCTTACTCTTACTCTGCTGCTGTTGCTGCTGCTGCTGCTGCTGCTACTACTACTACTACTACTACTACTACTACTACTACTACTACTACTACTACTACTACTACTACTACTACTACTACTACTACTACTACTACTACTACTACTACTACTACTACTACTCTACTACTACTACTACTACTACTACTACTACTACTACTACTACTACTACTACTACTACTACTACTACTACTACTACAACAATAACAACTATAACCACCACCACCACCTACTATTACTACTACTACTACTACTACTACTACTACTACTACTACTACTACTACTACTACTACTACTACTACTACTGGTGGTGGTGATGATGATATTGATGACGATGACGATTTAAAGGCATACACTCATTAAAAAAAAAACATTTGAAGCATTAACATGTTAGAAGGTTTTTCGAGAAAAGTCTTTTACTGTCAAAGTCTAGACCTAACTCTAAATCTAGCTGTCTGCATTGTGCGTCCAAACTGACGATCTGGCGAGAACCAGCAAAGATGGCCAGTCCCGTAGCACTGACAGCTCCTCCACCCCGCCCTTCTAGCAACTTGACACCATAAAGAAGATGTCGTTTTTTTTTAGAACTACGAGTAGGAGGCAGTCCGTCGTATTGTTCCTTGGTTCCTGGTTCCCTTGTGTTACACCCTGGGTGTTCTTTGATTGGCGGCCGGTACCTGTTGTTATGGCGACCTCGATCTGTCTCACATCCGAGATTTCATCCGGGAGAGAGATAGCGGTTTTTTTTATTGCCGAAACGTCCCCTAAGTCCGTCTCGAGTTTATTTTTAGGATGCTACGGAGACATTCACGAGCAACCAACACACACACACACACATATGTATGACCTCACTTATTGGTCAAGGATGGCCAGCGTTTTCTTTATCAACAAGTTTCATGCTTCCTTAACCGTTTAACTTATGAGACGTTATAGCAACGTAGAGCGATCCCGTGGAGAAAGATGATAATACGAGAAAGGAAGCACAAACTTAATGACGTGCTCGGTCTGCTTCGAATAATACCAATGTTCACGGGAGAATTGATTCCGGGATGTTATAACCGAATCGATTCGTCTATACTGGTATCTATTTTGCACGTGAGAAATGATTTCCAGCCAGTGATGCTTTTTTTTTTTTAATTAAAGTTTTGGTTGCTGTCTCTGGTTTTTTTTTTTTTTTTCGTCTTTTACCTTTTCTTTTTCTTCTTCTTCTTCTTCTTCTTCTTCTTCTTCTTCTTCTTCTTCTTCTTCTTCTTCTTCTTCTTCTTCTTCTTCTTCTTCTTCTTCTTCTTCTTCTTCTTCTTCTTCTTCTTAATCTTCTTCTTCTTCTTCTTCTTCTCTTCCTACTTTCTTCTTCTTCTTCTTCTTCTTCTTCTTCTTCTTCTTCTTCTTCTTCTTCTTCTTCTTCTTCTTCTTCTTCTTCTTCTTCTTCTTCTTCTTCTTCTTCTTCTTCTTCTTCTTCTTCTTCTTCTTCTTCTTCTTCTTCTTCTTCTTCTTCTTCTTCTTCTTCTTCTTCTTCTTCTTCTTCTTCTTTTTCTTCTTTTTCTTCTTCTTCTTCTTCTTCTTCTTCTTCTTCTTCTTCTTCTTCTTCTTCTTCTTCTTCTTCTTCTTCTTCTTCTTCTCTTTCTGCTTTCCCTCCTCCTCTGATTTATCCTCCTGCATTTTTTTTTCCCTTTTATCAAAATGGGCTCCATGTGTTCAACATTAATTACGGCAGCCAACCTTAGAATTTTGAGGGCTAGCAGCGATCTTTGCCATATATTAAGAGGATAGTTAAGACAAAAGTAGAGCTTACTTGGTGAGATCCACTTCTTCGGTAAAATCCAGACTAATGCCATCTAAATGAGCTCTTAGCTTCTCCCTCAATACAAAAATACTTCATTGCTTTTAAAGTGGTTTAACTTTAGCTTTGGCTTCAAATCTAATGGTTCGCTTATAAGGATTAAATCCGGTTATTTACGATCGGCATTGCAAAAAAAAAAACAACTGATATATAAGTTGTGTTGAAATAGAATCGGATTTAGTTCGTTATGTTAAGAAGCATTCGGAATTTAGATTAAACTTGAAAAACAAAAACAAAAAACCGAATCATTTCTTACGGCAGAAATTAATAACCAGATAGTGCGTAAAAGTGAAAAAAGGAATCATCTGAACCTTGATCCCTTGACCCCTTAACCTCTTGACCCCAGGGTTTCAAGCTCGTCCCCCGGTCATAGATTTTTAATTTGCTCCTAATTAGCGGGATGATGAAAGGAGAAGAGGCCAGGGCCATGGGCACTTGACAGATGTCGGGTCTAGGGGAGGAGCCGGATGTAGTTGAGCCCTTCACACTATGTGGTAAGAGGATTGGGAAAGGATGAGGAAGAAAAAGAATTGATGGAGACAAACATGGTGTCAAACACGAAAACCATTTCGGAAGTTTCACA
>JAWDGP010003233.1:267500-280000 GCA_033675545.1 Elysia crispata | reverse complement strand
ACAAAATCTTCGCTAAGGCATGATGAATTGGCTCGCTGAACATATCTCGAAAACGGTCTTAGGACGAAACTCTTCCAAGCACTAGATGGAGAGTTCATTTAGACCGTTAGCCGAAGTCCATCCTGTATGAAGGCACTCAAGTACCTGGTATTCAAAACTCCCCGAGGTACTTTAGCTTTCAGACATCATAGACCTGTCCGCTCAACTTTTTTTTTCCCTCTCTCCCTCTCTCTGCGCCCTCCCTTCGATTGCCTCGGGCAAGTCGTTCTCTCTGTCCTCGACTGCCCAAGTCTTGGATTTTTCACCCAGACCCGCTCAGAATTCAAAAGCTTCTGACAGATAGAGATTGAAAAGCAATGTCAATGTTCTGTGAACACAGACGTAGTAAATTCAAGGTCTCGATCTCAAATATCATCATTTGCATTTGGCTGGCTAGACCTGATGCCTCTTGCTAGAGGTTTGGAGACTTGTTTGGGACTACTCTACTCTGGCAAAATTATCGTTCTTTAAGTCTCTTCTGAGGTCACCTCTTGCTTAAAATCACTGTAGGATTTCTCTCTCTCTCTCTCTCTCTCTCTCTCTCTCTCTCTCTCTCTCTCTCTCTCTCTCTCTCTCTCTCTCTCTCTCTCTCTCTCTCTCTCTCTCTCTCTCTCTCTCTCTCTCTCTCTCTCTCTCTCTTTCTCTCTCACCCTCTCTCTCTCTCTCTGTCACTCTCTCTCTCAATTCATACCCGGTCCGTTTCTCTTTGTCTACCTCTTTTTCTCTCTCTCCGTCACTCGCTCTCAATTCATACCGTTTCTCTGCCTGTCTTCCTCTTTTTCTTTCTTTGTCCTTGTGTCTGTCTATCTATCTATCTGTCTGTCTCACGAAGCCGCATTAGAGGCGTAAAAATTTATACGTTTAATTATTAGTTTTGTTTCTTCTTTTTTAAAACGCTTTGTGTCATATTGCTTTTCACTCTCCTATTCTTTACACCGCTTATGCCAGACCTGCATTCTGTTAGGAAACACTAGGTACTTCAATAATCAATCTAGACAATAGTTTTCCCTCTCGCTACGTTTATCCTTTCGTGTTTGTCTTTTTCCTTCTGTCTCACCTCTTACCTCCCACACCTTGTCCCATCTTTGGCCTCATTCTTTTCCTCACTTCGAGCTGTAGAATTCCGAATATTGCAGGATTAACTTCAGTCCTGAATGGATTGAGTCATCACTGGGACAGTGGTCAAGGGAGGCGGAAACCATCACTCCTGCTGTAGATCTACAGCCAGACTTAAGTGGTATCTTTAGTACATTCCCGACACCAGTGGCAGATAAGGTCACGGTGTTGTTATATCGCTCCAAACCCTAGATTTCCAATAGGTCAGTCTAGGAAGGATAAGAATCTTGTTCTTATGTCTACACATCTGTTCTCTAGTGTTCACATTATTAGGAAGTGTATCTTTACATGGAATTATTACTTTTACACTCTTACGTTTTCCTGCCCCCCCCCCCCCCCTTTTTTTTTTCCCTTTCCCCCTTTTTTTTTCTGTCTGTCTGTCTCTCTGTCTCTTTCTCTCTCTCCCGCCCCCTCTCTCAATCGCTTTCCCCCTCTCTCATACCCTATTTCGAATCTCACTCTCCTTCTCTCGACACTAAATCGGCAGTCTTAAGACAATTATTTTGTTTCTTTCCGTCCGTTTAAGATGCGAGAAAAAAGTTTGAATAGTTTTCATTTTAATATTATTTCTTTATTGAAGAAATCAATGGAACGCTGCAGATTATGACTTGTATTTGAAAACCATGGACAAATTTGAAAGAAAGGAAAACCGGCACAAAACTCACCTACCTGTTAAGCTGAGTTAACTAAATCGACTAGAGCACCAATTAAACTAGACCCAGTCTTTTTTTATTCGAACCAATAGTTTTGTTTGCCGCCGAGAAATTTAAGACAGGCTATAAAATCAGCGCTTTCTTTCTAGAAACAATGATAGGAATTATGCGACTCAACAATTATAATATTATTTTGCTTTTCCTTAGTTTCAAGGGAAAAAAATATTTTAAGACATATTAAAGCGCTTTTCGGAGAAAGAACCCGTTATGCACTGCCTTTGAAGGAGGCATACTTTTGTCCTTAAATTTAAAAGGATCAGTTTTGATGTGTTTGTGTTTGTGCGTGTATGTGAATGTGTGTTTCAATCAGTACTTTTTCCGTTGCTGAGAAATACAGAGAAAACATTCTTCGCTGGCAAAAAACAGAAAATGGACCAGTAGAAGGGAGACAGTGAGAGATAGAAAGAAATGGCGTATGGAGGAAGAAGTAGAAAGAAAGAAGAAGATAAAGAGATAGATAGATAGATAGATAGATAGATAGATAGGTAGATAGATAGATAGATAGATAGATACGAAGGTAGAGAGATAGATAGATACACACAGAGAGAGAGAGAGAGAGAGAGAGAGAGAGAGAGAGAGAGAGAGAGAGAGAGAGAAAAGGACATACTAAGTGAACCAATAAGGACAGCGTTAATCAGATTGTGATATAACAACAAAACCTTCAATGCACGCTTTTTGTGACCTCAGAGACTTATAGAGGATCTCTCTCTCTCTCTCTCTCTCTCTCTCTCTCTCTCTCTCTCGGTCTATCTATCGATCTATCTCTCTCTCTCTATATATATCTCTCTTTCTCTCTCTCTCCCTCTCTCTCTATCTCTCTCTATCTCTGTCTCTCTCTATATATCTGTCTCTTTCCCTCTCTCTCTCCCTCTCTCTCTCTGTCTCTCTGTAAATCTGTCTCTAGCTCTCTCTCTCTCTCTAGTGCGACTATAGAAACTGTTTACTGGGAATCTCTCTCTAGTGCGACTATAGAAACTGTTTACTAGGAATCTCTCTCTAGTGCGACTATAGAAACTGTTTACTGGGAATCTCTCTTTCTAGTGCGACTATAGAAACTGTTTACTAGGAATCTCTCTCTAGTGCGACTATAGAAACTGTGGACTAGGAATCTCTCTCTAGTGCGACTATAGAAACTGTGGACCATAAATCTCTCTCTGGTGCGACCATAGAAATTGTTTACCAGGAATCTTTTTCTCTCCTCTAGTGCGACTATAGAAACTGTGGACTAGGAATCTCTCTCTAGTGCGACTATAGAAACTGTTTACTAGAAATCTCTCTCTGGTGCGACTATAGAAACTGTTTACTAGGAATCTCTCTCTAGTGCGACTATAGAAACTGTTTACTAGGAATCTCTCTCTAGTGCGACTATAGAAACTGTTTACTAGGAATCATTCTCTCTCCTCTAGTGCGACTATAGAAACTAATTACTAGGAATCTCTCTCTAGTGCGACTATAGAAACTGTGGACTAGGAATCTCTCTCTGGTGCGACTATAGAAACTGTTTACAAGAATCTCTCTCTGGTGCAACTATAGAAACTGTTTACTAGTAATCTCTCTCTAGTGCGACTATAGAAACTGTTTACTGGGAATCTCTCTTTCTAGTGCGATTATTGAAACTGTTTACTAGGAATCTGTCTCTAGTGCGACTATAGAGACTGTTTACTGGGAATCTCTCTTTCTAGTGCGACTGAAGAAACTGTTTACTAGGAATCATTCTCTCTCCTCTAGTGCGATTATAGAAACTGTTTACTAGAAATCTCTCTCTAGTGCGACTGTAGAAACTGTTTACTATAAATGTCTCTCTGGTGCGACTATAGAAACTGTTTACTAGGAATCTCTCTCTCTGGTGCGACTATAGAAACTGTTTACTTGGAATCTCTCTTTCTAGTGCGACTATAGAGACTGTTTACTAGGAATCTCTCTTTCTAGTGCGACTATAGAAACTGTTTACTGGGAATCTCTCTTTCTAGTGCGACTATAGAAACTGTTTACTAGGAATCTCTCTCTGGTGCGACTATAGAAACTGTTTACTAGGAATCTCTCTCTGGTGCGACTATAGAAACTGTTTACTAGGAATCTCTCTCTAGTGCGACTATAGAAACTGTTTACTGGGAATCTCTCTTTCTTGTGCAAATATAGAAACTGTTTACTGGGAATCTCTCTCTCTAATGCCACTATAGAAACTGTTTACTAGGAATCGCTATCTTGTGCGACTATAGAAACTGTGGACTAGGAATCTCTCTCTAGTGCGACTATAGAAAATGTGGACCATAAATCTCTCTCTGGTGCGACCATAGAAATTGTTTACCAGAAATCTTTTTCTCTCCTCTAGTGCGACTATAGAAACTGTGGACTAGGAATCTCTCTCTAGTGCGACTATAGAAACTGTTTACTATAAATCTCTCTCTGGTGCGACTATAGAAACTGTTTACTAGGAATCTCTCTCTAGTGCGACTATAGAAACTGTTTACTAGGAATCTTTCTCTTTCCTCTAGTGCGACTATAGAAACTGTGGACTAGGAATCTCTCTCTGGTGCGACTATAGAAACTGTTTACTAGGAATCTCTCTCTGGTGCGACTATAGAAACTGTTTACTAGGAATCATTCTCTCTCCTCTAGTGCGACTATAGAAACTAATTACTAGGAATCTCTCTCTAGTGCGACTATAGAAACTGTGGACTAGGAATCTCTCTCTGGTGCGACTATAGAAACTGTTTACAAGAATCTCTCTCTGGTGCGACTATAGAAACTGTTTACTAGGAATCTCTCTCTGGTGCGACTATAGAAACTGTTTACTAGGAATCTCTCTCTGGTGCGACTATAGAAACTGTTTACTAGGAATCTCTCTCTGGTGCGACTATAGAAACTGTGGACTAGGAATCTCTCTCTAGTGCGACTATAGAAACTGTGGACTAGGAATCTCTCTCTAGTGCGACTATAGAAACTGTGGACTAGGAATCTCTCTCTGGTGCGACTATAGAAACTGTGGACTAGGAATCTCTCTCTAGTGCGACTATAGAAACTGTTTACTAGGAATCTCTCACTAGTGCGACTGTAGAAACTGTTTACTATAAATCTCTCTCTGGTGCGACTATAGAAACTGTTTACTAGGAATCTCTGTCTAGTGCGACTATGGAAACTGTTTACTAGGAATCTTTCTCTCTCCTCTAGTGCGACTATAGAAACTGTTTACTAGGAGTCTCTCTCTAGTGCGACTATAGAAACTGTTTACTATAAATCTCTCTCTGGTGCGATTATAAAAACTGTTTATTATAAATCTCTCTCTGGTGCGACTATAGAAACTGTTTACTAGGAATCTCTCTCTAGTGCGACTATAGAAACTGTTTACTAGGAATCTCTCTCTAGTGCGACTATAGAAACTGTGGACTAGGAATCTCTCTCTGGTGCGACTATAGAAACTGTGGACTAGGAATCTCTCTCTAGTGCGACTATAGAAACTGTTTACTAGGAATCATTCTCTCTCCTCTAGTGCGACTATAGAAACTAATTACTAGGAATACCTCTCTAGTGCCACTATAGAAACTGTGGACTAGGAATCGCTCTCTAGGGCGACTATAGAAACTGTGGACTAGGAATCTCTCTCTGGTGCGACTATAGAAACTGTTTCCTAGGAATCATTCTCTCTCCTCTAGTGCGACTATAGGAACTGTTTACTGGGAATCTCTCTTTCTAGTGCGACTATAGAAACTGTTTACTGGGAATCTCTCTTTCTAGTGCGACTATAGAAACTGTTTACTGGGAATCTCTCTTTCTAGTGCGACTATAGAAACTGTTTACTAGGAATCTCTCTCTAGTGCGACTATAGAAACTGTGGACTAGGAATATCTCTCTAGTGCGACTATAGAAACTGTGGACCATAAATCTCTCTCTGGTGCGGCCATAGAAATTGTTTACCAGGAATCTTTTTGTCTCCTCTAGTGCGACTATAGAAACTGTGGACTAGGTATCTCTCTCTAGTGCGACTATTGAAACTGTTTACTATAAATCTCTCTCTGGTGCGACTATAGAAACTGTTTACTAGGAATCTCTCTCTAGTGCGACTATAGAAACTGTTTACTAGGAATCTTTCTCTTTCCTCTAGTGCGACTATAGAAACTGTGGACTAGGAATCTCTCTCTGGTGCGACTATAGAAACTGTTTACTAGGAATCTCTCTCTGGTGCGACTATAGAAACTGTTTACTAGGAATCATTCTCTCTCCTCTAGTGCGACTATAGAAACTAATTACTAGGAATCTCTCTCTAGTGCGACTATAGAAACTGTGGACTAGGAATCTCTCTCCTGTGCGACTATAGAAACTGTTTACAAGAATCTCTCTCTGGTGCGACTATAGAAACTGTTTACTAGTAATCTCTCTCTGGTGCGACTATAGAAACTGTGGACTAGGAATCTCTCTCTGGTGCGACTATAGAAACTGTTGACTAAGAATCTCTCTCTAGTGCGACTATAGAAACTGTTTACAAGAATCTCTCTCTGGTGCGACTATAGAAACTGTTTACAAGAATCTCTCTCTGGTGCGACTATAGAAACTGTTTACTAGGAATCTCTCTCTGGTGCGACTATAGAAACTGTTTATTAGGAATCTCTCTCTGGTGCGACTATAGAAACTGTGGACTAGGAATCTCTCTCTAGTGCGACTATAGAAACTGTGGACTAGGAATCTCTCTCTAGTGCGACTATAGAAACTGTGGACTAGGAATCTCTCTCTGGTGCGACTATAGAAACTGTGGACTAGGAATCTCTCTCTAGTGCGACTATAGAAACTGTTTACTAGGAATCTCTCACTAGTGCGACTGTAGAAACTGTTTACTATAAATCTCTCTCTGGTGCGACTATAGAAACTGTTTACTAGGAATCTCTCTCTAGTGCGACTATGGAAACTGTTTACTAGGAATCTTTCTCTCTCCTCTAGTGCGACTATAGAAACTGTTTACTAGGAGTCTCTCTCTAGTGCGACTATAGAAACTGTTTACTATAAATCTCTCTCTGGTGCGACTATAGAAACTGTTTACTAGGAATCTCTCTCTAGTGCGACTATAGAAACTGTTTACTAGGAATCTTTCTCTTTCCTCTAGTGCGACTATAGAAACTGTGGACTAGGAATCTCTCTCTGGTGCGACTATAGAAACTGTTTACTAGGAATCTCTCTCTGGTGCGACTATAGAAACTGTTTACTAGGAATCATTCTCTCTCCTCTAGTGCGACTATAGAAACTAATTACTAGGAATCTCTCTCTAGTGCGACTATAGAAACTGTGGACTAGGAATCTCTCTCCTGTGCGACTATAGAAACTGTTTACAAGAATCTCTCTCTGGTGCGACTATAGAAACTGTTTACTAGTAATCTCTCTCTGGTGCGACTATAGAAACTGTGGACTAGGAATCTCTCTCTGGTGCGACTATAGAAACTGTGGACTAGGAATCTCTCTCTAGTGCGACTATAGAAACTGTTTCCTAGGAATCTCTCTCTGGTGCGACTATAGAAACTGTTTACTAGGAATCTCTCTCTAGTGCGACTATAGAAACTGTTTACTAGGAATCTCTCTCTAGTGCGACTATAGAAACTGTGGACTAGGAATCTCTCTCTAGTGCGACTATAGAAACTGTGGACTAGGAATCTCTCTCTAGTGCGACTATAGAAACTGTGGACTAGGAATCTCTCTCTAGTGCGACTATAGAAACTGTGGACTAGGAATCTCTCTCTGGTGCGACTATAGAAACTGTGGACTAGGAATCTCTCTCTAGTGCGACTATAGAAACTGTTTACTAGGAATCTCTCTCTAGTGCGACTATAGAAACTGTTTACTAGGAATCTCTCTCTGGTGCGACTATAGAAACTGTTTACTAGGAATCTCTCTCTAGTGCGACTATAGAAACTGTTTACTAGGAATCTCTCTCCTCTAGTGCGACTATAGAAACTGTTTACTAGGAATCTCTCTCTAGTGCGACTATAGAAACTGTTTACTATAAATCTCTCTCTGGTGCGATTATAAAAACTATTTACTATAAATCTCTCTCTGGTGCGACTATAGAAACTGTTTACTAGGAATCTCTCTCTAGTGCGACTATAGAAACTGTTTACTAGGAATCTCTCTCTAGTGCGACTATAGAAACTGTGGACTAGGAATCTCTCTCTGGTGCGACTATAGAAACTGTGGACTAGGAATCTCTCTCTAGTGCGACTATAGAAACTGTTTACTAGGAATCATTCTCTCTCCTCTAGTGCGACTATAGAAACTAATTACTAGGAATCTCTCTCTAGTGCGACTATAGAAACTGTGGACTAGGAATCTCTCTCTAGTGCGACTATAGAAACTGTGGACTAGGAATCTCTCTCTGGTGCGACTATAGAAACTGTTTCCTAGGAATCATTCTCTCTCCTCTAGTGCGACTATAGAAACTGTTTACTGGGAATCTCTCTCTCTAATGCCACTATAGAAACTGTTTACTAGGAATCGCTATCTTGTGCGACTATAGAAACTGTTTACTGGGAATCTCTCTTTCTAGTGCGACTATAGAAACTGTTTACTAGGAATCGCTATCTTGTGCGACTATAGAAGCTGTTTACTGGAAATCTCTCTTTCTAGTCTCACTATAAAAACTGTTTACTAGGAATCTCTCTCTAGTGCGACTATAGAAACTGTGGACTAGGAATATCTCTCTAGTGCGACTATAGAAACTGTTAACTAGGAATCTCTCTCTAGTGCGACTATAGAAACTGTGGACTAGGAATCTTTTTCTCTGGTGCCACTATAGAAACTGTTTACTAGGAATCTCTCTCTGGTGTGACTATAGAAACTGTTTACTTGGAATTTCTCTCTAGTGCGACTATAGAAACTGTTTACTAGGAATCTCTCTCTAATGCGACTATAGAAACTGTTTACTAGGAATCTTTCTCTTTGGTGCCACTATAGAAACTGTTTACTAGGAATCTTTCTCTCTGGTGCCACTATAGAAACTGTTTACTAGGAATCTTTCTCTCTGGTGCCACTATAGAAACTGTTTACTAGGAATCTTTCTCTCTGGTGCCACTATAGAAACTGTTTACTAGGAATCTCTCTCTGGTGCCACTATAGAAACTGTTTACTAGGAATCTTTCTCTCTGGTGCCACTATAGAAACTGTTTACTAGGAATCTCTCTGGTGCGACTATAGAAACTGTTTACTTGGAATCTCTCTCTAATGCGACTATAGAAACTGTGGACTAGGAATCTCTCTCTGGTGCGACTATAGAAACTGTTTACAAGAATCTCTCTCTGGTGCGACTATAGAAACTGTTTACTAGTAATCTCTCTCTAGTGCGACTATAGAAACTGTTTACTGGGAATCTCTCTTTCTAGTGCGATTATTGAAACTGTTTACTAGGAATCTCTCTCTAGTGCGACTATAGAGACTGTTTACTGGGAATCTCTCTTTCTAGTGCGACTGTAGAAACTGTTTACTAGGAATCATTCTCTCTCCTCTAGTGCGACTATAGAAACTGTTTACTAGGAATCTCTCTCTGGTCCGACTATAGAAACTGTTTACTAGAAATCTCTCTCTGGTGCGACTATAGAAACTGTTTACTATAAATCTCTCTCTGGTGCGACTATAGAAACTGTTTACTATAAATCTCTCTCTGGTGCGACTATAGAAACTGTTTACTATAAATCTCTCTCTGGTCCGACTATAGAAACTGTTTACTATAAATCTCTCTCTGGTGCGACTATAGAAACTGTTTACTATAAATCTCTCTCTGGTCCGACTATAGAAACTGTTTACTATAAATCTCTCTCTGGTGCGACTATAGAAACTGTTTACTATAAATCTCTCTCTGGTGCGACTATAGAAACTGTTTACTATAAATCTCTCTCTGGTGCGACTATAGAAACTGTTTACTATAAATCTCTCTCTGGTGCGACTATAGAAACTGTTTACTATAAATCTCTCTCTGGTGCGACTATAGAAACTGTTTACTATAAATCTCTCTCTGGTGCGACTATAGAAACTGTTTACTATAAATCTCTCTCTGGTGCGACTATAGAAACTGTTTACAAGAATCTCTCTCTGGTGCGACTATAGAAACTGTTTACTAGTAATCTCTCTCTAGTGCGACTATAGAAACTGTTTACTGGGAATCTCTCTTTCTAGTGCGATTATTGAAACTGTTTACTAGGAATCTCTCTCTAGTGCGACTATAGAGACTGTTTACTGGGAATCTCTCTTTCTAGTGCGACTGTAGAAACTGTTTACTAGGAATCATTCTCTCTCCTCTAGTGCGACTATAGAAACTGTTTACTAGGAATCTCTCTCTGGTGCGACTATAGAAACTGTTTACTATAAATCTCTCTCTGGTGCGACTATAGAAACTGTTTACTATAAATCTCTCTCTGGTGCGACTATAGAAACTGTTTACTAGGAATCTCTCTCTGGTGCGACTATAGAAACTGTTTACTAGGAATCTCTCTCTGGTGCGACTATAGAAACTGTTTACTAGGAATCTCTCTCTGGTGCGACTATAGAAACTGTTTACTAGGAATCTCTCTCTGGTGCGACTATAGAAACTGTTTACTAGGAATCTCTCTCTGGTGCGACTATAGAAACTGTTTACTAGGAATCTCTCTCTGGTGCGACTATAGAAACTGTTTACTATAAATCTCTCTCTGGTGCGACTATAGAAACTGTTTACAAGAATCTCTCTCTGGTGCGACTATAGAAACTGTTTACTAGTAATCTCTCTCTAGTGCGACTATAGAAACTGTTTACTGGGAATCTCTCTTTCTAGTGCGATTATTGAAACTGTTTACTAGGAATCTCTCTCTAGTGCGACTATAGAGACTGTTTACTGGGAATCTCTCTTTCTAGTGCGACTGTAGAAACTGTTTACTAGGAATCATTCTCTCTCCTCTAGTGCGACTATAGAAACTGTTTACTAGGAATCTCTCTCTGGTGCGACTATAGAAACTGTTTACTATAAATCTCTCTCTGGTGCGACTATAGAAACTGTTTACTAGGAATCTCTCTCTGGTGCGACTATAGAAACTGTTTACTAGGAATCTCTCTCTGGTGCGACTATAGAAACTGTTTACTAGGAATCTCTCTCTGGTGCGACTATAGAAATTGTTTACTAGGAATCTCTCTCTAGTGCGACTATAGAAACTGTTTACTATAAATCTCTCTCTGGTGCGACTATAGAAACTGTTTACTAGGAATCTCCCTCTAGTGCGACTATAGAAATCGTTTACTATAAATCTCTCTCTGGTGCGACTATAGAAACTGTTTACTAGGAATCTCTCTCTGGTGCGACGATAGAAAGTGTTTACTAGGAATCTCTCTCTAGTGCGACTATAGAAACTGTTTACTAGGAATCTCTCTCTGGTGCGACTATAGAAACTGTTTACTATAAATCTCTCTCTGGTGCGACTATAGAAATTGTTTACTAGGAATCTCTCTCTAGTGCGACTATAGAAACTGTTTACTAGGAATCTCTCTCTAGTGCGACTATAGAAACTGTTTACTAGGAATCTCTCTCTAGTGCGACTATAGAAACTGTTTACTAGGAATCTCTCTCTGGTGCGACTATAGAAACTGTTTACTAGGAATCTCTCTCTGGTGCGACTATAGAAACTGTTTACTAGGAATCTCTCTCTAGTGCGACTATAGAAACTGTTTACTAGGAATCTCTCTCTAGTGCGACTATAGAAACTGTTTACTAGGAATCTCTCTCTGGTGCGACTATAGAAATTGTTTACTAGGAATCTCTCTCTAGTGCGACTATAGAAACTGTTTACTAGGAATCTCTCTCTGGTGCGACTATAGAAATTGTTTACTAGGAATCTCTCTCTGGTCCGACTATAGAAACTGTTTACTAGGAATCTCTCTCTAGTGCGACTATAGAAACTGTTTACTAGGAATCTCTCTAGTGCGACTATAGAAATCGGTTTTACTAGGAATCTTTCTCTTGTGCGCTTATAAAAACTGTGTACCAGGAATCCTTGTTTTGTGCGACTTAGGAGACTGTTGTACTTGGAATCTTTCTCTAGTGCGGTTATAGAAACTGTTTACCAGGAATCTTTGTGTAGTGCGACTTAGGAGACTGTTAGCAGACAATCTCTCTCTAGTACGATTATAGAAACTGGTCACTAGGAATCCTTGTTTGATGGGACTTAGGAGATTGTTGTTCTAGGAATCCTTGTTTGGTGCGACTTAGGAGATTGTTGTACTAGGAATCCTTGTTTGGTGCGACTTAGGAGATTGTTGTACTAGGAATCCTTGAATGATGCGACTTAGGAGATTGTTGTACTAGGAATCCTTGTTTGGTGCGACTTAGGAGATTGTTGTACTAGGAATCCTTGTTTGATGCGACTTAGGAGATTGTTGTACTAGGAATCCTTGTTTGGTGCGACTTAGGAGATTGTTGTACTAGGAATCCTTGTTTGGTGCGACTTAGGAGATTGTTGTACTAGGAATCCTTGTTTGGTGCGACTTAGGAGACTGTTGTAATAGGAATCCTTCTTTGAGGCGACTCCTGACAAGTCTGCCTTGTTACTCTTATTGGAGGCTTATTGGTACATCTTAAGACCTGCGTTTAAAGATTTTTGACAGTACAATCATATAGATTGTAGAAATGGAATC
>JAWDGP010003233.1:232500-257500 GCA_033675545.1 Elysia crispata | reverse complement strand
GGATAGAATTTCCCATTTTGAAAAAAAAATACATGTGAAGGGTATCAAGTGTAAGTTTAAGACATATCTCTTATTTTTTTTCCTTAAGAAAAAAGGAATTGATGTATTCTACTAGAAGAGATAATAGCATTTAAAACTGCTTTCTCGACAACTTATGTGTACAGCAGTGGCATAATTCAAACTGCTCATTTGCACACGCAAGTAATGCTTTAGAGAAGTATCACTGCAGGTTCATCAGTCGATAGGTTTTCAAGGCTCTTGTTAAGTCAAGAAGAGACCAGGGTTTTGTTGTAGCACCCACTTATTGTTAGCTACGTGCTCTGTCGAATGGTTTATCTGGCATCATTAAATAATAGATATTTCTGGAACACTCTTGTAGTGCCCTGAAATTTTTTTTGTCTCTGTTACCACAAGGTATCAACTTTCTACGTTTCTCTATTTTTTTTATATTTTATTTTTTTTTAACAAACACAAGCAAAATAATATTTGTTCGAAACCCAAAATGTTGCTCTTATCCTTTCATCCAAACGAAATATTAAGAAAAATGAAAAAAATAAAATATTCCACTTTGTATCAGCCAATTGCTCAAACAGCTCTTGCTTGGTTCTTAAAGTTGATACATCAACGGTGAATTTTTAATTTGCCAAGTTTTATACCTAATAAAAAAAATACACAGCCAAAATATACTTGTGCAATGAGTCACCTTGTAATGACTTTAATGAAAATATTTGTACACTATCCATTTGGAAGCCTCAGAACTATCAACACAAGATCGCTCTTCTTTACTCCATTCAACCTTGATTTAATTTTCTCTCCCTTCACCAGACACAATATCTTGTACGATAATGATGGGGAAGAGACACTGGCTATCAACTCGATCACCAAGGGTCAGAGCAGCAGCCGGAGCATCGCAGAATATGTCATCTCACTGGGTGCAGTGTTTAAACTGAGACGACAAGATCATCTCCTCATCAAAGTCTCCAACCTCACAGATGTAGACTCGTCCCCGAAAAGAACCTATTTTGGCTTCTTTAAGATCTAATGAGAGTGTTCAAATATTATCTCAATCTTGATCTTGTTTTTCAGTCCGGAACAAAAGATGAAGTGAAGTTCAAAAGGGTTAATTTTAGTTATTTTTTTACTTGTAAATTGTGTTTTGGTTTCCTCTCTTGAAGAACTCAAAGAAACTTTCTCAACAATAGTGATAAAGTCTGTGAAATACATGATTTACCTGTGGAAATAAAAGAATGAAAAAAAAATGGAGGGCAAAGTTTAAAAGCGATTGTTATGATTTCACAATCATTTGTTTACGTTTTTTTTTTTCGTTTCTCAATAGTGGTCGGTGAAAAAAAATAAACACTAGAAGGTACAAAATCTACAGAAATAGGTGTAATATTTTACATTGGAATTTGCAGAATTTGCACCATGACTGATATTAAATATTCATAAGTATTAATTTATATTAATTCATAATTTTTATTCGATCATTTAAAGTTTTCTTATTAAATTAAAAACCTAACTGTGACAATAATCTGTGTTATAAATAATCATGTTACTCTTGTTTTGTTTTTTTCGTAATAATTATTTTAATCTGAATCATAGCATAGCACTGTGATTCACTAAGATCTATGAAAATGTTTGATTCTCCAGAATGGAATGTTTTTCTTATGCACTCACAGTTTTTTTTTCTTAAATTTTCGGCAAAGTTTGAAAAGTTTTTAAGTACACTTCTGCTCTATAGGCATGAGATGTAAGACCAAGGTTGCCGAAAATGAATGAAGAAATTTTAATTGACAGTTTTCGATTAAAGTGATGTTAATATTTTTTTTCTTTTCCCATTATTTTTAAGCCTCTTTCTTCTTTAACGCTCGGTGAACAATTTATTCCATTGTGATTTTGTCCATCCCACCCACCCCTCTGAATCATTCATTGCATGATTAATATGAATCAAGCCAAAGAGGCTCTTTCAGCAGATAGGAGCATCTACAAATTTTCACTGATTTGTTCTTTGAATGTGAAATAAAGTATTGTAATCATGAGAAAAAAGTCATTTGATGAGTGAGGGCGGGCAGGAAATAGAATGGAAGAGATAGGGAAGGAAAGAAAGTGAAAGAACGGGGCACACACAGAGAGACAGAGAGAGAGATAGAGATAGAGAGAGAGAGAGAGAGAGAGAGAGAGAGAGAGAGAGAGAGAGAGAGAGAGAGAGAGAGAGAGAGAGAGAGAGAGAGAGAGAGAGGAGAGAGATTTGGTAGGCAGCATGCAATTTTAAAAAGATGGAAACAAATTTAATGGTCTCAATATAATAAAGAAAGACAAAATACCTGTCACTTTGTCAAATACAAGTGTATAAGTATATTTTTCAAGATTATTCCAGCGTGCCTAAAAGTTTTTATATTTCTATGCTTTGTGTTCATGATTCTCCTGTCAGGAAAAAACTGGCCTGATGAGATGTACATCTGTTTAAAAGGAAAGGAACTTAATTGGTATAAGCTGAAGAATTCAAATATTTTGTATCAGTCATTATATCCTTGTTTCCAGTAAAAGTGTGCAGGGTTAAAATATGATATGATGTTCTTAGATTCTTTATTGTTGTTTTTGCTTTTTTTCTAATTGCTTGGCTTACAGTTTTTATAATCTTATTTTTGTTATAGATTCTTAACTTGTATCTATATCTCTATCCTTGTGGTACCATTTTAGTCATTTTTTTTTCTCAGATATTTTCTAGAATTTAATAATTTACTTGTTTTCAAAGTAGTGCAGGCAGTTTTTATTTCATTGACTCAGTGTCTGAAATAATGTTTATTTTTTCACACCATGCGGCATCTTAAGAGTGCAGAACAAATCACATTACTTTGCAAATCTGCCAATGCTCTGAATACAGCGGCTTTCCCATCAAGCTGCATGTCTTGGGTGGCTGCAAATCTTTATACTCTAATAAGGTGCTTTCGATGTGTAATTTTTAACTTGTCCAGCTCCACATTTAGGTTGAATAGATGTCACAACCTGGTGTGATTCAGAATTGTAAATATGAATTTAATAATTAGATTTTTAGCATATTTTGATACACGCTATTTGTCATTTATAATTGCTTGGTGTGTTTTCTTCTTGCCTGCTTTTTCTTTTTTTTTTTAATTTTGAGGATCTGATATTGCTTTCTGATAATAGTCAATAGAAAATAACAGTATCATTTTTTGTTTATTTGTATATTTGTTTTGGAAACTTGTTTGATAGATGTGAAAAGAGAATAGATTTGTTTTAAATTTAAAAACATTCATTTGTAAATTGAAGCAAGCATACACATCTCTGGTAATGTTTGAATGACCGTATTTCTTATGTTACTGATCATAAATGAAAAAAGTTTAGTCTTTTGTGGAGTGCTTAAAAATGATGGTTCACACAATGACTTTACCAAAGATATTGACTGTATATCAGATGTTAAGTAAACTGTTCCTCTGAAACTTTTAGAGTTATTTTTGTATAATGGATTGTTTATAAAAAATTTTTTATCATTTTCAAAATAAATCTACTTCATAAGTTCACTTATCTTGTCGATGTCAAAAATGTGACATTTCAAAGGTTTGGGATTATTTTCAGCCTTTTTTTTTTTTTTGGAAAAGTATGTTTGTCTCAAGATTTTTGTTAACTCTACAAAATGCCAGTATGTATGAATTTTTTTTTCGTCAATGCTTTGAGAAATTCTACCTGCAATACTATCAAAAGAATAGATCTTGCAATGTATGTTGACTATTTTCATAGCTCAATGCTGTAATTAAATTCTTCAAAATCATGTTGATAGCAATGTGCTGTGTATTTGTTTGCAACACTGAGTAACCAAATCAATTTGGTTTTTATTTTTTTTGTTACTAAAGTATTAAACCCTTTTCTATGATTTTCGCTGTAAATTCGCTGATGTATACATTCAATGATGAAAGGCTGTTGCAAAAGATTTGGTTGATTACTGATTCTAACTCTCTGATTGATTCAGAGAGAGACTTGTCATAAATAATGTAGAAAAATCAACACAAACCCAGATCTAACTTGAGACGGATAAATAGGACAAAAGACGTGAAAACATAAGGACAGGTGTGATGGACAGGGCTTGTGATACATAGGTTTCTAAGTGGCAGTTGTTTTATTCAATCAGTTTTTCAAATTGTACTCATGCTTGCGGCTGGAAATATATATATTTTAATGTCAACAATTATTATTGCAACCAATTTTTGCAAAAGGTAATCCTTGGAATATTTTTATTTTAATATCTCCTCACTTGTGTGACAAACTCACCCAAAAACATCAATGCTTGAAGACTTTGTAATTTGCAATCATTGTCAAAAAAGATATCAGAAATACAATTTTATGTAATTGTGTTACAAATGATTACAAGACATTTAAAATAATCTTTTGCAAAAGCTTCCAGGAAGGCATGCTATAGAACTATTTTTTAATCTCATAGAGCAAATTGACACAAATTTGAAACATCAAAATTTATTGCCAAGTCAGAATGGTTTGATTTCAATATTGCTCAATATCTATCAATCTGTAACTCGCTTGAAGCTCATAATCACCTAACTTCTATCAATATATTTTTGTGTAGATTCTTGCAAAAAGTTTGAAGGGTCTTTCCCAATGATCATGATCGTAGTATGCCACAAAATCAGACGCTTTGCAAAAGACATTCTGAAACTATATGAAAGCTAGAAATGAGAGCGGTATAAAAAGCGGAAATTTTAATCTTTGCATAGGAAAATTGCATTTACCCACAAATTTCTCTGCCGTAAAACATCTCATTTTGTAGCGTCGCTACACATATGAAGTATTGACATAATAAGCACTTATGAACATCTCACATGAAAATAGCATCCATTAGAGCATTAGAGAGACATGATCTGACAATCAAAGTAATGATCGCACAGGGGTTTCAGACAAGAAGAAGAAGCCCTGAGGAGAGAAAATTTTCAATCTTTTGTTGTTTTTCATTACTGATTTGCAGAATCACATTTACCATAAATTTATTATTTACCCATGAAATCTTTTTACCGTGTCCCTCATTATAAAAAAAAAACTATAAAAAATGATATCAGAGATAAGTGTATAGCAAAATAAAAAAAAGTGCTTTTGTTGCTTTCTTTTTTCCAAATTGCTTATCATTTCTTATTTAGATATAATTTAAATTATTTTTTGACTGCCTCTCCACCTCTCAGTCCTGTTTTTTTTTTTTTTACTTAAATTCAGTTAATCCAAAACCACAAGAAATAATGGAAGAGATGAAATATTAAAAATGCAACTACCTTGAATTTCATACTAAGATATTATCAAGAAAACAAAATGAAATATAGAAGTATCTGTTGAGAAACATAGCAGATTTCCAAAGAATTTGGATGACAAAATAAGTAGAGTACTGTTGCAAATAATAATAATGTCAAAGAGAAAAATATTTTAAATTTTTTAAGCATAAAAGTCGTGCTTGATATACAGAGCTTTTTGTGTTTAATTTTATAATTCATGTGCGTTGTGTCTTGAAAGCACTCACTTTTTTTATGTATATTTATATGGTCACAATGGATGATGATTTTCTTGACTTTTTTCTTAATATTTCAAGTATTGTTCTTTGCAAACCACAAGCACATGAAGCAGTCACAATATTTTTTTTAACAATGTAATTCAAAAGCATATTAAGCTGCGATGTAAATATGCTTGTGTTGATTTAAGATTTAGATCAGTAAAATTTTTCAATGATTTAACTGTATGAAGTGTTTAAGCTTATTTTGAATTTTCGTTTGCTAGACAACTAAAAATAATCTCTTCATGATTTTTTCTTTTGAATTTGATACATATAAAGTGGTTCCTCCTTGTCCCTTTCCGGCGGGCAAAAAATTTCTTATCTTTTCACATAATTCGGATAATTAGATTTTAGTTTCACAATTTTAAGGCCAAAAATGTGAAGTTTATTATAATCATTTTTCATTGTTATATAAATCACATTAATCCCATTTTGACTTGGTTTAAGACGTGTAAAAATAGTTTTCATTCCAAAAAAAAAAAAACAGAAAAAGAAAGAAACGGGTTTAATTTTTTTTTTTCAAATTGATGGAATTTTGCTCTGGTGATGTTATCTTTTAACTTTTTATTTTTTTTAGATGGCTGGCTTTTTTTTCTCTGAATGCTAAATGTAAGTACTTCTTGCTGGTATTTAGGAAAATTAATTTTTTTTTTTGACACTAATAAAGGCAATCTGGCCTTTGCGTTTTGCACATCAAGCCAACATAAAGAGACTCACTTGCCTTTTCAGAAAACAAGATCAAATGATTTCTCAGTTTTTATTTAAGTTTAATCAGTAAAAACTTTGAAGTATGCACGGTTCTAGTAACCCTCGGTAATACTCTGATAATCCTTCTGCCATTTTATTACAGTGATGAAAGAACTTTTAAACATCTAAGCATAAATATGCTAGAGGATTATTGATTGAAATAAAGCTTGCAAAAGAAACTGTAATAACTTAATCATAAGTAAGATATAATTATCTTTTACAAGTATTACATGCAGATCACAGTCTTTATTTTTTTTCATCGTTTACATTAAATCTTCTCTTCCATTCCAATAAGGCAGAGATGTCCAAAATAAGCTAACTGAGGAAAGACAAAGATAAAGTGACAAGTTCATGTATTTTTAAATGAATGTAACCCTGTTCTTCTAAATTGAAACATTGTAGTTTTTTTTATGCTTGTATCAATCTTGTGGTCACTTTTAATCAGAAGCATTGAGTATTTTTGTTCATTTTTAAATTAAAAAAGAGTCAAGGTGGACAAAATACTTGCCACAAACAACACCCAATGGTATTAAAATTATGAGTAACAATTTATTTATGGTAAAAGTTATGTGAGAAGGATGGATGTGACCCATGTGTTAAAATATAATAATTAAGAAAAAGTTTTAACATATACACCAAAACTGATTGTTTCAGGGTCTCTTATGGACTCGTGGTGTATAAAATAAAATGTTTTCTTTTATGACTGCATAATCATTCCATAACATTCAAGCTAAAGCTCTAAAGGATCTTATCACTGTGGCATTGTAAATATAACACGACACTCATTTGGTCACTGTTGCTAGTCAGATCCTATCACAAGACTTGATGCAGTTGCCTTTCGGAAATCATATTGCTTTTATTAATTTTAATTAACTTACAAAGTTCTAAATTGGATGTCCAGCATTGTACAAGAAATGGGAGGTATGTTGATAAGCAACATCTAAATAGCAACAGAAACATTGTATTGCTCATTGGCTTGTGTTTTATTTATAAGTTATGCTTACTGTGGAAAAGTCTTCAGCTTTATTTTGCATCTTTGGGAAGAAAATGTTGTTTTTTTTTAAGTCACCCATATCCTAGCCTACTGACCAAAAAAAAAAGTTATGAAGAGGTTAGCTTTTTTTGGTTTTTTTTTTTGTTTGTTAATTTTGTTAATCAAATTTCAGGCCTATGACTTGCTCAAATGAGTATGGCCACTCATGATCTATGTTGTCAAAGATTAAGAAATGAATATCATGACTTATCTATGGAAAAAAATCTTTTAGACTTGCAATGTGTCCCTTTAGTAGGATTTAAGGGTTAAATTTAATTTGAGGAAAAGTTATTTTTATTTCTTCCTTTTAAACTCTGTACTCTTTTCTTGTCTTGTAATTACCTGAATAAGATCAATAAAGGCAGGCATCTTTATTTGTTAAAGACATTTAAGAAACAGCCATACAAGTCTGCATGTAGCAAGAAAACTCCATCCCTTTTGCAAAAAAAAAACAATTGAAAATGATATTCTTTTGAAAGACAATTTTCACTGAGTTGTGTGCGATTTGCATATATCACGTTGTACTTTGATGAATAAAACAAAATATTACTTAACTCTTTTTTTGTTGTTGTTGTTATGATAATTAAATGTTTATGTGTATAATATTTTTTTTTTACTTGGCAATGTAACTCTTTTGTTAAGACCATAATTTAAAGTCAAGAGAGGTGAATATATATATATATATATATATATATATATATATATATATATATATATATATATATATATATGTGTGTGTGTGTGTGTGTATAATATATATAAAATTATGATTATCATTATTAATGATTTCTTTAAATGAGACATGTTGTAACTGCTAAACTATCCGCCTAATGATCTTTGCAACAGCAATACAAGCCACATTTATCGTTAGTTGATGAAAATGCACAGCTTAGTAAGTTGTATGAAATGCGCTAGAAACTACCTGAAGACATTACCTAACTGGTCGAACGCTTTCAGTTTCATTCCTTGCCTTGTTTCGATTTAGGAAAGGAAAAAGTTACTAATTAAAACCTAAGATATTCTGTAATTTAAAAAAATAAAACCAAAGCAATCATCGTGAGTATGTTGGAAAAGGGTTGGGGGTGGAAGATGTTGGTTGTACTGAAGAAAACCTCTTTATCATAATGTATCTTTAGATGTCGAAAATAAGGTAAAAGCTTCCTTAATTATATGTCTGCGGAAACAATTGAGGGATTCCAATATGTTTTAGCAGAGTTGTTTCTCCCTATCTAAGAAATTCTTTTGTTTTTTTTATTTAATAAAAAAATATTTTGCTTAAAATTGTATCTTAAATTGAGGATAGTTTATTCTATCCATCTTTTGCAAACATTTTTTGTCATTCCATTTTATTGAGATTTTTTTGTTTGGTTTTTATTTTGTTTTGTTTTGTTTTTGTTTTTGTGTTTGTTGTCGCGCTAATCTTTACCTATCATTTCGAGATAAAGTATCACATTTTGTGTTGACCTAGTCTACATGTTGAAGGTAGGGTGATGTTAAGTCATGGTGATATTGGCTGGGTTTTTCCCGAATTTTCCGTCTGTTCAATATTTTTGGCCTTTCCGTATGGCTGGTCTTTATAGGCCATATACTACCAGAGGCGGCTTGACGTTAAGGCAAACAATACCTTGCTCTGTTGACCTTTTCCGACCTCGGGTTGCAGTTGGTGCTCTGTCCTCAGAGGATCTTCAGAAGAGCTTCGTAGGCTACATAAGAATTGAAGCCGAAAAGTGGTCTTAAATTAGTGCACATTCATTCGACCGAAGCTCACGTAATTTCCCAGAGCTCACGAGATCGGCGATCATTCTGGGTGCTAAAGCGGTCACGTCGGGATCTACAAAATATATCCCATCGACTACACCCCTTCACCACTCACCCACCCACACACACACACACACACACCCTTCCGTCTCATCCAACAGAGGTTAGAGGATTAGTGTACCTTAATTTTATTTCTTTATCGCAAATCGTGCTTCTTTGTGCAGAGTAAAAATCTGGTGGATGACAGGGTTGTATCAAACATCAACAAAGATGAAACAAATATTATCATTGAAAATAACAAAACTTGCATCAAAGAGGGCTATATAAATTATAACAAAGACTCATCGTTAAAAAAAAAAAAGAAAAGAAAAGTAAACAGAAAAAAAGAAAAAGAAAATTGCAAGCTTTACTAAAATATTTTGTTGTACAGTGTAAAATCTATCAAGGCTTCCGATACTGTTATTATTATTATCCGAGACACTTTCTCAAAGACGTCACAGTCTTTCTATAGATACATTTCATACTCTTGATAGAGCAAATTAACACACATTTTGTTTCATTATACTTCTGATAGTTACATCATGTTAAATTGTGCACTGCAGAAGCTTTGCTTAGACGCCTATATATAAATTTTTATAATATGGACCTTTGCAGGCAGTCTTCACAAGTATGATAAACCGGTACCCCTTACGAGTTTGATAGTATAATAAAACCATCCTTCTGCGGCTTCGAACGATGTGCAAACTATCTTGTACTGTTTTCAATGGTTTTATAATAACATGGACTGATTTGGCAAAATGGTTCTTTTAAACATAGAATATAATTAACACTCTTGGAGTTCTTCGGTTATGCAACTTATATGCACAAATTCAGTTGAGACTTTTAAAAATTACTAAAGACGCATTAAATTTTGTCCACCGCCTACCTTTAATGTAAAACCATGTTCATATAATACGTGTATATAATTATGCATAAGAGCTATTGTTTGCTTGTTTTTTTAATAATATAATTTTTCAATGCCATGTTCTATGTGAATAAGATTTTAAAATGTATAAGCGCTCTGAGTTGAATTTTTTATAGGAAGAGCGCTATATAAATAATATGTATTAGTAGTAGTAGTAGTAGTAGTAGTAGTAGTAGTAGTAGTAGTAGTAGTAGTAGTAGTAGTAGTAGTAGTAGTAGTAGTAGTAGTAGTAGTAGTAGTAGTGGTAGTAGTAGTAGTAGTGGTAGTAGTAGTAGTAGTGGTGGTGGTAGTAGTAGTAGTAGTAGTAGTAGTAGTAGTAGTAGTAGTAGTAGTAGTAGTAGTAGTAGTAGTAGTAGTAGTAGTAGTAGTAGTAGTAGTAGTAGTAGTAGTAGTAGTAGTAGTAGTAGTAGTAGTAGTAGTAGTAGTAGTAGTAGTAGTAGTAGTAGTAGTAGTATTTGCGATTTAAGTTTGTTGCGAATTATAGCTTAGGTGGAGACTCCTATGAGTTTTGAATGAAGAGATTCAATTTTTAAACGAACAAGCTTAACGAGCACCTTCTATTTTTTCTATTGTTATACATAACGGTCGCTTGAAATTGTAAACTACTTGTTGAAGTTCTTGATATTTTTGTTATCATAGGAGCCACATTTTTATCAACACCCATCTCCTCTCTTGAGTTTTTTGACCGATGTCCAAAGAAATTTGGGCTTATTGTTCTCAAAGTTCACTGGTATCTCTGGGTCAGCATAGAATAACCTTTGAAATTTAATCCCCTTTTCTATTTAAAAAAAAGTACAACGTCTTGAAAACAGCCACGAGCACTATGGTTCTGGGAAAAAAGAAAAAAAAAAGGGAGACTCGCTGGTCACCCACACGAGGCATTTTTGCTGTTGACAACACAGGACTTGCCTCCGGGCTAGCTCTTTTAGGGACTCCACAAGGTGTCAGCACCTACAGATCCCGGCGATATTAGCTGCTTCCGGTACAACACTGGGAGGGTCGGAGAGAGAGAGAGAGAGAGAGAGAGAGAGAGAGAGAGAGAGAGAGAGAGAGAGATTTAAGTTGTTCAATGTCTTTTAAATTTCACTCAGAGACAATTTATGAAATTTTATTTTCATGATTAAAAAAACGGAAACTAAAATAAGTGCAGTATCTGTATTGGAACGTGTGAATAAAGCTAATTCCTGAATCGTCTCCCCTTACTCGCGACAGCTCCGTTCAGAACAAATAAATCTCTGGTCAAGAAAATAATGCTCTCGTCATGTCAGAATAGATCCAACAAGATTAGCCAGTTTTGTTTTGTTTTGTTTTGTTTTAATCCAAATTTATTTACTGAACATTGAAAGCTTTTATTATCATGGAGGTTGAAATAAATAAGAGCGCAGCATGAATTCTCGCAAAAAAAAAAAAAAATGCCTAAATATGCTGTGCCTTTCTTTAATTCATTGCTGCCCATTTATTTAAATACATCTGATAAATGAAGGGGGAAAAAAAGGATCTATACGTAGATTTCAAATAAGCCAAATCAGCGACATATACTTATTCAAACTTTAATTCAAAAGGTTCTATATGGTAGATATCTGTGCAATAGATGGGACCTTTCGATTCTAAAACTGACACTGCTCTTTCTTCTCATTGGGTTTAACTGGTGGTGAAGACCTTTTGAGAGTTCAATATACACTGGAGATTTAGGTTATCTGGTAGATATCTGTGCAATAGATGGGACCTTTCGATTCTAAAACTGACACTGCTCTTTCTTCTCATTGGGTTTAACTGGTGGTGAAGACCTTTTGAGAGTTCAATATACACTGGAGATTTAGGTTATCTGGTAGATATCTGTGCAATAGATGGGACCTTTCGATTCTAAAACTGACACTGCTCTTTCTTCTCATTGGGTTTAACTGGTGGTGAAGACCTTTTGAGAGTTCAATATACACTGGAGATTTAGGTTATCTGGTAGATATCTGTGCAATAGATGGGACCTTTCGATTCTAAAACTGACACTGCTCTTTCTTCTCATTGGGTTTAACTGGTGGTGAAGACCTTTTGAGAGTTCAATATACACTGGAGATTTAGGTTATCTGGTAGATATCTGTGCAATAGATGGGACCTTTCGATTCTAAAACTGACACTGCTCTTTCTTCTCATTGGGTTTAACTGGTGGTGAAGACCTTTTGAGAGTTCAATATACACTGGAGATTTAGGTTATCTGCAAATCACAACAAATTCAAAAAAAAAAATTGAGAACTGGTCCACAGGTATAGATTAGAAATTAATTTCCTTCATAATGCCGTTCTATTTTTAGCGTAAGTTTCGATAGCGACCCAAATCTAATACAACCTTAATTCAAACTTTCATCGTTGTTTTAATTAACACCATTTACATTTAAAAAAGATTTTAAAATATATTGAATAACATTCTTAAAAATCTGAATCTAGAATATCAAAAATGCCGAGTGTGCGTCGGTTAATAGAAATTAAAAAAGAAATGAAATAGAACAAAATAAAACAAAATAAATAAATAAATTAATTAATTAATAAATAAAAAAACCCATTATTTTGAACCCTTACAATAAAAAGCTGAAATCATCCGCCTTGCAGCTGACACTGACACTGAAATCTGCTCTCGTGACAGTCAGGATCAGAGTAGCACGAGAGAAGCTCAAGCTGCTAATTACCCTCAAGCAGAGACAAAGATTGATACATCTACTTACCAGCTTGGTCGGGAACTTAATTAGGAGACAAAAAAGTACATGTACCAATGTCCTTGTCGTAGATCATGCGACAACAGTGAAATAGGCTTAAGGAAATGAAAAAATGGATTCTACGTACGAAAATTCGTGTTTGATGCCCATATACATGTGAAACTTTGAGCCAGATTGTCAGACGTAGAGAACGATGGATTGCTCTCCACGTAGGTCCTTGCGCAGAAATCGGATGAGGAAAAACGCGTTTAACCTCTAAGGATAAAGTCAGACAATGGCAGTTTTGTAACTCAGACTTAAATAGGTGGATCGGGATTTTGAGGCTCATGGCAGAAATTACTGTTTTGAGCTAAAGGGCTTTCAAGCATGAGGAAAAAAAAAATTGATTTTTCAAGGTCGTCCACTTTTTAGTTTCTCATGAAGAATCATCCATTTAAAAAAAAAAAATCATGTTAAAAAGTTTCAAAGCCCAAAGAAACTTTAAATATTCTTTGTGTGTGTGTGTGTGTGTTTGTGAAAACACCTGCTACTCTGCATGAAAACCTTCCTAAACTTTAAAAACGCATTTTCTCAGTTTCTCGTTCGCCAACCTTGTGTTAGATTTGGAGTCATACTTCAGCCAAGTATATAAATTAAATACTTTATGCATGGAAAAGAAGGGGCTTTCAGAAGACATCGAAATCACAGTTGTCCGAACAAGTCATTGAGCCTAAAATTTGCAGGCCACCATTATTGCTAGGGACAAAGGGTCAAGTTTATGATTTTAGGTTCGTTACAAAGATTTTGATAGGTTCTGTTAACTCGCAATTTGAGAGATATGACCTTCTTTCAACGACTAATGACAAAATAAATAATGATTTTGCGCTAAAACACGCACCTCATCGCTCGCTCAAAACTGCATGGGTCCCACAGTAACAAGATAGAGAGGCTGTGAACTCCATTTTTGTTTACCTCCATAGGCCAAAAGTCAGAACGGCCAATGTAAATGAATATGTATCGCAAAACTATCGCACTACTAGCCTTGCGAGCAGAATTCGTCTGTAAAGCCATCCACAGCTAAAGATTAAGTTTGGTGTGTAGATATTTCTAAACTTATGATGTCATGAGAAGAACAAGACAACAAAAATAAGAAGATCAACAATATCAGCCACGGCAGCAAAATTATTACTTGATTAATTATTCACAACGTCTTTACACATACCCTAGAGAGTCTTCACTTTCTATAACGCCATATATAGAGAGAGAGGAGACAGAGTACACCATGTAATAACTATCCTTGCAAAAAATTGTGTGAGAAAGATAAAACGAATGCGTAATCTTTTTATAAGCACGCATATTTTTTCAGTAGGAATGAAAATCTTTTATTTCAATTTAAATGCTACTACTACTACTACTACTACTACTACTACTACTACTACTACTACTACTACTACTACTACTACTACTACTACTACTACTACTACTACTACTACTACTACTACTACTGCTGCTGCTGCTGCTGCTACTACTACTACTACTAAAAGTAATAATAATAATAATAATAATAATAATAATAATAATAATAATAATAATAATAATAATAATAATAATAATAATAATAATAATAATAATAATAATAATAATAATAAACCACAACAACACAACACCACTTAACAAAATGACAAAGGAAAAAAAAAAACAAACAACAGAACCCAAAGCAATAAAAAAAAAAAAACTCCTTTGCAATGAATCTATACTATGATATGAAACCAAAATTTAATCTCTCGGAGATTTAACTTGCTGGCTCTTTTTTCAATTGTCTGATTTATTCCAATCAATACATCATTCCAGCCAACTTTTCCACTTCATAAATTCTCAAAACCCATTCTCAGACTCTAGCTGTAGACGTTAATTGCGTTCTCCTGTCTATTCGATGGAATTTTTTTTTCTTTCTTCAGAAATCCAGATGCAACCTTTCACTACATTCAAATGTCTGGGACAAATTAAAAAAAAAAAAAAAAAAGAAAGAAAGAAAACAAAATGTAAGTAAAAACCGGTGTTTTATCCAATAACTGACAATTTAGCGGCGTTCTCTAGTCATATTTCTTCTTCATCGAAATAAACCTGGGCTTTGAGTCTCCTAGAAGCATCGAGAAATAATCTATCCTTGTTACACATTACAGGTACGATGTTCTATAAGGAATAGGATTTACTATTGCCACGGATTCACTGATATCTTGCGATTTTTCTTGTAAATCAGTTCAGCACCATAATTTCACATCGAAGGCAATGGTTAGACATTGCAATGTCATTGCAAACTTATAAATAACAAAGGCTTCTTTTAGGCTCAAGATCAGACCTGTAGGTTGAGACCCAATCTCACCGCTATGCATCACTAGCGTTAGCTCAGATAAGGAATTTTTTTTTTTTTTTAGCTTTCCGAATTGATTATTGGCCTTTTTAGCTGTGGTCCTTCTGACTTTCTTTTACTTTCTAAACGATTCGTGCATAACGCAGAAAAATTAATGGATGGAGGTGCATCAACAGTGCGTCTAAATACCATGATTTATAATAACTTAAGTATTTTTAAAATCAGTTTCTTGTAAAAAATTAATATGGCCCATAACTTTCACGATCAGGCAGGTCACACCTGACACAGTGGTGTGGTCATAGGCCTAAGGTCTAACCTTGAGTTTGTTTTGCTGATCGCTCAACATCCGGGCCACTGACGTCACTGTGCTTACTGCACGGCTTGGTTGTACTTGAACTTGAAATACCTCTTCTGGCTCGTTTTCAATCTATTTTGGGCGCTAGGCTGAGCAGAAGGCTGACGTTTGGGTTAAGTCAGTTAGTCCAGCGTAAATTATTCTTTTCTTTTTTTTCCACTAGTCTCGCGGTTTGGAGCTAGCAAAAAAAAAGATAGTTAAGTTCGTCTGGCTCTAGTGTTGCGTCTGAGGACATCGACACAGTGTAGCAAGCCAAAACGTTGACCTCTCTGAGCCGCAGCCTGACATTTAGTTCAGTCTGGCTAGGCCTGCGGTGTTTTGTTCAAAGACTAGAGTGGCAAGCTAAACTCCAGGACTAAACATAAGACGTGATGGTGAAAGTTCAGCAAATGGACGCAGTGTGCTAGTTAAGTCTCTTCCCATTTCGTCTGGATTTATTGTAAGTTTATTGAGAAATACATCATATTCCGATTAGGAAACTAGTGGTGTAGAATATCTCGAATACAGAGAAGAGTAATTTTATCATTTTCCTTCCTTAGAAGTGAATTATGGACATTCGGTAAGCCAAGCAAGCCTTAGGCTTAGAACGTGACCAAATTCGACCATAATTGTAATGGAGCTTATAATGTAATCTAGATTCTAGATCTAGGGATCTGGATTGACATGCTTAAAGGTCTAAAATCTAATTTATAGATCTATTATTTTTCGTTGTGATATGAATTCATTCCAAATTTATTTCTGGTATCACCCAATCAAATCTAGATCTAGAAGCTAGATAAGAGGTATACATTAATAATAATAATAATAATAATAATAATAATAATAATAATAATAATAATAATAATAATAATAATAGATCTAGCAGATCTAATGGCTTGTTGTAATAAAATTATAAGTTTTGTGGTAGTATTTCTAGATATAAAGATTTAGATCAAGATCCAGTATTTATTTTGTGGAAATCCGAGATTTTAAGTGATCTATCTTTTGGTGGTAGTGTCAGTGTTAGCAGCAGTATAGATCTAGATCTAGTAAAATGTAAATTAAATCTATTGGAAATATGTGTACAGTTGGTTGCTGTAGTAGGGCCTAATGATAGCTAATTTGAGTCCCACCTAGCAGCAGTAGCAGAAGTAATAGTAATAGCAGCATTAGTAGTTTTAGCAGTAGTAGTTTGCAGTAGTAGTACTACATCAGGTGGTAGTAGTAGTAGTAATAGTGGTGGAAGTACTAGATTTAGTAGTAGTAGTAGTAGTAGTAGTAGTAGTAGTAGTAGTAGTAGTGGTAGTGGTAGTAGTAGTAGTAGTAGTAGTGGTAGTGGTAGTAGTAGTAGTAGTAGTAGTAGTAGCAGTAGTAGTCATAGTTGTAGTAAGAATGGTGGAAGAGCTATTAGTAGTTATGATACTCGTACTAGATCTAGATCTAGTAGCAGCAGCTAGTCGTAAAAGTAGAAATGGCGGTGGAAGTACTACTACTAGTATTGGTAATAGTAGTTGTACTAAGGTAGTAGTGGTAGTAGTAGTAGTAGTAGTAGTAGTAGTAGTAGTAGTAGTAGTAGTAGTAGTAGTAGTAGCTAGTAGTAGTAGTAGTAGTATAGTAGGTGGAGGAAAGATAGATGCAACATTAGTATCATAGTAATGGTTTCTGTTAGTAGTTGTAGAAGTAATAGTAGTAGTAGTGGCTGTTGTAGTACCAGAAGAAATAGTAATATTCCTAGTACTACTAATTACTACTACATACTTCTTGATGAATGTACTGTGCAATAACTTTTCATTATACTATAATTTTAGTGATATTAAGAAAAAATATTATTTCTTAAATGCTTGCATCATAATTTCCAATGGTTTGCTTGAGGTTTGAATGACCATTAAGTATCATTGTGTTTACAAAATCCACAGAATAATTGATCGATAACTCAGACTCTTTCACCTCTGATCCTCTAATAATGTTGTTGGCTTTGCTCACACTGTCAGGCCACACAATGGCCATCAAGAACAAAATTGTCTTTAAAAGCCATGTATGTCCTAATCAATAATGAATATCTGGCACTTTATAATTGCTGCTGAGGTGCCAGAAATTTTTTTGTTTTATTTTCGAATTTTTAGTCAGGTGTTTTGTGTTATTAATAGGAAGTGGTCTAGTGACTATTTTGTTTTTATATTCAGACGACCCTTAATTTGGGTTAATTGCAGATCTGAGTAAGGGTGTCTTTCATCAAAGTACCAACTTGACTATCTGGTAGACAAGCAGTTTTTTTTTTTTTTTCAGAAAAAAATCTATACAGATGTTTTAAATTTGTACAAATATCACCCCACACCCCTTCTCTCTCTCTTTCTCTCTCTCTCTCTCTCTCTCTCTCTCTCTCTCTCTCTCTCTCTCTCTCTCTCTCTCTCTCTCTCTCTCTCTCTCTCTCTCTCTCTCTCTCTCTCTCTCTCTCTCTCTCTCTCTCTCTCTCTCTCTCTCTCTGGTCCAAGTGTGGTGTTTCTGCTTTCTATTTGGATTCTCTCTCTGTCTGTCTGTCTGTCTGTCTGTCTGTCTCTCTCTCTCTCTCTCTCTCTCTCTCTGTCTATCTGTCTGTTTGTCTGTCTGTCTATCTGGCTGTCTGTCTGTCTCTCTCTGTCTCTCTCTCTCTCTCTCTCTCTCTCTCTCTCTCTCTCTCTCTCTCTCTCTCTCTCTCACATTCTTTCTTTTCTGTCTGTCTTTCTTTTTCATTCCCCTCCCACACACACACACACACACATTTTCCTTTTTTTTTTCAGACTTGTCTTTGTGTCAATTTTTTTTTTTTCACATCACATAATAATATATTTCTCTACTGTATACATATAGCTCTTTCTAAAGCTTTCTATCAGTACATATTATGACTAATGTACTATTTTGAAGATGAAGTTATTCCACAACAGCAGAGGACTGACCGACACAAAATAAACAAGTTTCAATGTGATAAAGAAAACGTTTTAGATTTTTTTTTCCAATCGTCAAGAAAAGATCGACCTGTTCATGCTAGAATGCTTTAAATTAAAATTAATAAAATTGTGGGTATGAAGGCTCACTCTGAATCTGCCCCTTCATCTCGCTGTTTGTTGGTCCTCACACTTCTTGTCAGTTTGCCTACTACCTACCCACCCGTTTCCTCAAATCTGTTATAAACGAAAAAGTGAATCCGTTGTCATTTATTGTGACGCAGTTGTCTCTTGATCAGTGTAGGGGGAGAGCAAAAACTTACTTCTATTCTCGAGCCGGGCTCAGAAACTGAAGTCAGCCCATTTTAGCCCATAAACCGGCAGATGTCTGTGAGCTGCAATGATCATGATGCATTTTTTTTTCATTTTTTTTATTTCCTTTTAAATTGTCAGGAAGACAAACGGGAAATAAAGCAAGAAGAATATATATATATATATATATATATATATATATATATATATATATATATAAATATATTGCAGAGTACAAGTTAAATTCCATAGGTTTAATCTGTAGCGTCATATACAAAAAAGAAGCCCTGGCACGTTTAAGTTTACTATCTTTGTTTTATAAAAAATCTCTCTATACATACTTTAAAACATTAGAAAATACATCATGATGGGCAGCGATGAAACTCCGTTAGTCAGCGTACATCTAAGCATTTTGTCTTTTACCTAAGTAACGAATGAATTTCTTCAGAATCGTCTTTTAACTTTTAGTGTTAACGCTTCGAGAAAGTACAGAATAAGGCCTTTTTTTTTTTTTTTTTTTTTTTTTTAGTATTTTTCTTGGTATGCTACACACTTACAAGTCAATTGCCGTTTCCTCTCGTCCACTTAAAAGAAGGCTAGTTTGTTTATGTCCTGTAAAAATATGGACTTGATCGTTTCTAGCGATTCAACCTCTTAGTCTATTCAAGCCAGCATGAAAGTCACTGTTCCTATTTTTGTAGATGCGGATAGCTCAGTGGTTAAGTGCCTGGTCTTGTCTCGGCAAGGCAATGGGTGCCGCATCGAGGCGCAGGTTCGATCCCTGTTCATTCCATCTGTTGTAATGTTTTCACGTCTTTCGTCTTATTTGTCGGTCTCGAGCTAGATCTAGGTTTGTGGTTGATTTTTCTATACTACTTATTTCATTATTTTCAGTCACATGCATCTTTAGATCCTTAGATCTTCGTCTGTCTCAGCCTCTAACGTGGTTTGACTGCTTTCTTTATATCTATATGCCAGTCAGTCAGTCCTCACCAGCTGCCGCATGAGAGGAAATGTCAAAACATAGCATGTGTGGTGATGGTAGAGCAAGGAAACGTTGGGAGTGCGGATGATGCTGGAAAAATAATGTGTTGCTTTTAATTGACAGCCTCGACTGATGTGCGGGGGCTACAGACCGAAAATAGCTGACCACCAAATTCAAATTTTTGATTTTACAGGGAGGGGGGTTGTAGACAGTACATATATAGAATTTTCAAATCAGATACTGCTAAGTTTTTTTGTTGGTCATAAAAGGCTTCCAGTGCTTTTCAGGCAGACGTGGCTTTGTTCCCAAAGACGTTTGTTATAAAATGCCTCCCCCCCCTCTTTTTTTTCCCTATTCTCTCTCTCTCTCTCTCTCTCTCTCTCTCTCTCTCTCTCTCTCTCTCTCTCGCCCCCACAAGACCCCAGACACATAAATACTAGAGCCTTCAGAAGATGTAAATGATGATAGGGAAAAAATACTATTTTTGCAGCATTATAGACTCGATGTATAACTTAATGTTTGTGAGATTTCCCGACCTGTGCCGCCCGCTTGTACCCAAACCACCTGCCTTTGATGAGTGTGGAATAGCCAAGCTCTGGCCCGGAGTGAAGACTCTCATCAGGTGAAAACCTGTGATCAACATTGTTGTTGTGAGACGCTCAGTGTTACCTGGGTTACCAGTACATGTATGGTACTGCCATGCCAGATCTATAGTTAGCCAGCAGTTCCAAACCAGTAGACATAGTTAGACCCATCTCTGGAGCACTAGCACTTGCAGTAAAGCTAACATAGCACAGCTCCCGTGGAGTGAATTTTCCGCGGATCAATAGACCAAGCTCGCAGCGCACGTCTCGTTATGTTGAACTTGACACTCGATCCAAAGAAGCCGCGGAAAGTGAAAGTGTTGGGAGAGCCGATGGCTGGCTCTGGTTTGTCTTTAGTTGCATTTAGCTTCATTACTTGCTGTAAAACAATCGTCTTCCCAGGGGGAATCTTCATCCAAGTTTCGGCTTGACCCGATCGAAAATACAGGTAATGCTATAGATGTGCTCTGATTGATGGCAAGCTCGTCCAGTCTGATAGTGATAGGCCAATAGTCGAAGTTTGCTCTGCGTGCTCTCGCGAAAGTCATTTTTATTATAATTATGGTGGCTACCCTGAGAGGGAACCGTGTTGTTTTCTGACCCTGAACACGGACCGCGTTCTATTGAGTCGTGGCTGCCTACAATGTGGTTTCATGTTTATGTGAAGAAGGAAATTATCTTATTCCTGAGACAAATCCAATGCTGTGTGACTTTCGTATTAGGCCTAATTATTTTCAGATAAAGTAATAACGATTTGAAAATGTATACATTTTACAATTAAGAAAGGGTAAAGGCATAGCATTATATAAAACGAGGCAACCTACGGTTCGTAGGTCTGCTTTCTTTCTTGCATTTTACATTGTTTCTAATTAATTGCTTTGAAAGACAAAATGTTCATAGAAAATCAGATTTTAAATTGATACCCGTATAAGTGGCTCTAAAAACTGCCTGTGTACAATCACATTTGTCACATCTCATTTCACGTAACCGAGGTAAGTTGGGACCTTCTAAGTCCTATAGAACTGATGCACTGCTATCTGTGTGAGGAATTCCTGCTGACGTCATGGCTGAAAGATTCGCTGCTTTAGACTATAGTGTAGACATAGATCTGTTTCTAGCAATGTGATGTCTCACCATTGCGTCTCAATTAAGGCTGTTGTAGCGTAGAACTCTCAAACCAGAATTTTTATTTGTGTCATATTGGTGAGTTGTTTTTTTTTTTGTGTGTTTTTTTTTCACACAATAAATTCAATGATTCAACAACATGTATTATTTCAGACTTCCTCAATCCTTATCCAGGCCCACAGATGTATCGAGTGGTATTCATGCATTTCATGAACTGTCTATGGTGTCGACCACTGGGGTCCTTCCACCGAGTAGCTAGCAAGACATAACACGGCAAAGCATATTGAAACAAAGCGCCCTATCGATTGACACAGCCTGCTGTTGGTGATTTATTGCGAACTAATCCTTACTCTCACATGCGGAGCTCATCGTGAAAGAATTGTTCAGTTTGGGACTTAAGACAGTGCGCTTGTAGATAACGATAAACCTTGTCGAATAACCGGGTACCTAACCCGGGGAAAACAGTGCTTTCAGGCTTAATGCGATTGGATTTTCTTTGCTTTGGATACTGTTCTTTCCCTCGGACTTTCTAGAAATAAGTCTCCTCTTCTACGAATCGGAGACTCCAGACAAACGGATTGTTTTGCCCTGTGGTGGGGCGACGTTCGGCAGACGTTCTACTGCTTCCTCTTGTTTGCTGAGGTGACAGTTGAGCATCTTCAACCATGGAGTGGAACGCGATGAAGCCTGTTGGGGCGAGCTTCTGTCTCGGAGACTGGATAGAAGGAACCTACATCATTGGGGATGATTGTGAAGGTAGGCTTACAATTGATCTGTCTGGCTAAATGTTGTAGGTTGTACTTTCTGTGTTTGCTTTCTTGTTTTATATTGAATCATTAAGAACTTACCCCTGATGTTGGACCTCGGTATCTGGATTCGAAGTTCATGGTTTTATGTGTGTTTTCGAAATATGTTGTTTTGGGGCTCAGTTTCTTTATTGTTACATGTATTGTTGTCGTCCTTTTCTGTAATTAATTTTTTTTTTGTGCTTACCATTCAAAATTCTTCTTCTTCTTCTTCTTCTTCTTCTTCTTCTTCTTCTTCTTCTTCTTCTTCTTCTTCTTAGTTGTAGTAGTAGTGGTGGTGGTACTAGTAGTAGTAGTAGTAGTAGTAGTAGTAGTAGTAGTAGTAGTAGTAGTAGTAGTAGTAGTGGTAGTAGTAGTGGTAGAAGTAGTAGTAGTAGCAGGAGCAGCAGCAGTAGTTGTAGCTACGTAGTAGTAGTAGTAGTAGTAGTAGTAGTAGTAGTAGTAGTAGTAGTAAATTAATTTTAAATCTTTTTTTTTCTGTTCATTATTATCATCATCATAGTCATCACCATCAATTCCATCATCATTATCTTTTTCTTCCCTTCCTCCTTCTTTCCCTCAAACGTTTTTCCGTTTCCTACTTAAATCGTATCGACTGCTCTTTTGTTAACACAGTAACAGCAGTAATTCCGAAAGATACTGTTGTCACACTTTTATTTCATTTTTTTTTTGTGGGCATTTGAAAACTTCCAATGTAAACTGCAATAAAAGCAGGAACAGCGGCAGCAGCATCGGTAGTAGTAGTAGTAGTAGTAGTAGTAGTAGTAGTAGTAGTAGTAGTAGTAGTAGTAGTAGTAGTAGCAGTAGCAGCAGCAGCAGCAGCAGCAGCAGTAATGGTGGTGGTGGTAGTAGTAGTAGTAGTAGTAGTAGCAGCAGCAGCAGCAGCAGCAGTTGTAGTAGTAGTAGTAGTAGTAGTTATGGTAGTGGTGGTAGTAGTAGTTATAGAAAATACGAATTAATTAATTATATAGGGCTAGAGTTTAGTATTTAGTAATAGTTTTTAAGAGTAGTCCCACAAATTAATATAAGCAACAACAATGATAATTGTTAATAGTAATAATAATAATAATAATAATAATAATAATAATAATAATAATAATAATAATAATAATAATAATGACAATAATAATACTGATGATGATGATAATGACAGAGGGAGGAGAAAAAAATGGAATTAATAGTGAGGGCATGGCAGTATTAAATACTTTTTTTTCATAGACACTAAAACTTATTTTGCAGCCAATATTGATTTGAAAGGAAAAAAAAAATAATTTCAAAGAAAAAACGACAAAAAATATAGAAAAAAGTTAAGAACTGTACTAAAACAACCAGAACAATATTGATAACTCTTTTATTTTAATTATAAAAACAAAATGGACTAGGAAGTTCAACATGGTTTGGTATGACCCTTTTCTTCATGTGTATATCTGTTAGACACCAATTATTATACACTTGTATTACTTTAAGCGAAATCTTATAGTACATCATACTTGTTTCCTCATTAATTAAAAGGTAACTTCAACCGCAACATTATAGCAATACTATATAGTGTTCCCCCACCCCCGGGAGAGCATAAAGATTCCTATTTTAAGAACTAAACATATTTCCCACAACACACCAGCCTCGATCTTGACCTTAGGCTAGCCTACATAAGTATTATTTATAATTTTCAGTTTCAAGGTCCTACTGCAGGGACCAAAGTCCCCCTTTTATTTGGAAATTCGTTCGCTGTGTTGTTTGGCAAAATGCAGGGTGCAGCTTGCGTTATAATAATTGTGTGGCGAGCCAAACTTTGCAAGTGTAACGTCGACGAGTTTAGCCCCACTGCACATGCACAGCTGCGCGTCGCTTTGCACAGGTCCTACCGCCAGCCTAGCCACGCCGTCGTAATGGAAACGCTTAGGTCTTGACTCTAGTCCTCGACTATTTTTGTGCAATCATGCTGGTTGTTACTTAACGCTGTGTTTGATCGGCCAAAATGACACAAGATTTTAAGGATGACACCGAGCATTCTTGAACTTATTTGCAACGTCATATTAGGATCACCTATGTGCAACACACTGGAAGTGATGATCTAATTATCGGGATTTTTGAGGAAAGTAACAGTGCTAAAATAGCATCAATATGTATATATATATATATATATATATATATATATATATATATATATATATATATATATATATATATATATATATATATATAAATTTCTCAGGTTTGTATGTCAGCATGAGAAACTGAGTTTCCATCACTTAAGCACCCTCTCTCTCTCTCTCTATCTATATATCCCTCTCTCTCTATCTATCTATATATCCCTCTCTCTCTATCTATCTATATATCCCTCTCTCTCTCTATCTATCTATATATCCCTCTCTCTCTATCTATCTATATATCCCTCTCTCTCTATCTATCTATATATCCCTCTCTCTCTATCTATCTATATATCCCTCTCTCTCCCTCCCCCCTCCCCCCCAAAAAAAAAACAAAAAAAAAAACAAAAAAAAACCGAGGGGAACTTAATATCTTATTTGTAGAAAAATTTATATATTAATTGTAAATTCGGTAATCAATGCCCTAAAATACTGACTAAGATTACGTAACCATTAATGTAATACGGGATACATTGTTCGGATCTTTTTTTTTTTTTTTAAAGATTTGTGTGCAGTTAGCATATTCCTTAAAAAAAAAAAAAATTGATATCCTGCGATGTTATCTCATTGATAAAATTTGTTTCAATGAGGGTGGTGCTGCGAGAATACGAGATGGTCCTTGTTAGTAGTTACTTACTCTAGTCGCTGGCGAGATAATTAACCT